>CAHIKZ030002644.1:670000-685000 GCA_903632075.3 Acanthosepion pharaonis
TTTTTTAGGATCTGTCTATATTTCTGAGATGAGGTATTGTAATTATTTACATTATTATTTATATTGTTCGGACTGTTATCCTCATTTTTATTGTCAAGTTCATGTCGTTTCAGCTGCTGTACGCACCGGCCTTCTACAGGTGGTTGGAATAAAGATGAGGACAACAGTCCGAACAATGTAAATAATAATGTAAATAATTACAATATCTCATCTCAGAAATATAGACAGATCCTGAAGAAGGACGGAGTGTACAACGGCCGAAACGTCATGTATATGGTAAAAATGATGAGGACAACAGTCCGAAAAATGTAAATAGTGTAAATAATTACAATACCTCATCTCAGAAATATAGACAGATCCTGAAGAAGGACGGAGTGTACAACGGCCGAAACGTCATGTATATGGTAACAATGATGAAGACAACAGTCCGAAAAATGTAAATAGTGTAAATAATTACAATACCTCATCTCATAAATATAGACAGATCCTGAAGAAGGACGGAGCGTACAACGGCCGAAACGTCATGTATATGATAACAATGATGAGGACAACAGTCCAAACAATGTAAATAGTGTAAATAATTACAATACCTCATCACAGAAATATAGAAAGACAAAATTTATTAAGCGCATCAAAGAACAGGAGGACATGGAGGGCCATAATCGCCTACGTCTTCAAGGGACGTGGCACATAGAAGAAGAAAGAAGTTTAAAAATTATGATTAATCAGAAAATTCAAATAGAAAAACCGTGAAATGTTCACCGGTTTTCATAGTATGTATTAAACCCAGAAACATTCTATGGTATTAATTCATCCGTAAGTTGTTTGCTTATTCTCCCCGGGGTTTAGATATAGCATATGCTGAGTTTAACTCATTAATTCCCACTGTAAAATGTAATACAAGGCTCGAGAGCCACTCAATGTAGAATCAGGTATAAATGAAATAGGCGGTGGCAAGAAGTTAATATTATGAGAATAAAATTGAAAGACAGAGATTAATCATTGACTTGAACATTGTAGTGTTCAAGGAAGCACCAACATCGGTTCCATAAAGTGGCAGTTCTTGGGAAGAAAAAAAAACTTAGTGGAACTTTCATCTTGCCTTTGGAATACGATTGAAATAAAGAGGCTTCGACACTGTGGTTTAATGTGAATTAATGACAGGCTTGTTTTTTTGTTTTTTAAATCCGGTATTAATTGTAGGTTTCTAAAAAAAAAATCCCGTCGTAATTATAGCTTTATAAAAATAATAATTATAGTTTTCTTTTTTCTGGGACAACTGAAATTAATGGGTTAATGTGGGGCCAGGCATATAGGTGTGCGTGTCGTTCCAGAAATTCTCTAGCCCTGTGCTCTCCCTTTTGGAATGCCTCAGTCATTGTGAAGTAACCATAACACCAACCCTTTCAGTACAATGCCTGCAGAGGCACACACTTTGAATGGGACCAATTATCGTCGTGGTACGCTTTCTAATATTATTCAAACCTGCTGCCAAAAACATCGAGAAGGACAAAAAATATTGGCTATTCTCAACAGATTTGTTTACGTCCAAACAAGCAAATTATTTTGACTTAGTACCAATAACATTTTCAAGTAATAAAACGTTTGACTCGTAATGTGTGACGTCCAAGTAGCACTATACTCATAATGAGGTAGGTGCTATGCCGATTTCTAAAACAGAAAACTATGATCTGGAATTGGAATTAAAGCTAAGATGGCACCGACCTGAACGTATCATAAAAATTCAGCATATGAAATGAGTAAATACGAAACACTTCATATCCCTCAGTGTATGGATCAGTTATGATAAATTTAGTATAGGAGATAAGAAATTGAATATAGAATAGATTGTGCTAGAGGTAGCTTCGCCCAACATCGCAAGTTGCTACAGAACCAATACATTAACCTCAAAGCTAAGATCATGCTCGTAAATAGCCTCATCAGATCGATACTTTCATATGAATACCATGATTGACGCCAAATTCGTTCAGAAATATCTAAACTACATGCTGTATTCAACCGCTTTTTCAGATCAACGATTAAAAACGGCTTTGAGAGCAGGAAAACTGTAGGTTTCAGCAGAACCATCCTCCTTAGAACATTGTAGACTAGCGCTTCACAATCACAAAAAAATATCGAAAACACAGCAATTTAGAAATTTCAACAATAAAAACTAAAACGGATAGGAGATACAACTTGAAGAGAAAATAGTGACATAATCAAAATGTTGACGTTCACCACTACTTCAAACAAAAGGTTAGGAAGGAAACGACCATCAGAATTGAGAAGCATGATAACAATTAGCGGACTTGAGAAACCTATTTTCTTAAAAACTATTTTAAGATAAAGATTCTATAAATTTCAACAGCAAAACTGGCTGCTTGGTCAATGAATGACGAACGTTTCCTTATAAGGAAACAACTAATATGACTATGACCATTTCTTTCCGAATAATTTATAGGAGTTTATTCGATGCTGTAGTCATTGCTGTGGGAAAGTGACTGAAGCAGAGACGCCAGATCAGGACCAAAAATATTGCTGATTCTTCTTTGGTTTTTATCAAGGAGCTCTAGAATTATAGGAAGAGCACCAGACCATAAAGCAATATTCTGTGTCAGATTCTTTATTTGCTTGCTTATTAAAATAAAATAAAAACTTTTCACTACATCGATCCCTGGCAAATTCCAAGCTTCAAAAAATGTTGTTTTTTTGTTGTTGTTGTTTTTTAAATCATTTCACCCCAAGCAAGGCGATAATGCCACCAAGACACGGGGGGGTTACTGAGATGGAAAGAGAACGAGAAAAAATAAAAGGTTTTGTTCAAAATTTTATTTACCAACTCCGACAGAAGCAGTCCATTGGGTACAACGGCAGAAACCTTGTGACGATAACAACCAAAACTAGGACACGAGACTGAGTAAATCAATGTATAGTAACACATTATTATTATTCTGACCAACACAAAGTTAGATGCAGAAAACAGTTTATTTTTCAACCAATCGGTTTTCTGATTTGATTTTAGGATCCTATCAAGCGATTTATAAAGAGCATTTCAAATCAACAGTCATTTCCGCCAGCCATTTTCCTTTTACACATTCTCTTCGTTTTTTTTTGTTTGTTTTTTTTTTTTTTGCTTTGCTTTTTGGTTTTTTTTTTTTTTTTTTGTCTTTTTCCAGATAGCTTCACCTTAAAGCAGAGTAATGAAGTGGTTATTTTCAATTTCCAAGCAGTTATATTTTGATTTGTCTATTTACAACTTTTATACGCGTTGCTCTAACTTAGAACCAGACGTACGTGTGAACGTTCACAAATTCTAAAGTTTATCATGTCGATAGTCCTGGGTAAACTACATCCGGCAGCAAGGTCTCTGATTGGGAGATTGTAGGTTTCGTGAAGCGTGTAACCACATCTGAATTGTTGTTATTCCTAGGCCCACCCGGATCCGGTGTCGTAGAACCTGCTATTGGCAAATAGTAAACCCCCAAACAAAATCAAAACACTATGTAAGTATAAAATACATCTTTATAGTAAAAATATCTGCAATATATTTTTATATGAAAAAAAAATCCAAACACCTGTTGATAGTAAAACTACCAACAATACATTTTTATATTTTAAAATGTCAAACAATAGTAAATTGACCAGCAATACAATTTTAAAGCAAAATGACCTGCAATACTTTTTATAGTAAAATTACTAACAATACATTTTATAGTAAAATTACCAACAATACATTTTAAGGCAAAATGACCAACAATACATTTTAAGGCAAAATGACCAACAATACATTTTATCTGTAGTTGAATGCATAAAATTATGTTTAAAATATATTTGGTTGAAGTCAAAACTGTGTTCACATTATTTAAATTTCGTCATTAAATAACCCATAGACAAAATCAATCAAAGACATTAAATTAATGATTACGTGGATGACATTCGGGTGTCAAACTGAGGTTAAACTAAGTTTTTAATGAGAATGAAAAAAAGTTTAGCAGAATCTATCAATAGTAAAGGTAATATTAGCCGTTTCCTTATAAGGAAACATTCAGCATTCATTGACCCAACAGCATTTGCCACTGCCGGTGGAAAATAATAAAATCTTTCTCTTAAAACAATTTTTCAGGAAAATAGTTTTTTTTAAGTCTACTAACTTTTGAAGCTCTTTCCAGTGTTGGGTTTCATTCCTAATCTTTTGATTAGTGTAGAAAGTCAACATTTTGATTAGGTCATTTTTTTTATTTTTTTCTCTTCGAGTTAAATGTACTATCCATTTTAGCTGTTGCTGCTGTTGAAAGTCCTCAACTGATGTGGTTTTTGTTATTTGTTTGGGATTCTGTAGCGCCAGTTGACGCGGTCTAAAAGTAAAGTTATCATACGAGATAATGTGCATTTTTAATGTTATGTGAGAAATATCTGATAAGTAAACAAATCTACATTTTCCATATGTAAAATATTTATGTTTATTCACTTTCCGACTCCGTCAAATTAGCGTCGGTCAAATCTAATGGCATGTAGTTTTGTGTCTTTCTTTGAACCAATCTTTTTCTCGCGAGGCACTGGAGAACTCTGCCTTCTCCCCTCATTGTTGGGGCGATCATAAAACTTCCTGTTACCCAGGTGTCTTGTGTATCTCTACTCTAAGTTCAGGTGGGTTCATTTCCTTGTCTATATTGCTGCACCCACCGACATCCTTCAAGGCTCGATTCTGCACTTAGTGGTAGCCTTCTAGGTCAACTTTCGAGACACATAGGTTCTTTTATGTTCTGAAGTGACACCGAATGCAAAGCTTACATTTACTCTTAGACGGAATTCATTATATATTTAGATCAGCAACAAGGCGGGTAGATAATTGTAAATTCGGGTGTAGACCGGACATAACTCTACTTGTAAGGCTTATATTCGAATAAAATAAGCCACCAAAAAATAAGCCAATCTTATGAAAAGTATATATATATATATATATATATATATATATACAACACACACACACACACATATATATATATATATATATATATATATATATATATATGTGTGTGTGTGTGTATGTATGTATGTATGTACGTATGTATTGTAATAAAAAGAAAGAACAGATATATAATCCGGTGTTCTTATTGATATTTTTTATTTTTACAAAACAGTGGTCGATGTAAATTTACAGATCATAAATATTATAAATTAACTTATTTAAAATAATGGTTTCTTCGCTACACAGGAATTACCATGTTTCAAAAACCGAAGCTAAAAACTTCAAATTTAATTATATAATTAAATTAAAAGCATTAGTTTTGTTTATTATATAATTAACTTAAAAGCATTAGTTCTGTTTCATCTTCAAGCGAATTTTGAATATATATATTTTAATAAGATTGACAAATATATATATATATATATATATATATAAGATTTAAGATTTAACAAACAGCAGACATTTTTATATATAGTGCTAAATATTAAAAATATTAAAATAATATTAAAAATACAGCATTAATATTACATGAAATGATTACTTAACTTTTAAATATCAATTTTATCCCGACATCGATGTTTCTTTTTTCAATTTCCCAAAATTGGAAATATCGTTTAAAGCCACAACTGATGACTGGAAATTTTACCAGGAAACATCGATGTCGGGATAAAATTGATATTTAAAAGCTAAACAATCTTTTTCATATAATATATATATATATATATATATATATATATATATATATCAGTCTGATAACATGAGGAAGTCTGCTTCCTGACGAATCGACCATGGTGAGATTCGAACGCGAGTCTTATGGTCAGAATGCGAACGTTCTAACCACTCAGCCATAATAATACACACACACATATATATATATATATATGTGTGTGTGTGTGTACACACACACACATATATATATATATATATATATATATATATATATATATATATATATATATATATATATATATATATATATATATATATATATATATATATATATATATATATATATTCTTCTATACTTGTTGCCGACCACGCCTAGAGCGTCCACTACTATTTGCCTTACTATTTATCTGCCCTACTATTTAACTCGTAGCTGGGGGAAATTCTTGGATTCATGCCTTTCCCAACGGCATTTGTGTGAAAGTGAATATAACAATCTCGATCCGGAATTCGAACTCGGCTCGCCGCTTTCTCGTTCTAAGCCTTTAAACATTATACCACCTGCACACCCACTGGGTGGAGAGTTTCTTCTTTAAATCCGATTAAATTCCTTATTTCGTAAAGAAGAAATAAGTTATGTAGATCACCGCATTTAATGAGACATGGTCTCCTCTCTCTGTCTCTCTCTCACTATCCGCCCTCTCACTCTCTCTCTCTCTCTCTCTCTCTCACACACACACACACATACACACACACGTACTCTGTTGCCAAATAGGGTTTGTTGTTTATAGTGAAAAACAGCTTTTAAAGATAGCTGAAAACAGCAAAAATTTTCTTTTTCAGCTAACTTTATAGACAACAAGGTTGACGTGTACTTAGTAACTTAACTCGGAATCGTTGAATGATTTGTTCAAGCATTTATCTAATTTCTTTCAGTATGGATATCTGCTAGGTGTGAGAACTTGGAGAGCCGAGTTCGAATTTTAGTCGAGTTCGTTAGAGTCAGTTACGCACAAATACCCTTGGGAAATGTATGAATCCAGTTTATTCTAGCTATGGGCTGAATAGCAGGACAGACTGGATTCTTTAGGCTTGGTTGGCAACCAGTTTACTGCAGAAGAAATGGCAGCCTACTGCGGGAAAAAAAAATCTGCTTCATCAGTCATATATCGAAAGATACATGATCGCCCAAGCGTATATCACTTGTGGCACTTAACTGACTAAATAATAAAAAGTCAGTTCATTATGACCCAAATGATCCACGAGTTGTTCTATGAATCAAGTGGCGTTAAATCGAGGTTTCATCATGCTCACAAAATATTCAGACATTAGTTTGGTTTTGGGACTTAAATATTGATTATCTGGGGTTATATCTTGCAGGATGGCATTCATCCCTTCTCTTAAACTGGTGTGTATATATGTGCGTGTGAGTAAGAGAGAGAAAATGAGACAGTGAGGAAAAGAAATAAAGGGAATGCCGTAGTGCGAATGCGTCTGTATGTTGGGGGAGCACATTCGTGTTTAATTGTTTATGTGTATTTTTAACCTTTGTTTTGAATTACCGTAATTCCACATGTATAATACGCCTTCATCCATAATACGCACCCCTAAAATTGTACTGAAAATGTGGGAAAATGCTTCTACTCACGCATAATACGCATCCCTTGCTTGGTAATCAAACCCTATAAATTGTACCTTTCCAATTTCATTACAGCCAGCGTTTCCTACTCTTATAAAAAATGGTTTTAAACATAGAATAATCTTATTCTAATTTACTTTTATGATAATTCTTATTTTATTTTACATTTGTAAGTATTGTTAGGTACATATGATTGTATTTGACATCCTTATGGGGTCGCAATCGTCGAATGTTAAGGTCAAATTATCGCATGTTTGTGGTGAGTAGTCATTGCGACCTATGAAACGGCAATTTTGTAAAGATATTTTTGCAGCTGTGCATAATACGCACCTCTGATTTTGCTTATTATTTTTTAGGAAAACATGCGTATTATACATGGGGAATTACGGTATTTAATTTGTTTCTCTTCTCGGCCAAAAATGTTAATTTGTGAATCAAAGTACTAGTCTTCTAAAAATCTCGGTATCACTATCGACGCCATGTTTTCCTTGTTTATAGCGAAAATTTTCGGTTTCCTAATATTTTTAGAGTGCTGGGCTGCTGTGCAATATCAATTCTCTTATACGACAGAATGAGCGGTAATTTCTTCACAGATGAAGAGACTTGAGGCAGCAGGGAAATGATTCCATTGAAGAATGCTGAGAATTCAATAGATTGCACATGTAAGCAACGAGGGAGTTTTAAGAACACTTTTGCTTAGGATTAAAAAAAAATCAGATTAAATTTTGGGGGGCACATAATGAAGAAATAGAGCTTGGAAAATATAACATTCACAGCACATATTGGAAGTAAAATGAACGGGAGGAAACAACAAGTAACCTACTCAACAACCTTGTGTAAATTGACGGTAGAAAAGGGACTGAGTGGGATAGTAAAAAAACAAAAATTGCTTAGGGCAGTCATGGGCAAACTGTGGCCCGCAGGCCACGTGTGGCCCTAATGCCTTTCTGAATGGCACGCTTTGTTTCATGACGAAAATAAGGCCGATTAAATTGTTGTTTGTTTCCTGTCGTTGTCACTTGTTCACTCACATACTCTCTCATACATGACCATATATATAACCAATGATTAAGTATGTTTCTTAAATTTTGTAAACTTTTGTTGATGATAACTTTTTCATCATTTTAAACCAATGGCGTTTTTCACTAAGGAAGATCATACGTGTAAACTTCATTTGCGGAAGAAACAAGAAACGTTCGTATATTTTTTCACCGAGAAGAAAATTTTTACATGCCCAATTGAATAAATTGGAAACAAATCGCACGCAGTGGCGTGTGTTCTTTACACTTGTTATCGAGGATATTATTATACCAAGACATCAGTTTTTTAATTATATAAATAATCTTTTCACTAAAAGAAAAAAAGAATAGAATTTCTCCCATTTCTAAGGTAGATTCTTACGTGTATGATCTTCTGTAGTGAAAACGGCTGCGGTACAGACAATAAAAAAAAATCAGCTTGAATTTTTAGTAGCGCTACCCGCATTATGATTAACTTTATCTCATGCGGCCCACTGGTCGGAAAAGATTTCCCATGCCTGGCTTAGAGCTTCGAAGGATAGGAAGTCGTAGTTAGCCATGATCACCACGTCACACGGCATGAAGAATTCCTGTTTTCAGTCTAGTCCAGTTGTTGAAAACAAGCAGCTATACAAGCAGGCAGCAATTATATTTACAAAAACATTCTATTCACAATAAATTTATGTGAATGTAAAAATAAAATAAAAATGGTTAAGTTGTAACCCTCACAGGCAATAACAATAGAACTATTGATATTGCCCGGGTAGAAATATCTTTAAACTGAGATTATATCATGCCACTTCAACGGACACTTGCGTACGTATCTATTTTTAACTTTATCTTAACCACTGACAAAGACTAACTTTATCAAAAACTATTGATAAGTATTTGTCATTGTCATTACATTCGATATTACGTTTTCGTCATGGAGATTTTATTTGATTTTCTCATTCGCCTGAAATACCTTAATCCCCTCAAAGAACTGATACATGTATAATTGCTTTTCCATTCAGGAGACACGCACAAGATCTTATATATGGTGGCGTCAGTAATAATCACAGTTAACAAAGTCGTAAATAGATTTCCAATAATTGAGGTAAAATTTGCCATTGCAATTTATCATCTGTGTATATTTCTGAGATGAGGCATTATGTACACTATTTACATTATTCGGACTATTGTCATCATCTTTGTCGCCATATTTATTGCAACGTTTCGGACGTTGTACGCTCCGGCCTTTTTCAGATGGTTGGAATGTCGAACTGAACCCTTTATTTCGCTCACTGGGGTAGACTGTTCTAGTTCCACGTGCCATGTTTAATGGGTCTCGGTTATCAGTTATCTCCTACTAATTCCCCTCTCCAAGTTCTCCACTGAGGACACATAGCACAGTGAATAAAGGCGTTGGTTAGATCCAGTGACAGAACCCAAAGAGTATGAGTTCAATACTCGGTTAAGGAAGTGGAGAACTTGGAGAGGGGAATTAACAGGAGATAGCTGATAACTGACATCCATTAAACATGGCACGTGGAACTAGAACAGTCTACCCCAATGAGCGAAATAAAGGGTTCAGTTCGACATTCCAACCACCTGAAGAAGGCCGGAGCGTACAACGGCCGAAACGTTGTAATAAATATGGCGACAAAGATGAGGACAATAGTCCGAATAATGTAAATAGTGCAATTTATCAACATTTTATATCAATGTTTTTGTATGTAAAGGTGGAAGTTGATTTTCAGAGGATTTATCTGTTCCTAATAAACAATCCTATTTTAAATGCTCATCAAAATGGGCATGTAGGCAATATAGAGAAAGTTCACTAGTCAGAGTTTATAGGAAGAAAGTGATTAGAGAAACTTGTCGGCGAAACTACCGATCTCTAGCCACTTCGTCCAACTCTTCAGGGAAAGGGAGTCGCTTGGCGGACAATTGCCTAGACGATCTGGCATTTAATAGTTGATTGACTGCAACCTGCTGCAAAGTCTCGTATGCAAGCCACTTTACAGAGAATACAAACGTTTTTATTTAAACCAACAACGATTGGCTGAAAATTCTTTTTATTTACTTCATGATCTATTTTCTACTACATCCGCAAATCTTTAATCTTCTTTCAGATTTTATTTTAACGACATTAAGCCTGTCGTTTTTATAGATATTTGTTGGTCCTCTTTTCGTGTGGCGTTTTGAGATGCCTCTAGAACGTTTGCACGATTGGTATTTTAATTATCACATTTCGAATATTACTACACATACGCACTTTTTTTTTCTCTGAGAGAAGACAATGGCTTATCGCTATAACCAATGATAAAACGAAGTACAAACAAAATAAATTGATGTTTTATCATAACGAGAAACATCGGCGAAATGTTGTCAGCTTTATATTTTTCTATTTATTTGATGATATCGCGTTTTCCTATCAGGAAATAAATTTTAGCGTCGTGTAATCTCAAAAGGCAAATATAAAAGCCCATAAATGTAAATGATAGTATCTCTCTGCCTTCTATCCATCAATCAAGCTAGAATTTCATAGAAAAAGAGATATTTCTCTTGCTGGCAGTGCTTAGAATACTTTAGGAGGTTAAAACCGTGTACACCATACAAACTAAAACGGCCACTTTTCGAGTAGATACTTCAGGTATAAGCTCGAGCAGTGTCCAATGTTCCAGACGGAAACCAGGCATATGCCTTCCTTTCTGACACCCGTGTAAATCTGTCTGATGATTATTTTTTAACGCAAGATGTAAAGTGGGCCCATGTTTTTTTACTTTTTACTCTAGTTTCAACCGGGACTAAGTCTACTTTTCTGACTCAAGTTGCAATCCTGACTGGTCTCTCTCTCTCTCTCTCTCTCTCTCTCTCTCTCTCTTCTCTCTCTCTCTCTCTCTCTCACACACACACACACATACACACATATGTATAAAAGAAAGATACATATATCTTCAATTTCACACACGCACGCACGCACGCACACACGCACGCACATATACATACATACACACATAGATAGATAGATAGATAGATAAGGAGGCACGGTGGAGTAATGTTTAGCGGCTTGGAGAGCCGAGTTCGAATTCCAGTCGAATCCATTACATTCACTTATGTGACGGTATGAATCCTCTTCTCCCTCCAGCCATTGGTAAATAGCAGGACATACTGGGTTCTATAACATTGGATGGTAACTGGTCTAGGAAAAGGACAACCCTGAATTCAAAACCGTTTGGTTGGGGACCTTGTGGTACGTAGTGCACTGTATTTGGAAATGTTTATATATATATATATATATATATATATATATATATATATATATATATATATATATATTCGACATTCGTGTAAACCGGCTCTATGAATACTTTTTTTTATTTTTATTTAAACCGGAGCAATATCTACCTTTTGTCTCAAACTGTAAACCCGACTAATATAACTTACTTATTTTTTTTTTTTAACTTTTATGTAAACCGAATGTCTACCGTTTTTTGACTCTTGTCTAAACCGGAACTATGTCTCTCATTGTGACCCATGTTTTCACATTTGGGCAAATTGATTTCATGTTTACCTTTTGACTCAAACTGTTAACGTGACTTACGTCTATCTTCTGACACTAGTTTAAACCGAACATCACTTCCTTTGCGACTTTCATGTAAACTAGCCTCTTCTGCCTCTTTTTACTCTAGTGTAAACCTAATCTATGTCTATTAATACTTTTTATTACTATTACTGAGTTTTGACTTATAAGAATTAAATTGGTATTTTAAATAACTCAAGAGGTGATACGCTGTTAGTTAAATTAACCAAAATATTGGTGAGTCCAGGCAGAAAATTCTACATACTTATCCTAAAACGTATATAAATGTTGCTCAGGAAATCTACCAATTAAAAATAAGTCCATCGCTTGTTGATAAAAGACGGCATTTGTATAATGGATGCAATAAATTGATTAGTAATGCGTGAAAACGAGAAAACGATTTTTATACATTACATCAGACATCGTCTCTATTCTTGGAGTTTATATCTTCATTTTGTCTTCATTTTTTCTAAAATGTTTTCTTAAAAATATAAATAATATACAGTTTGGTTTGGTTTGGTTTGGTTTGGTTTATGGTATATCAACTTCAATAGGTTATTTAATACCGACAAGATTGTTATTGCTGATAATATCTTTTTACCTTCAAAAATGTATTGCTGGTAATATCTTTTTACCTTCAAAAATGTATTGCTGGTAATATCTTTTTACCTTCAAAAATGTATTGCTGGTAATATCTTTTACCTTCAAAAATGTATTGCTGGTAATATCTTTTTACCTTCAAAAATGTATTGCTGGTAATATCTTTTTACCTTCAAAAATGTATTGCTGGTAATATCTTTTACCTTCAAAAATGTATTGCTGGTAATATCTTTTTACCTTCAAAAATGTATTGCTGGTAATATCTTTTACCTTAAAAAAGGTATTGCTGGTAATATCTTTTTACCTTCAAAAATGTATTGCTGGTAATATCTTTTTACCTTCAAAAATGTATTGCTGGTTATTTTTTTCCTTAAAAATGTATTCCTGGTAATATTTATTTTCTTCAAAAATGTATTGTTGGCAGTAGTTTTTCCTCAAAAAATTTATTGCTGTTATTAAAAACTATATTTAGACATTTTCATAGTGTTGTGGCCCTAATGTAGGGTTAACTATTTGCCAAGCAGTTGCTACCACCCCGGATCAGGGTGGTCCCGAGAACACCAGCAATCGAGAGGTGGTTCCACGCTTCTCAAAACCTCCTGATCAGAGGCCTTGCTGTTGGATATAGTTTATCGTCTTACCCAAGACGCGGATGTGGTTTATCGTCATACCACGGACGGAAATAATATACAAGTCTAACACTTAGTGAGACATAGCTAGGTAGGTTATCGTTATTGCCATGAGTTAAAACCTCATTGGCTGCCTTGTTGTAGCATTGTGCCAGTCTAAGATCAATAAATAATGACATTGGAGGATAAGGGAGGCTATTGAATCAATCACTTTTATATTAACCCATGTCCAAATTAGGAAACGGAAGTTTCGCAATCTGCGTGCTGCCTCAAATCTACAACTGGTAGACGATCGCAGCATCTAGTCATGTCTGCCATACCATATTTTTTTATCATGTCACCCCAAGCAAGTCAATAAAACCACTAAGACGCAAGGGGTCACTGAGAGTTAGAGAATTTAAGACAAAACATTATTAAGAAGAAAATACAATAAAAAAGAAGACAAAAGATAACGATTGACATTGGATTTAAATTTTTGAAAATCAAAGTTGACTGTGATGCAAGAAGCCAGAAGAGAGTTCCATACGAGAGAAGGACGATAGAAGAAACTGTTAACATAGAACTTGCGGTTACATGAGACATTGCCGCCAATCTAGTACCACGCTTAAATTCATAAAGTCTAGGTACCATAAAGGAATGTTTATCAGAACAATCACCATGAGAAATAGAAAAAGCACAGAGAAGCTACATTACGGCAGCTGGAATGTGACTGAAGGCGAGATGCCAGGTCAGGACCAATTACATTGCAAATTCTTCATTGGATTTTATCAAGAATTTCTAAATATATAGCAGGAGCACCAGACTAGATGTGCCAGTAATATTCAAAGCAAGGACGAGGGGTAGACTAACAAATATGTAAGATAGATTCTAGTGAGAAATAATGTCTAGCACGACACTGTAAACCAACTTTTCTAGCAGGAGACCTAGCAATTAATTCAATATAATCTTTCCACTTCCTGTGAGCAGAAAATGTTAGGTCGAGGAGGTGCAGTGAGTGAATTTTCTGCAGGTTAGCATCAGCCATGCTGATGGAAGATAAAAGGGGCCCTCTCAAACGATTACAAGAGGGCAATTTTGTTTTCGAGACGTTGAAATTAACAAGCCATTCCTTGCTCCAATTAACAACAGATTTGAGATCAGCTGCCAATTTGACATCATCGAACCAATCAGACTTAAGACAGGAGTAAATAGTTGCGTCATCATCATAGATATCGAGCTGAGAATTGATAACATCTGCTAAGTCATTTATGAAAATTAGGAACAACGTAGGTCAAAGGATAGAGTACTGGAGAACACCTTCATTCATGCAAAAAGATCTAGAAGAGTGGCCAACAGACAACCTTCATTTCGCGATTTGATGAGAAAGACTGAATCAGTTCAAAAATTCGTTCAAAAATAGTATAACCTTTCAACTTGTAAAGTAGACCAGTGTGCTAAAACCTGTCGACTGCCTTCGAGATATCCAAAGTAACAGCTCGAGCTTCACCATTCTTATCTGAAGTTTTATAGACTCTTTCAGTAAAAATCATTAATATATTTGAAGTTGACCTAGAGGAACGAAAGCCATATTGTTTATATGAAAGAAAACCCTTCGCTGTGAGATGCTTAAGCAATTCAAAGTTAATTAGTCTCTAGTACTAAAAGGTAGAAGGCTAATAGGCCGATAGACTCGTGGCCTGACGATTGCGTCTAGCTTGAAACAGACTGTCGCCTCTCTGTTGACTTCAATGTTCACTTTTTACTTTTATATATATATATATATATATATATATATATATATATATATATATATATCACTCGAGAACAATTCTAAGTGGAAAGTCGAGCAAAGATACTCCAGATGAGTAAAGAGTAGAATTTGAAGATAATTTACGAGCAAAACAATCTGCTTTATCAACAGACGATCAGACAGT
>CAHIKZ030002644.1:690000-852500 GCA_903632075.3 Acanthosepion pharaonis
ATTAAATTATTATTTTTATACAAAAATTATTGTTTTTGATATTTTTTGTGCATTCGGGGCGGGTGGGGATGGGGAACCAAGGATTTTATGAAGGAATCGAACCTGAACAAAGACTTAAAAAGGTAACAGAAAGCCCGAATAAACTTAAAGGTAAGTTTTATTCCACTTTATCAATACATGTGGAGAAAAAAATCAACTGCTTATATCTACAGTCGACTGTCCCATTCCCAATATGAGTTGAAGAGAGATCTCAATTACTTCTGAAATACTACAACAAGCAGGCAAGTATATGTTTTTGATCCAAGCTACATCACATTTTCGGTTCTGAAAAGAAACACAGAACTTTTCTGACCCAGAAATCTAGAGCAGAGCCTAATTCTCCACCCTCCAATCTCATGTCATTCGTATATTGATTTATTTTTAATATGTTAATTATTGTCTATGTTATTTATGAAGTTGTTTTTTATTATTATTATTATTATTATTATTATTGTTGTTGTTATTGTTATTATTATTATTATTATTACTCGAACAAGCACATCTCGTATAGGAAGAGAAATAGAAATTGATGAAAGACGAATAACGAAACGTAAAGCTAAAATGAATCTGTAGTGGGGCCGTGGCGGTTACCACTTGTAGTGGGAATGGCGGTTGCCGGTTGTTGATGGTTCATGGCGTGGCTGTTGTTGATAGAAGTCAGACGTAGAAGAAACGCAAGTAAGGTTCAGATACTCCTGCCCGCCGGGCCCAACTACATAAAAAGGTTGGACTTTGATTAGGTCCAAAGAAGAAGGTAAAGAAAGCAAACAAAACACAAGACCGATAATATATGTATATACAAATATATATTAATAACAAGTTACAATACATGGAAACAGTACAAAGGACGAAGTGTGTGTGAATATTCTGTATGTGCGTGCGTGTGTGAATATTCTGTATGTGCGTGCGTGTGTGAATATTGTGCTTAGCGTGTTTCCACGCTATCCCTTGTTAGCGACTACATTTCGAGGTTGATAGCTGAAATCCTCTAGGAATAAGAGAGTTTACCTCAAGGTGTCAGTGCACAGGCCTGAAGGAAAAAGAGATAGAGGTGAAGGGTCAGCGGCTATTTATAGCCAGGGAAGAGAGACCCCTGGTGAAAGGGTTAACGGACTGAAGGAGGAGTTAATTCCGACAAATCTTATCAAAAGGCCAATAAGGGGACAAGGATTCAATGAAAAAGTCGATGGTCTAAAAAGTTTGGGCGCCTTGATTTAAATTATATAGACAGTAGCTTTCCTTCGGGGTAGGAGGAAATGGGTTTATAGCCCGGCGCCTGAAGCATCCCTAAAAAGGGAAGTACTGAGGAGGCTTAGATAATTTTTGTACGGTATTACCGTTAAACCCACTCTAAACTTCGACCTTGTGTCACATTCGGTATCGACGTGGGCGCGTTAAGAAATACTTAATACTTATATGATATTGTTTTACGATGGAAAAATGGTATACATTTTTTTAGGCCTCATCCCAAAACTTTTCAATTCCACTTCGGAGATTGAATATTAAAAAAAATTAAAATTTCAAACCAATATTCAATTAATCACTATGACAAACCAAAGATTTATTGATTTCCCTACAAGGAAACAATTGTCTGAGAAACCATTACTGTTTTCGATTGAATTTTATAAAATCTTTCTCCTAAAAAAACTTTTTGGGGAAAACAGGTTCCTCAGGTCCAGTAACTGTTATTGCTCTTTCAAATTTTGATGGAATTTCCTTTCTAACCTTCTATTTGAAATGGTGTAGAACGTTAACATCATGGTTATGTCATTATTTTCTCTTCAAATTACACGTGCTACCCATTTAGGTTGTTACTGCTATTGATAATCCTCAAGTGATATAGTTTCTATTATTTGCTACAGTTCTTTGTTCGTGATTCTGTAGCGCCAGTCCACGATGTTCAAAGAAGGATGATCTTTGCCAAGATATTATTAGTGTATTAAAATACATAAAATATCAAAACAAAATAATTACAATGCTACATTGTTGTCAAATATCCTAAAAATAGATAGATAGATAGATAGATAGATAGATAGATAGATAATTGTATGTAACGGATATTTCGATAAATAATTTACTTTGTGTTGCGATTTGAAATAAGATTTACTTTTCTTTAAGTAGTATTAAATCTCGGGGGAGGGGCGCGCGCGTGGTACCGCAGATCTCTCGGTTGTAGGGCCATTTTTTCAATCATCAAGACCAACCATAAAGTCATTGTCCGCCTGTAATTGTTTCTGAAGAGTAACATTTCCAGTTAATTATCGTACACAAGAGGCTATAAGTGATTGTTTACACCTATCACAAGCAATATACAATTTCAGACAAGAACAGTAATTTTGAGGCAACTCAGTAATTTTTAAGAACGTTGACTGGTAATCATTTTACCACCAAGCATTTGCCATTTGTCTAAATAAACTATCTGGCGAATTCCCATGATACGAACTTAATAATGATTCAATTATATTTTAAGAGTAAATAAACTTGAAGTCGTTCAAATATTTAATGATAAACATTTTTAAGATGAGATTCAAGTTAATTTATTCGTAAATAAACCTGAGAATCTTGCCTTTTATTTTATTTGTTTAAGACTGAAGCCTCTTGAAACACTGAATTAACTGATAAACAAATATACCGACATTTGTGTCACCCGTCTTCATACTAAGGGACTATATATAGTATATAGGTACGTGGCTCTGTGGTTAGAATGTTTGCTTTCCGACCATGAAACTCACGTTCGAATCTCACCATTGTCGATATATCAGAAAGGTGACTTCTTCCTTTTATCGGCCCAGGAAGGCGATAGTTTAGAAAGTACCTGAAAAAACCATACCATGCAAGTGAAATTGTATAGAATTATGAAAGCTGCCGAAACTATGGAAGTCGTCGATCGTATGTGGGTGATCGCGACCAAGGGTTGGAACATATTGACCTTGTTTAGACTCTTGATCACCCAGGTAATACGCTCTCACCCAGAAACTTCTAAGGTCCACTCAGAAGAGTTACAGTATAAACCACATGTGGGTTTTTAAATGTGCCTGAGCAGGCGTTTGCAACCGAGATTGGCTAACCGCTCTATACATACGGGCATATTCGTACATGAGAGTTCAGCCATTATGGATCCTCTCACATTCTGATTCAATGAAGAGTAAGGGCATTCCAAACTTGATAGGGCAACCAATCTAAAAGAAAGAAAATTCTGAATTCAAAAGCATGAAGAAGGCAGCAGGAAAACGCATCAGGACTTTTCCAGGCAAGACGATCCAGAATTTATGTCGCTAATTTATGTCGCTATTGCTACTTGAAGACTAATTGCCCAACCAAGGCTATAGATCACAGTCTACTCTGCTGTTTAACGTATTGCTTAGTTATGAGTAATATTATTTATGTGTTACCTCGCTGTTGCTACTTGAAGACTAGCTGCCCAACCAAAGCTATACATCTCAGTCTCCTATGTTGTTTAATGCATTTCTTAGTTATGAGTGATATTATTTATGCATTGTCACTATTGCCACTTGAAGACTAGTTGCCCAACCAAGGCTAGAGATCCCAGTCTACTCTGCTGTTTAATCTGTTGCTTAGTTCATGTTTTGTCACTATTGCTACTTGAAGTATAATGATGTGCTCCTCTCTTTATGTAAATCTATTTGCACTTCTATAAAGTATAAGAATGAAAAACCAGATTCATCTCCTGTAAGACAATTGACATTTGTTGTAAGACGATATAAACTGGCTGCATGAGTTTAGGTGATGGCATATCGTGATGCGTGGGTTGTGCTGCAGCCAATTAGCATCGAGAATTAAATTTGGAAGACCAAGTTCAAATCCAGGCTAAGTCTATTGCAATCACTTTATGCTTATATTGTTGGAAATGGCATGACTCCACCTCTCTCCACTCCAGCTCTATGTAAAATAGTAGTGCAGACTGGACTCGCTAGTCTTGAGGGGGCAACCAGACAACTGAATTCAAAACCTTGAGGAAAGTAGTAGGAAACTACAGAAGGGCTTTTCCCAACAACAGGTATCGTAATTTAAAGAAATATTTATAAATGTAAAAGACAATAGGAAAAGTGTAAAATATTAATATACGCCCAGGCTTTTTCCCTATTTTACCATTCTTAACAGAATTACTACTCTCCCAAACAAACGTACACAACAGTATCGAGAAATCAAAAGAAAATGGTTGAATCCGTCAACACAGCAATAAAAACAATATCTCCACACATGACAGTAATTGACGTAATTTTCAGTTAACAGTATGAAAATAGTGTTCTCTAAATTCTTCCAGTTGCTAAGGACATTTTGTTTTGTTATTATTAGTTACTTTGTTTAATAAATTCATTTCGTTTTTTTTGTTTTTGTTTTTGTTTTTTTCCTTGAAAAAGTCCACATTGGACGAAACGTGTCGGCAACTATTACAGTTTTCCTATTGCCTTTTACATTTATAAATATTGTCTTTTCATAACAGAGATACTTCATAAAAGTGATCAAATCACATAACTTAACAATTTAGATTTAGATTACGTCAGATAGTAGCATATTTTAAGAAAGAACAACTTTAAAAGACACGAACCGGTTTCTCTCCATTCCAGCTGTATGCAAACAAGCTGTGCAGACTGGGCTATATAGCCTTGGTAGGGCAGCCAGTCTTAGAGAGAGACAACTGAATTCAAAATCGTGAAAAAGGCAACAGAAATCAATTACCTTTCCTAAGAACAGTCATAAAAATGCACAAATTACAGACGTTAAAAATAAAACAAGATGCTGTGGAGAGCCATAATTATCTGTAGTTCTAAAATTAGTATTAAATATAGACTTAAAATGTAAGCTATAAAATTATGGACATCTTATTTTCATTTTTTACACCAAGGGGCTCTGGCTTGTCAAATATCGAATATTGACTTGGTACTTTTAGCGGACTTTTTCGCTTGTTATGAAAATCGTTTTTATAGTTAAGCTTCACTGATTAGGAAAGAAGAGACAGAGACGCGCTGGGTGGTAAAAAGGGTATCGACCTGAAAAACGGAATAATTTATTATTGTCCTCAAGGACACATGGCCCAGTGGATAAAGACGTTGGTTAGATCCAGTGACTAGACCCAAAGAGTTGTGAGTTCAATACCAAGCCACAGCAGTGGTGAAGAAAAACCTGGAGATTTTAGTTAAAGGGAAATAGCTGATATATCCGGAAGAGGCATGGCACGTGGAACTAGAACACTCTGCACCCCCCTCCCCCGATGGGCGAAATAGAGGGTTCGGTTCCAAATTACAATTACCTGAAGAAAGTCGGGGCGTACATCGGAAGTAACGTTGTGAATATGGTAATGAAGATGAGGATAACAGTCCGAATAATGCAAGTAATCATAATACCTCATCTCAGAGATATAGAGGCCGGAACATTGTGAATATGGTAATGAAGATGAGGATAACAGTCCGAATAATGTGAATAATGCAAGTAATCATAATACCTCATGTCAGAGACATAGACAGATAATTTATTTATGTTTCCTACGTACAAAGGATCTCGGGAAAGGCATGCATCCACTTCTCCCTGAATTGTGTACCATCACCATATATTTTGAAAAATGATTTTTAAAAATGACGCGTCACTTTGCATGCAACAAGAGTTGACAGAGAAGAGTGATCAAATGAACAGGTGGACAAACTTTTCTTACCTGTTTTGATAGTAATTATCTCAGTGGCAACGTTGTCAGGACGATAATTTGTCTCTCTTCAATACCCGCAAAGTTACTGCGGTTTATACTGTAGCTATGCTGAGCGAACCATAGTTATAGATTTTGGGAGAGAACGCATAATCTGGCGAGATCAACAGTTTGAACAGGCTAGTACACTCAAACCCATGGTCACGATGACTTGTGACATCGTGCTAGCACGTCCATCGACTACTTCTGAACCTTTTCGTCTACCCAATTTCACTCACATTGCTTAGGCCATCAAGAAGCCACATCCCTGACAAATCGACCAAATTCTCCAAGCCCTCTTGCCCCATTATACCCTCTAGAAATACTATTTATCTATTTCTAAATGTTCTTTTTGCTTCCATTTTTCTTAGAATATCCTCGCAGCACAAATGTTTAGACCATGAGATTGTTAGCATCCTTCCGTATAACCATATTTCTGCTGTCTCAAGTTTTTTCTTCATCTGCGATGAGATTGTCCAGCAAATATGGGAGGACCGATATTATATAACAATTCAATACACACTTCTTTGTTTCTAACGAAATATTCATATTTCTAGCATTTTGCTTAGCTTCTGGAAGGCAACTTTCACTACGCAAATGCACCTTCGGATTTACATGTCGCATGTTCTGTGGTCTGTTATTAATCTTCCTATATATTTAAACTTTTGGGTTTGATTGATTCTAGTACCACTAATTCGTAGTTCCTGCCTTGAGCCGTTTCTTTTGCTGACAAAGATACATTTATCTTCTTACAATTGGTACTTAGTCCTTTCTTCACGCTTTCTTTTATTACCTTCTGTGGGATTTCCTGTAGTTTTTTTTCTTTTGTTTGTTATCAACACTGGGTCACCTGCATATACTATGTTGTTAAGATTGTGGCCGGCAATAATGAAACCTGGTAGCACATTTAATTCTCTGAGGATCGCCTCACCTTAAAGGTTGACATTTAATGTTCTACAAAGCGCTAGAACATTCATTTCAATCAGATACTTAAATAATGAATCCTGGTAGCACTTTTAATTCCCTGACGATCGCCTCACTGTAAATGTTGACATTTAATGTTCTACAAAGCGCTAGAACTTTCATTTCAATCAGATACTTAAATATCGCCGTCATTTTTAGGGCATGATTAGACTAACAGATAAGAAAATATTGCGTTTTTTATCGCAACACAGACACACCCCGATAAGGAAATTGATAATGTATTGCTTCTTATTTACAATATTTATATTCAAAAATTGTTCACATCTTTACTGTTGTTAAAACGTTTTGAGAGCTGTGCCCCACGCCCGGCGTTCATCAGGGTAACTTACCAGCAGGGAATTCTAAGCTTAACATTTCATTAAAACTACGGGGTATACTGATCATGTTCTCGTAGGTTAAATAAAGGGTTAAGTTCAGAAAAGCTTGACAAACAGCAGCACGGGAAGAATTTGACACTCACAGGACATATTGATGGCAAGAGGGACAGAGGAAAGCAGCAAGTAACCTAACTAAAAAGCTTCTGCAAATTTCTAGGGGACATAATGAAGAAAGTGGGCTTGAAGAATTTGACACTCACAGGACATACTGAATGTAAGAGGGGCAGCGAGTAACCTACCTAAAGAGCTTGTGTAAATTTCTAGGGTACATAATGAAGAAAGTGGGGTTGAAGAATTTGACACTCACAGGACATATTGAAGGCAAGAGGGACAGAGGAAAGCAGCGAGTAACCTACCTAAAGAGCTTGTGTAAATTTCAAGGGCACATAATGAAGAAAGTGGACTTGAAGAATTTAACAGGACATATGGAAGAAAAGAGGGACATAGGAACAAAAACAGCGTAACCATAAAACCCCTTGAAGAATTTAACAGGACTGGAAAAAGAGGGACAAGACAATCTTCTGTAAATGGATGGCAGAACAGTTATTAGGAGTGGTAGTATATAGACAGAATTTACTAAGAGCTAGAACGGACAAGAAATTGTGGAGAGCCATGATTGCCTACGTCCTGAAGGGACATGGCCTATAGAAGAAAAATACATTTACGCCTTTTTCTGTGTCAAATTTACCATCGTCTACACTTTGCGCCTTCTTGGGCTCGTGTTTTCCACTGACATAAACTGGAATGATTTCATTGAATCAATTGCTAGGTCTATTGCTAGGAAAGTTGGTTCACTGTGTCGTGCCAGACAATTCTTCTTATCAGAATCCATCTTACACATTTATAAATCTACCTTTCTTCCGTGAATTAAATATTGCTGCCATATTTAATCTGGTGCTCCTGCTATTTATCTCAAGATTCTTGACAAAGACTATTCTGTAATGTAATCAGTCCTTAACCTGGCAACTCGACTTCAGTAACTTTCTAAGCGACGTGGCATGGCTTCCCTCTGTCTTTTCTACAAATATTTTCATAACAACTACTCTGATGAACTTTTCTTCTTAGTGCCCTAACTGCATAAATATAAGTGTGCTACTACATTGGCAACTAGGTCTCAATGTTTTACTGTTGAACTAGCTAGATACAACCGTATGTTCTATTGTAATAATTTCTTTTCTCGTACTTCTCGCCTGTGGAACTTCTTTCAGATTTCTTGCTTCCCTGCCAACTAAAAATTTAAATGCAGTGTCAATAGCCATCTTCTGTCTCCCTGAACCCTGTTCATTTATTGTCCTTTCTAGTCACTCCTCTTCAGTAAAATCTTCTGTCACTTCCTGTAACCTCCTGCATCCTTCTGGCATTATCACCTTGTTTGGGGTGAAATGATTTTAAAAAAGAACAATTATGCAAATAGTCAAATTTATGCCCATGCCTAATTTTAATATCCCCAATATGTTACATATACCAGGGCTTGTCCGTTTAATTCTGTGCTAAATCTTCTCTTTGGAAGAAAGAAACAAAGAATTAGAGATATATCTTTTATTTACATTCAAAGTAAAGAATGCAATGTGTTTATATACATTTAATTTTTACTTCAGTAAATCTTTTTATTGTCCAGTGTATTTACAGTTCAACTTTTGTCCTGAATAGAACAATAAATGAACAATGACCTACAGTAATGGCTGCTGTGTCGGTTTGATGGAATGAAATCCGGATTGGTGTAGGTAGATACGAGCAACAGCGAGAAAGTTTAATGACAACAGGCAATTAGAAACAAAATCTCATTTTAAGCCTCCAAAGCAGATAGCACAGACTGAATCTTCTAGTTTATCAAAAAGAAGTGACAAAGCTTCTGATTGGTTAAAAATTGAGGCTTTTATTTGAATTAATATTTTACCGGAAAATGTGCGTGATTCGTCATGCGCAGTTATACGCAGAGACCAATTTTTATCAATTTGATTTCTGCTTTTCGGGGTTTATTTGTTTTTTGTTTTTGTTTTTTTTTTGTTTTTTTTTATGTCTGCTGTTTCAATCACGCCGCCCATTTACTTATATATTGTATATACATGACAAAACAAGTGTGATATTTTTTTAAACAGCAGAAATAAATATTTTTTCTTCAGATTAGGTCATTTGCAGTGATGTGCAGTAATATGAATCTATTTTCGGGGTGCACGATGAAATTTGTTTGGCCTTGAAAAATATTGCGTTATCCATGATTGCAGCGAATTTTCATCACGCCCAAACACTATTGTCTCGACTGTCGATTAGTTTTCTTACGGCCATTGTCTGTGATGGACGTTACTTCAATGAAGCGTACGAAAATTTGTAACGTTACACGAAGACACTGGCAAGCCTTACCAGTGAGCAAATCAAAGTACTATAAAATCCCCTGGAAACTCTCCTGATTTAAATCCAATCGAGAATCTGTAGTCAATCTGCAAGGAACGACTTCGTAGAATGGACATGCACTGGGTCATATTTCAATAAAATACGAAAAAACGTAAACAATAACGGAATTGCACTGGGTCATATTTGTGTGTGTGTGTGTGTGTGTAACGAATGCACGGCCGTAATTTTCGACGGATTTGCACCAAAATTTACATGCACATACTCCAAGTTAGCGGGAAGGCCAAGACCGACTTTGCATTTCCCAACTCCCATCGATAGTAGAAATAATCGATTTTTCATGCTTCTACGGCTGTTTTCAAGTAGTTTGCGGCCATTTTCTACTGGCCAAAGTGAGAGCATATAGCTGGCTGCCACGAATAGGCAGAAAGATTCTATTGGTCAGCGTGAGAGCCAACAGCTGACTGACCCGAATGTTAATTAGCATGCTAGCATGCAAAAAAATCGATAGCTGCATTCGTCACAAGTGGGAAAAATTTAAATCTGCATGGCACTTTACTCCAATTGGCTCATTCGCTTGCTTAAACTCAACGTTGATTCTGATTCCGTAGAACTGGGTTGGGTGTAAAAAAGTATTTGTTGTTAACATTCTTTTTTCATTCAGTTTTTCCAGTTACGAGTCCTTTTTTAAAGCTGATCGTTTTGTGTTCATTTTGTTTAGTTCTTTTTTGTAACAGATTTAATGTTTAGTATA
The DNA here is from genome assembly GCA_903632075.3 of Acanthosepion pharaonis. Classification (NCBI taxonomy): domain Eukaryota; kingdom Metazoa; phylum Mollusca; class Cephalopoda; order Sepiida; family Sepiidae; genus Acanthosepion; species Acanthosepion pharaonis. Next base: position 700,202 of record CAHIKZ030002644.1, read on the forward strand.
GAGCTTAGAAAAAATTCGCAGTGTGCAAAATCAGCACGGCAAAGGGCACTCCTTTAAAGGCAAGGAAGGGCAAAAATATTTTAAGTCAAGTGATAGCGATTGCTGTATGAGTCGTACGATTTTTGAATCAAGCACGGGCAACGCCGGGCCGTGCTGCTAATATTTTTCAACAACTCGTATCGGCGACCATAGCATTCGATATTTCGAAGGCCTTTGACAAGGTTTAGTACAAAGGTTTGCTATTCAATTTTTCCAACTATGGAATCACCGAAAGGATCTTCTCAATTATAAGTTCTTCCTAACAGGTAGGTCCTTGAAGGTAGTTATTAACGGCCAGTCCTCAGAGTCCCTGGCGGTCAACGCAGACGTTCCTCAGGGCTCATTTCTCAGACCAACTCTCTTTTTCATTTACATAAATGATCTGCTTGAGAATATATTCAGATCATTTGTAAACATCTATACCGATGATACGACTACAAACAGGTGCTCTTCTCTTGATGGTCGGAGATTGGCAGTTGATCTCTCATCTGATCTAGCACTAACAGCTCAGTGGAGGAAAACTGGCTGGTTACATTCAATACAACGAAAACCAAACTAGTTACATTTCCTTATCGTCGATCGGATCCCGAACTACCGCCAGTCACGATGAACAGTGTCCACTCGGAAGAGGGAGGGGGGGGTCCGTGCCTTGAGAAACTATTGAACTCACCCCTGACCTCAAGTAGAACTCGATTCATCGCTAAAGATGCAGGGAAAATGATCGGCTCCATGTATCGCTCCAGTAAGTACCTGGCTCCTCATGCTATCCTCATACCACCCTCTACCTGTACAAGAGCCAGATCAGGCCGAAAATGGAGTACTGTTGTCACATATACCTGTTAGGATGAACTTATAATTGAGAAGATCCTTTCGGTGATTCCATAGTTGGAAAGATTGAGTAGCAAACCTTTGTACTAAACTTTGTCAAAGGCCTTCGAAATATCGAATGCTATGGTCGCCGATGTGTGTTTGTCGTCAAGAGCTTCACGAGTATTCTAGTATTTAGGACGTCAGCAGTGGATCGGGACGATCGAAACCTGTAATGCTCATTGCTCAAGAGGTTGTTCTTATCTAGGTTCTCGACCACCTTCTTGTTGATTATCGCCTCAAACTACTGAGTAGACCGATAGGTCTATACTGCGAAGGGGAAGATCGCTCGCCCGCGTTCTTGACGGACAGGGTGTACGCTTGACACCTTCTACAGGCTTGGGAAGGATTTCTCCTTTAAGCAGCGATTGAATAACTTTGATAGGATCGGGGAAGATTTGGGGTTGATATTCTTAAGAACAAACACGGGAATTTTGTCTGGGCCAGTGGCTTTCTTAGGTCAAGACTTTTTATAAGTCTTCAGACTTCTCGTACTATAATGAAAATATTACTAAGATTGTGCTCAGTGAGACGTTGCGTAGGGGATGACCTTTGACATCTTACGTTAGGTATGAGTTAAAAATCGAGGTGAAAAGCTTCGCCTTGTTTGTCAAGGAAGATATGACTACGGGGTTATTTTTAATAATGGGCACAGCCGATTTTCCTTTGTCCATAATTTGGTTGGCGGTCTTCCAGGATACATGGGATCCAATTTTTTTATTTTTTCAAACTTAGCCTGGGCTTTGCGTTTTCCAGAACTTTCTTGCAACGATTTGAATATAGTGTCAAATTACATCCCTCCTTGCGATAGATAATGAATTAGTGATTTCAGTGAGCTATGGTTGCAGCGCATTCAAGGGTGAACCAGGGCTGACTGTTTGGTTTTGCTGGAAATTGGGGGTAGGTATAAAACTTTCTATCACAGAAAGGATCCATTCCGAGACTAGGGAAGTAGTTTTGGAGGCAGCGTGCTTGAAGAGGGTTGAGAGAGGAGCTTCCGTCATATAGTATGGAAAGCTATCCCATTCTGCCTTCGCGTAGTGAAAAAATCGTTAAATGGAACGGTATATCAAGAGGTACCTTTGGTTTAGCATCAATCTAGGCATTGGCTTGGGAATGGTCTGATGTACCTAAGGAGTGGGGAGCAACATTTGCTAAGCAGTTATCAGGGCAGGATGTTAGAAAGAGATCGAGGAGTTTCGCCTGATGTCCCGTCGCGTCCGGAATGTAGATGGCTTCTTCGATATACTTAGTTCGTAGGTGATGGAGAAGTTTCCGCAATGTCTACCTTCTTCATCAGTTTCATTCAAGTGGTTTGGTTTGGTTTGGTTTGGTTTGGTTTGTATTACGGCATATCATCTTCAATGGGTCATTTAATGCCGACAACTTTTTTTTTTCCTGGTAATATTTTTGTTTTGTCAAAACTCCATTTCTGTTAATATTTTTTTTGTCAAAAACATATAGCTGGTAATATTATTTTTTCAAAAGCGTATAGATGGAAATATTTTTTTTTTCAAAAACGTACAGCTGGCAACATTATTTTTTCAAAAACGTATTATCAGAGGCCTTGCTGTTGGACGTAGTTTATCGTCTTACCCAGGACGCGGATGTAGTTTATCGTCATACCCAAGACGCGGATCTACTTTATCGTCATACCCAGGACGCGGATGTAGTTTATCATCATAACCAAGACGCTGATGTAGTTTATCGTCATACCCAAGACGCTGATGTAGTTTATCATCATACACAGGACGCGGATGTAGTTTATCGTCATACCCAAAACGCGGATGTAGTTTATCGTCATACCCAAGACGCTGATGTAGTTTATCATCATACCCAGGACGCGGATGTAGTTTATCATCATACCCAGGACGCGGATATAGTTTATCGTCATACCCAGGACGCATATGTAGTTTATCATCATACCCAGGACGCAGATGTAGTTTATCGTCATACCCAGGATGCGGATGTAATTTATCGTCATACCCACGACGCGGATGTAGTTTATCGTCATACCCACGACGCAGATGTAGTTTATCATCATACCCAGGACGCAGATGTAGTTTATCATCATACCCAGGACGCTGATGTAGTTTATCATCATACCCAAGACGCGGATGTAGTTTATCGTCATACCCTAGACGCTTCGTTCAAGTGGACTAACCACTCTTTGTGGTGGATATCAAAGTCACCGCATATACGAATGCCAACCGAGGGGGAATTCAGCAAGGAAATCATCAATCCCCTCAGATATTCAATCGAAATCTGCCACAGAGAAATCCGTCCTTGATGTAGGCTCCGACTTTATGGACGTAGCGATTTAGGTAATCGTGTTTGGCTATAAGGGGTGAGCAAACCGGTTGTTGTTTTTTCCCTGAATAGGAGAGTATTATATGCGACAAATGGTTCACCTACGAACTCAGTCTCCAAGAAGGAGAAAAGGGATGTCTTCTCACTACGGCATCTTGTGGTTGAAGACAAGAGATGGTGGGCACTTTTTTTTATATACAACACCAGCTAGCGGGCGTTAGGTGTTCTCCGGCAGACAAGTGTGTGTGTGGGGGGTGTGGGTAATACCACAGCATTATCATGTTTGATGTAAAAACTGTTTAAGTCTCAACGCGGAAAATGTATAAAATATTAAGTAATAACAAAAAGTGAAATCATACGGAAGTTTGAGTGATTTAAAGCAGAGGTCGACAACCTACGTCACGCGTGCCACACGTGGCACGCCAAGCAATTTCTAATGACACGCAGCCTCAAATGACATCATAAAGTCCGAAGCAATAACTGCTACAACACAAAGATATTTAGCTGTTTCAAAGCTGCTCACTCGTTGGACTCCCATTAATAATAAAAACTGTAAAAAAAAACTTTTAGAAACAGTTTATTTTTATTAATATGGTTTACATCTTGTATATATTACTATATAAAATATATTGTAAAACAGGTATATTGACCTTGACTTGTATAAAAATACGTGCACTGTTGGCACACTGAATAATTTTAAAACCTTAAGTCGGCACAGAGTCAGCAAAAGGCTGCCGACCCCTGGTTTAAAGCATTAGACTGCGAGGACACTGGACAAAATCCGAGTGAACTGATGAGTCTCAATACCATTTATCTTTGCGACTTAAAACACCCTGAACCCTAAAACTCGCTACACTTAAAAGAATAGTAACCTACATTAGTCCGCCAATTTTAGGTGTTCACGGGGGCGATTCAGGTTCCAAACGGCCCCTGGCTACAAAGGCTACATGTTAGGTTTCATTGAGACAAAGAAATACGAGGAATAATCGAAAATATATTTGGAAATATATTCTTTGAAATTGCTTTTTCAAAGAATACAAATATATTCCTCATTTTGACATTAATAATAAAAGAAAAATTACAAGAGGAGGCTAAAAAGTTCTTGGGCTGACCCATTCCCCAAATTCTAAGCAAATGACCAGAAAGCTTTAATCTCGCACTTTGATGCTGAGAGGAGTTATGTATCTGTTAATATGGGACACGTTTTTATCCCACATTTTGAGAAGCAATTTGTTTATATTTTACGCGTAAATTTTGCTTCTTTTTTTTAAACTGTGCTTAATAAACCATATAATGAGGAAAGAGGGCTTGAAAAATTTAACACTCACGGGACACGTTGAAGGCAAGCGAGAGAGAGGAAAGCAAGGAAAATCTTACCTAACAAGCTTTTATAAATGGTTAGCAGAACAGGGATTAGGAGAGTGAACAAAAAGACAAACCTTGCTAAGAGCTACAAATACAGGAAGTTGTGGAGAGCCATGATCGTCCACGTCTTAAAGGAGTCCGTCACATAGAAGAAGAAGGCTTAATATGCATGAACACACTTCTGTTTCACTCTGAAATTCTATTTACATTATCACAATGTTTCGGCCGTTGTGTCCTCTGTCCTTCATCGGGTAATATTGATCCGGGTAGCCTGCACGGCATTCCGAACAGAACTTTTTATTTGATCTCTGGGGATAGACTGTTCTCGTACCACTAACCACACCCAGGGATATTGCGTCTAGTTCTTATTTTTTAGTACTGCTCATTTATTGCTCACCCTTTTCCCACAGTCCGGCCCAGGAATTGAACTCACAATTACTGTCACCAAATTCAAGAACCAACGTTTTAATCCGCAGGATAATTCTCTGTGGAGAACTTGGAGCCATAAACCTAAAGCTGAATGTTGATGAGTGTTACTGCTGTTTGTCATGCTTGACTGCACCCAACTGAAGCTGTTCTCATTTGTCGCAGCTGCTGCTGGTGGTGCTGTTGAAGACTTGCTGTTATTTGTCTTTCTTTATTAGCGGCTCCCATATCGTATTTATTTCTATGCTAGGCCTACTAAGGAGGTCCCCATACAATAGCATATGTGCTAATTATTTCAGACGTTTTATTCTCCCTGCCCGGTATTTACACTTTATTCCACTGGGTCTGATGACCACCCGTTTCCTTTCATACATGGTTAGTCAGGCCCAATTTCATTGTCTCACTTCTTACTACGACTTTTCCCATATCGTATTTATTTCTATGCTAGGCCTACTAAGGAGGTCCCCATACAATCATATGTGCTAATTATTTCAGACGTTTTATTCTCCTGCCCGGTATTTACACTTTATTCCACTGGGTCTGATGACCACCCGTTTAATTTCATACATGGTTAGGCAGGCCCAATTTCATTGTCTCACTTCTTACTACGACTTTTCCCATATCGTATTTATTTCTATGCTAGGCCTACTAAGGAGGTCCCCATACAATAGCATATGTGCTAATTATTTCAGACGTTTTATTCTCCCTGCCCGGTATTTACACTTTATTCCACTGGGTCTGATGACCACCCGTTTCCTTTCATACATGATTAGTCAGGCCCAATTTCATTGTCTCACTTCTTACTACGACTTTTCCCATATCGTATTTATTTCTATGCTAGGCCTACTAAGGAGGTCCCCATACAATAGCATATGTGCTAATTATTTCAGACGTTTTAAACATATTTGAATTTATTCCACTGGGTCTGATGACCACCCGTTTTTTCATACATGGTTAGTCAGGCCAAATTTCATTGTCTCACTTCTTTACGACTTTTCCCATATCGTATTTATTTTATGCTAGGCCTACTAAGGAGGTCCCCATACAAAATATGTGCTAATTATTTCAGACGTTTTATTCTCCTGCCCGGTATTTACACTTTATTCCACTGGGTCTGATGACCACCGTTTCCTTTCATACATGGTTGCAGGCCCAATTTCATTGTCTCACTTCTTACTACGACTTTTCCCATATCGTATTTATTTCTATGCTAGGCCTACTAAGGAGGTCCCCATACAATAGCATATGTGCTAATTATTTCAGACGTTTTATTCTCCCTGCCCGGTATTTACACTTTATTCCACTGGGTCTGATGACCACCCGTTTCCTTTCATACATGGTTAGTCAGGCCCAATTTCATTGTCTCACAACGACTTTTCCCATATCGTATTTATTTCTATTCTTATCTAAGCCTTACTTCATCATCATTTGCGTTAATTCTTTCAGATATATGCGTTAATGTCAGATTTCTAATCTCCAGGAGCTGATGTTTTTCTCCGTCCTTTATTTTACCAAATTATTTAGGTACATACAGGGACTGATTTAAAAATTGAAAACATTGTGAATATTTTTCCATATATAGCTCCTTATAAAAAAAAAGACACATGGCACAGTGGACTTATATCTTATCTGTCTATATGGGCCAAATTAGAAATTTGTACACTATTTACATTATTCAGACTATTGTCCCCATCTTTGTCGCAAAAAAGTACTTTATTTAAAAGTTGAAAACATTGTGAATCTTCAGGTGGTTGGAATGTCGAAAATATTTATAGTTACAAAAATGTTTTAGTTCCACATGCCATGTTAAAAAAAAGACACCTGGCACAGTGGACTCTTCTCTTGTGCTATGGGTATTGAATATCTTTCTATATTTCTGGATCTAACAAACGCCTTTATCCATTGTTCAACTGTGTCCTCAAAGGTTCAGTTTGACCTCCCAACCACCTGAAGAAGGCCAGGGCGTACAACGGCTGAAACGTAATAAATATGGCGACAAAGATGAGGACAATATTTGAATAACTTAAATAGTACTGTTTTTCATCTCAGAAATATAGACAGATATTAAAGCAGATAGCACAAGAGAAGAGTCCACTGTGCCATGTGTCTTTTTTTTTACTGTCAATAATACAGTATTTTTGTAACTATATATATATTTGGTATTAAAATTTTATATTCACAACGTTTTCAACTTTTTAAATAAAGTACTTTTGTGGCCCGGTGTATGTACCTAAATTTCTAATTTGGCCCATTAGGAAAAAAGTTTGGACAACCGTAGCCTAGTGGATTAAAGCAGTGGTTTGTGATTTTGGTGACAGTAATTGCGAATTCAATTCCTGGGCCGGGTAGTGTAAATTTGAACTCAGTGAAAACAGGTCAAGCAATAACTGATCAGTACCAAAAATAAGAACTAGACGATATATCCCTAGACATTGACCGTGAAACATGAACAATCTATCCCGTAGATTAAATAAAGGGTTCGAAATTCCTTGTAGGTTACCCAGATCGATATACACCTAACGAAGGCTGGATAGCAACAGCAAAGATGAAAACCATAGTCTGAATGTAAATAGTGTAATAATAATGGTAACTCCTCATTCGAGAAATTCAGACAGGAATTATCTGATAATCTAATTGAACTAATTTTTGCACTGATCGTATAACATTTTTGAATAGTCACCTGAATTCCTATCACTAAATGTTGGGAATCCGTCCCTAAAGAGGTCTACCGACCCATGGTTGGGAACCTGCTCAAAGTCGGCCACCTCTGATTGAAAATTCCTTCTCCCCGTCTCGCATTTTTCTTTTAGGTTGTTAGCAACGCTACAAACTTCAGAATTTTTTAAAGGGTTTCTCAGCTGACCGAGAAATGTTCAGCACCCCCCCGTATAGTCTTACACCGCACGTTTACAAACGGTAATAACTTAAAAAATAAATCTATAAATAAAAAGATGGAGGCCTCCAGATATGCTAGAATCTTTCCCTGGGCCCAACAAACTATTCCCATATAGATCTGAGTCGATGAGATTTAAAAAAAAAAACACACACACACATTTTCCAATTTTTAGATAGACATCAAAATGTTAGGAAAACTTAAAATTAAAACGAAAAATGTCATCTAGTAAAATATTGTCCCACTGATTAAAATCAACTGTTATCTGACAATAATATTGCTTCTTTAATTAGGCATGTTGTAAAAATAGGATTAATTTAAGTTCTGCGAATCATCAACATCAATAGCTAAATTTATTCGTGTACTTGTATATTACAATGTTAAATGATAAGCAAAGCAGTTCTCGGACGGAGTTATTTGGGTAAGCTGAGTGACGCATGCGCAGTGTACGCTAACCAGTCATTGCAGTGGGACGGACCGATTGGCGTAGGCACGCACACACGCTTTTAAGCAGACAGGCGGACTACCACAGTTGCTTCGTTACTTTCTCTTCTCATATCAATAATATTGCCACACTAGATACTTCCGACGCAAAGAAACAACGTCAATTTCTCACATCTGGCTGGCGTATTTTTTTTTGTCTTGGATACATCAATTTACCAACTGTACTCCTTAACAAAGAGAAACCCTGATCGAGAATGATTCCTGAATTTGAACTATGGGTCAAGGTAGGTTTTCTCTTGCTCCCAAACTTCAAGGGAGTTACCTGCACAATGTTTTTTTCTTTTCGATCTGTCACTTCGCCTTTTTTTTTTTTTTTTTTTCTTCTCAAAACACTTTAATAGTAAAAACATCGTAGTTTATTTACCTTTGTTGAAACTGTAAATATTTGCACATCCTTGGATTTAGAAAAAAAAAGATTTATTTTCACTGCTGTAGGTAAGGTCAGTTTCTGTCCGATAAATTAAATTCAGTTGACGTCAGTCGCATTATCCAAAATTACAAATATTTTTTCTACTTTGTTGACAATGTTTTTAAAAGTTAAACACCAATCTTTTTTTCCTTTTTAACTGGAAATTTTAGGTCACTAAATGTTTTTAAAACTAATTTCTCACGTTGAGTCTCTAACTCCTTGATATTTCCTAATTTCTAACTTTTTAGATTTTTTTTTTTTTTTTTAACTTTTCGAGTAGATTTTTTAAGAAAAATATCACAATCTAGTCCTGAATTCACAGCTACTTAAGTGACTTACAAATATTCATATAGTGACTATAGTCTTAGTGTAGACCTGAACTAAATAGTCTTAAAAAAAAATTTCTGTTACTTGACATTGTCTTTTTGTCGCTTATCCCCGTAAAATAAACAGTAAACTAAACATTATTAGCCTTTATTTTTGTTTTAAAAACATAGGCTTCTTAATGTAGCAGCCAGAATTTAAAGAAGCTGAAATTTGAAAATGCCGCAGATTCTTTTCACTTGGCGGGGGGAACTTTTTAATTCAAAATTTTAAAAAAAATTAATTTAATTAATTTGATGCCATGAAATTTAATGCTATTATTATTATTCACTGGTCGCCTCTTCCCCCCCCCCCCGTTAGAGACTTGTAACATAGAACGTGACAAGAATTTTCAACTGATAAGTAGATAAGATAACTTTTTTTTCAAGCAAAAAAAAAAATGACCTTTTTTTTTTTTTTTTTTTTTTGATCTATCTGGAGGCCTCCATCTAAAAAAAAAAAAATCTTTAGCAATAAACTATAAGTAAAATTATAAACCCTTGTCTTACGTTCCCTCAGCTAGACTTCGCACAAACCTTATTTGTTATTTCATTTAAGTGACATTGACAGACAGCAAGATTTTTTTTTTAACCCCCCCCAAACCCAACATTAACACGCACGCACTAGGAGGATATGATGACTTGGTGAAATAGATTACCTGCCGTTCCTTCCAGCAGAAATGCCCACGGTCCCCACCTTGCTTACTTACCGACCTCTCATGCCAGTTAGACAACTTTACAACACCTTCTCCTCTCCTGCTGTTTGTCTTTTTTAGTGCTTACTTACCTGTCTACTTTGCCTGAATAGTGTTACTTTTAAATTATTGTAGAGAAGTGTATACGCTTTTTTTTTTCTTTTTTTTAATTTACCTAACGTAGCAATTAAGAATGATGTTTTTTTTGTTTTTTTTTCATTCTTGAACTATGAATAAATTCAGCCTTATTTTGTAAAACTAGTCTAAAATGAAGTATATTTGTGTTTTTAGATTTGTAATTTTTGTAATACTTGCATTTTTCGCGCGCGCTAAAACGTAGATAAAAAAAATCTAGTTGTATAATTTAGATTTTAGAATAAAGTTCACTACATGTTTTTTTTTTTTTTTTTTTTCTTTTTCACATGTTTTGTAAAATCACTTACAAAAAAAAGAAACTGAGTAGGCAGAAAGCTGTTTTCTCTCTCAAGAAAAAAGCCCCCCCCCAAGTTCTTTTGTGGCTTGATCTTTTCTTTTTCTTATAACTGAAGGTTTTAAAATTCGTTTAGTTAAAAATTCATGTACTAATCTACGAAACTTAAATTATTTTAATTAACACAAATAAAATGCTCTCTACTTATAAAATGAAGAAAAAAAATTTTTTTTTTTTTTTTTTCGTTTTGTTTGAAACTTTTGTTTCATTTTATTACCAAATTGAAATATCTTTTCTCTTAATTCCAAGCTGCAACATACGGCATATGGTTCTGAAAACAAAACAATTCCAGCCTTTTATTTAAAACATCTGGGTAACTTAAAAAAAATGAATCAGAACTTTGAGAGGACAGGCTCTTTTCTTTCTTTCCAAACCAAAAATGGAATCCTTCTTTATTGCTGGTGGGAAACCTCAACCGCTCCCTTTTGTCTTTTTTGTTGTTTCTAATCGTTTGTGTCCGGATTTAATTTTTCTCCATATTCATTCCTTTAAGCAAGTTACTCACTTATTGTAAAACAAAATCAATTCCTGGCTGATTATTTTTCTTTTACACATGCTGAAAAGAGGGAATAAATTTTTAAACTTTTTTCCCCTTATTTCCGTTATGTTATCTTACACATTATTGATAATATCAGCTCGTCTTTTTCTTAAAACTTTTTTTGTCAATCCTTGTGAATTGAGGCTAACATAGAAATTTAATTAAATTATTTTTAAAAAAATTTAATCAGTTTTTTTTTGTTTTTTCTATTAACATTGACTTGCTCATTTTTGTCATTTATCTCATTCTTTTTGTAAAGTACGAAGTTCTCTTATAATTGTCAACAAAAAAAGTTAAAAGTACGTGACCGTTTCTTATTTCAAAAAATCTAAATACAAAACAAACGTCTGCATGTTTCTTTTCAACGAAAAGCTTAAATTTCCATTGTTCAAACTTTTCAAAGTTTTTTCTCTTTACGACGTGAATTTTCTTCATGAATTACTTTGTTACATTTGTTAAATCTCTTCAAAGAGGCTTTTACTTTATTCATAACAATAAGTGACATCTTTCTTTTGACTTCCAGACCTCCCCCCCCTAAAGTCACTCCTTATTTTTATTTTTTCCTTACGCAATTATGTTCCTAACTAAAACAATATACCTGGAATTTTATGCACTAAAAAGATTGTATTAAAGGTTTTTTTCCCTCTCTAGTTAAGTAGCTTAAACAAAAATTAATGTTTAGTTACATTCCGATCACTCACATTTTTAGTAGGGGTTTCGTTTACTTCCAGAGATCAGTCTTGTACTTGGTTGATTTGTTTTTTAAATATCTTTTCAATGTGGACTCTATCACGGAAAATAAAATTAGGTTTCAACAAGATTTCGTAACATCTTTGAAGTTTAAACGATGTCTATTTTCAAAATATAAGTTTCTACTAATTTTTCAACATTCACTTTCTATAATAATTATTATTTAGCGACAAAACAATTAAAAATATCTACTTGTGATTCGGCCTTATTGCACAATTGAAATATGCCCCAATTTTTAAATTCTGGAGAAAAAAGCGCGAATCTGACCTTCTTTGTTTCCATGGTAACTGCGTGTATGGCATTGTGCTTGCTAATTCGATTTTTAACTTCTGTCTGCTTATATATTTCTTCTTTTTGTAGTGGGAAGTAGCATGTGTATTGTTTATAAGCACAGTAAACACGTGTTTAAAAACCTAGCTATTACTTAAAGTATCTCATTACCAAAAAATACCACGTACCCTCTTTTCGCTTACGATTACTACTAACTAAATACCGCTTTTATTGTCACTTAGAAAATTGGAGGGAAATATTAAGTGCTCGACTCGCTCCCATTTTCCGTTCCAGACGAAAGGAGGGAAGAGATTGGCTTACATCATTTGTGCCTTATAATCCCCCTTCACCCTTTTTTATTTGTCTGCTTTCTGTCGTTGGGTCTTAAAAGAATACCCTACTATCGGGAGACGTGTGAATAACTTGCGTATATGGACAGCCATGTCTATCTTGTTTCCGACATCTTGTTTAGTTTACTAGGCTTCAGTTTAAAAGCTCCAAACCTGGCACCCGGTGAGAACTAGACTCACAAGTAAAACTATCTGCAAAGCAATTATCTATGACCACAACGTGGCGCCTATCTCTTCTGTCTGACATATCTTCTATATTCTATATTTATTGAAATAGTTAAGTACACTTACCAATGACAAGATAACTAAAAAAAAAAAATTAAACTCCTGTTCGGTACTAAGAAAATTCTTAGTCTTGGTGAAAGGGATAGATAAGTAAAAATATCGCTTTCTTACATATCTTTGATTTCGCATCAAAATGTTATTTCAACGGTTCAACCCAACCATTTAAAAATGCTAAAAATAAAACTTATGAAGCATTGTTGCTTTCTTTCATCTCTATTCATAGATTTATTTACTTGGATCAAGTTAGTAATAGCTGTGGTCACCATTTTAAGTTTGAATGATATATATATCTATATATATCTATATATCTGATAGTGTTACTGAACATAAACACTGCATAGTAACTGTCAATTTGATGCTTCAATATATTGAGAAAACTAAAGTCAACAACTATATTGAATTCATGTAATTTTGCAACTGAACGTTTTCCACTTTGTGCTTGTGCTCAACTCTTTCAAGGGAGGTAACTATTAGTACAGATTTAAGGTAACTTATTCTGTGAAGGATTGAATTCAATGTAAATCTTCAGCTAGAACTTTCTCTTGTAATCTAAGTTCAGTAAACTTTAAAAATAGGCTATAAGGCTGGTACAACTAGTGTTTAGTGCATCTTTGTCAGCCCTAGTAATCTAGATTGATCAGAATCAATTTATTAAATGGTGCAAGACAAGATTTGACTTAGGGTTGGTACCATAATTTATTTTTGTTAATTAGAACATGATTAATTTAGAAAGTATATTTAGAGAAAATTGTGCTTAACTATGTATTTGACTGAAACTGAAAAATTCCAAGAAATTCTGGAAATTTCCAAAAAGCTTATGAAATTCCAGTCTTTTTTCTGTTTTCAAAAGACTCTCTCAGCAGTTATTTTTAAAACCACTATTCATTAAAGTTGGGTGATGGCATTTTGGCTTCATGCCAATCTTGCTTCCCCCCCCCCCAGACAGCATGAAGGATAAAAATGTTTTTCTATTTTAAATAAAATTAAAAAAAAAAAAAAAAAAAAAATCTGCACAGTGTGATAAAATGTTTTCAGTTATGCTATCTTTATGGGTTAAAGTGCTCAATATCAGCGATTGTGCATATATAAATATAGAAGTGAACATTGATGGCAACAGTGTCTCAAAGCTTACATACAATTGTCAGGTCAATGATTGCATTCAAGCATGGAACACTGTTGCTGCTGGGTGTTGACCTCAAATGTCCACTCCTATATTTACATACACACAATACCTGATATTGACAAATTTAACCTATAAATATAGTCTACCTTTTATCAAGATTCTTTTCTGTTTCTAATAGCTATCTCTTCTCATCCAACTTATGTGAAAAATTCTGCTTGGCCAGATTTTAAGGAATAGATTAACACAAAAACACATCAGCACACATTTGTATAAGGTTTATTCCACCCAGGCTCACAGCAGTTTTTATATATTTTGCCTATTAGCATTTCTTTAAGCAATTAATGGGATTTTATTCAATATTTAAAAAAAAAAACATTTAGCCAGTATATTTGAGTAGATTGGGGAAAAAAAATATAGATTTGGTTTCTGCCAGGAAGCTTTTCTTCAATAGGACTTCCTGATCTCTAAGCCAGGCAGGAGACTTTAAATTTAGAACATATTCCTCACTGTTTCTTACTAGTCTATTCAAACACTAGTATCCACTGTTTCATACTAATGACATGCACATTTCAGTTTATGTAGTCATCCTTGTTTTACCTTAATACAAGGGCTGTTTTCCCTCTCGGCTTTTTCAGACTTCAGTTTATTTTTAGAATATTTCAATAGTCTGAAAGAAAAGTAGACAATGTTATCATTCTTGGAGTGCCTGTCCACTTTCTCTTGAAAAATAAGTAATCATCAATTGGTCATATTAGAGCAGCTGCCCAATAACTAGTTTATAACCTTTTACAATTCTCTATAGCCAATGACCTCAAATACACAGTGACTTTTGTATAAGTTATTGGGTAAGGATATAAAATAATCAGGCCATGTAGGTTTAACTTAGTCATTTTCTTTATTAAATAAATAAACTCTCACAGTGCGAGATAAAATGTTTGCTTGCAACCCAGAACTGTGACCATAAGTGGTTTTATGTCCAGGATATCTCTTTACCTTGTCCATCTTCTCAGTTAAGATTTTAATTTGCATTAAGTTTATAAAAATCAGATATTAAATTCATTTCCAATCTGGTCTTTTTTTTTTTTTTTTTTTTTTTTTTTCTAAATTTTGTTTATGGTTTTAGTTATACAAATAAAACTCATTCCCGTTTTTCTTTTTCTCAAAGTGGTAACCAGCTTGGCATTTTGATCACAGCTTAAACTATTCTCTCAAAGTAACAGCATTTCTTTTGCGGTACCTCTTAAAGAAACTGGAGCAAAAGAAACTTCACTCGTGCATTTCAAGTTGGAATAAGAAAGCAACTGTTGCCAAAGAAATCTTGTCTTGATATTAAAATCTTATCTCTTCTTAATGAGATACAGATCTTCCTTCAGTCTGGTACCTGAGCTAAAGTTGATTTTAAACTCTTAGTCAAATCTGCTGTGAAAAGAATTATTTTAATTTGTTCAAATTATTCCATACTGCTGTTTTTATTACCAAGTTTCAAATGTAAATCCTTTTGTATTAATTTGGGTATCCTCCATGGCTCAATCCTTGGTCCTACACTGGTTTTGATTTTCATTAAAGACCTTGTCAATGACATCAGCTTGGCATCTATGCTGACAACACAACCATTTGCTCCTGCTTCAATATTAAGTTTATTCAGTCTGACATGGTCAAAATGGCAGCTGATGTCAAAAATTACCAAGACCATCAACTGGGGCAAAAGATGGCTTATCAATTTTAATGTCTCCAAAAATAAACTTTTCATTAATCATGAGGTGCCTCTGCACCTTCTCTGGCTAATGTTCTCAACTGACATGAAGTGGAAAGACTTGTATTAAATCCATTGCTATGTCAGCTGCTAAGAAAATTGGTTCACTGTATTATTCAAGATAATTTTTTTTCTCTCTGGAATATAATTTCTACCATTCATCCATGCTTAGAATATTGCTGAGTGACTAGATCAGGATCAATAATATTGTCAATTCTTTGGATCTTAAGACAGAATGAGTCGGCCAAATCTAGTGCATTGTTTTTACAAATACTTTCATGGCAGTTGTTTGGATTGGCTCCCTATTATGGTACCTAGACTTAATGAATTTAAGCACAGTACTAGACTGGTGTCAAAATCTCAATTTAAAATTGAGCTGGCTAGATGTAGCTGTAAGTTCTATGCAAACTGTTTTTTCTTGCACTTCTCACTGATGGAACTCCTTGCTTTCCAACCAACTTCAGTCTGCAAAAATTTAAATGTAGTGTCAATTGTTATCTACTGTCCTCCTGATTACTCTTTTTCTCTTCCTGTTCATCACTGATCCTAATACCTCCACGCCATGTAATCCCTTGTGTTTTTAATGGCCTTGCTTGGGGTGATACAAGTTTGTGTATGTTTTTTTTGTTTTTTGTTTTTTTGTTTTTTTCATGAGCGTGTCCCCATTTCATCCCATGCAAGGATTACAGTGTAAAAGAATGAGAAAAATCAGAACCTTATTGAATAAAACAGGAATTAAGACAAGATAATAGACATTGAATTTAAATTTTGGAAAGCAAGAAACTGGGATCCTTTCACAAGCAGGAAGGGATAACTTAGCATACAATTTACAGTTCCATCTTCCAATTTCAAATGTAAAATGGTACCTATCTACCAATCTAGTACCATACTTAATCCAGGTACCAAAGAGGAAGCTCATCTGAAAATCTGGTACTATCAATATTTAAGAAAACTTTGTCTTGATTTTGGTAATTTAATTTACTGGTGAAATTGCCAAAGTCCTATTATTCAATATCTCAGAACTGATGATTCTTAAGTCAGAATGAAATTTATGTAATACACCATTTAACACTTTATGTAGTAATTACATAATCACCAAATATATAAAAACTAATGCATAATCAACAAATGCTGATATGAGCAATTTACAGATTATCAACTAATCAATTGGTATAACCTGAATTATCAGTCAGTTTTGATAGTAAACCTCATAGTACCATGTGACTCACAACTTGTCAACTTTCCACAGTTTCTTTGTAAAATCTAAAAACCTCGGCTTATCAAAAAATTTTTTTTTTTTTTTTTTTTTTTTTTTAACCATGATCATGGAAAATTTCAAGATCTAGAAGGCTCTTATGAAACAGCCAATACTTATAAAATTCATCTACAGAAACTTACTGAACTTAATTGATATTTTTTTCTACTCTTATACACTCCTCACTCCAAAATACTTTTTGTTTACTAATTGAACATTGAACTATCCTCTTTGTATTTCTAATCTCTTCAGGGTAATTGGCAGTTTCTATAAAAAGCTCTGTAAGTCGCTTTCTGCCTTAACCAAGGACTGTAGAATATTAAGTTTATGATTATTTTTATATCTCTGTGGGCTTAAAATAGTTCAAGTGCAATATTTTTTTTATCAATGATACAAATACTACTGAGTTAGAATTAAAGAAAAGTGTTGCTGTTTTTGGTATACATTGCAATGTTTAGTATTTGACAAAACTAGAGTAGCCAATCTTGGCGTTGGTCCCTGTTAGGAATAGTAATCCTAATTGGTTTAAAGTTGACCCAGTATTGTTGATTGTCCATTTCTTCAATGGACTGGATTTAAAAAGTTGAATTTGTTTAACTATGATCATTGTAACTAACTTTATTTTAGCAAAAATGAAATGTTTAGTGTCTTCTCTAAATCTGAATAGAATGTTTACAAAGTAATGAATTCTCATCTTAGACTAAATGAACAGGTTTTTGTTTTGTATCAGATACAGAAATGTTAATTTATAAGGCCCTACGAGTTTTAATGCTGAGAATTGAACTTCTTTTTTTTTTTTTTTTCTTGAGCATTTTATATTTTTTACAAATCACCTGAGAATTGAACTTCTTTTTTTTTTTTTTTTCTTGAGCATTTTATATTTTAATTACAAATCACCTGCAATATTGATCCTAGTAGCAATTCCTTGTCATTTTAAGAACGAGGCCTTTTTTCTTTACAGGTAACATTTTGTACACATAGTACAAAGCAACAACATGCCAATGTTTTTGATTTTCAAATGTATGCTGAATTTGATTCTATTTTAAATTTGAATAATAGTTGTCTATACAGAATTGGTGAGACTAGTTCAAATTGTGACTATTTGCTCACTTTTGTGCATACTGTTGAGTCATGAATCTTTCTCTCCTGTGAAAGTATGGGTTAAAAAGGAAGGTAAACTAGGTTATCTAGCCTTGGGTGGCAGTTAGTTTCGGAGAGGAAATACTTTGAATTCAAAACTATGGGGAAGGTAACACTTCTTTTCCAAATAATCTGGGAGTTAAATAACTTTCCCAGAAAATTATTCACTTGTCAATTTATCATAACTGAAAATTGTCAATAGTTCAACAGATGAGCAAATAGCCCATCAATTCCTTTCTGCTAAAGACTGCCCCCCCAACCACCACCACCATTTATTATATAAAAAATATGAAACTTTTTTTCTTTCTAAATTCACTGAAAATTTAAATCTACCAGACACTAGTCATCCATTATAACTACAATGAAAAGAAAATGTTAGCTTGCAGTTATATCTTAATCTTTCTTGGTCTGTCTGCCTTTCACTTGACAGTAATCTCTCTTGCAAGATTAATTCTTTTCATTTATAATTACTTCTTGTGATGCGCTTTCTTACAACCTTCCTCCGTTTTTTTTTTTTTTTTTTTTTCTTTTCAAGAACTGTGGCTGCTGTGACCTGCACTAAGGTGGGGAGTGTTCAACTGCAAATTGTCTGTGTCCAAGCAGTATCTGCAATAGCAGTAGTAATAATAGCAAATAAAGCTGCAAGCTTAAGTATTAATAACATTGTCACCTCTCTTTATTGGGTTGTTTGCAGAGTTGTCAGTTTTGGAAAACCAGCAGTGAAATTTATTTTAACTACTTGTGACTTTTGGAGTTGGGAGTGGATACTAATGAGTCAGATTGAGATTTTGTAGTACTGGGCTTTCATGTACCCCTAATTTAATGAGTAACTCTTTACTTATAGTGACATTTTTTTTTTTTTTTTTTTTTTCCAAACGAGATTGAAAGATAAAAACTTGATTTAGTTATGTATGCTAATTTTAAAACTTTAAAAGACAAAAGCAATATTTGACATTTCCTAACTCTTGTCATAATACATCAGATTTAAAAATGTCAACACACACACACACACACATATATATATATATATATATATATATATATATATATATACACACACACACTTTTTTGCATGTAGTGACTAATTTACATATTTTAACCATAAAAGCTAAAATCTTTGAGGGAGAAAATATTACTTATCCAACAATGTTAACATGGTAATGCCTGCCCTTCAAAATCCACAAGCCTGACAAGTCTTACTGAAATTGTAAAAATAAAATAGGCTTTTGGTGAAAAATGAACTTTTTTTTTTTTTTTTTTTTTTTTTTTTTAATTCATTGGATCCTGGTAAATGTACAATCTGCTTAATTTTTTTAATTTACCAAAGCCCACACACAAAGCCACTGAAGGTAGAGGCTTATGGTGGGGGGAAGCATCCTTTCTGGAAACTGATCTATAAAGTAGTGGAATTAGGGAATGTAGATTTCCAAAACCCTTTCACTGGAAGTAGCAATAATCACAAATGGATTGATGTCCCATCTGTGGGAAAAGAGAATGTAAGGTGGAAAATAATCACCTACAAGACCACATAAATTCTTCAACTCTATCAATGTTGGAAAGAGGATTGGGTAGCTCTAGCCCAAATATGGCAGTAATACTTTAACTGCCTGATCTGACAATTGTATACTAGTTCCACTTGATGCTCAAGAAAATTTAAGTTTTATCTTCTGTAAGACTTGTAAGTCTATTGTGATTTTTAAGGTATATAGCCACTTACACTTAATATGCAGTTGTAAAGAGATTAAGTGTTTAACCGTTTTCCTTAGCACAACATTTCAGTTTTAACTTGAGCTTTTTTTCTTTTTGCTCTTTATTCTAATTTCACCAAAATTCATAAAACCTGGTTAAATTTTATGAAGTAAACTCTTCAGCAGCTTTTTATTTGATCTCAAATCTAGTTAGCAAATAGTATTGATATATATTTGTATTTTTTCTTGTAGGCCAAAAGAAAGTTTTAAAAAAAAAAAAAAGCAACAAGTTTAGAATACAGATTTACATCTGGCAATGTTATTGCAAATTATTTTAACATTTTGTCTATAAAATATACGATAATAGCTTGCTTAGTCAAATTGTTTGACTTTAATATTTTTATAACGCTGTCAACTTAGTGAACATTAATGCCACCTTATTCTATACTATTTGATATACCAAGTGTATAAGAACATACACCTATATAATGATTTATGTATTGTACCTGGTAATATTTCGCTAGAGTTACCATGCAATTTATTCTATATTGCAAGCTCAGCATTTCAACCCTAATACTAGCAGCTAGGAAAACTAGGATTTTATGCCCAGCAATCGCCTACTAGCTATGATATGACACAGGATGTCACCCCCTATTCACCTTCTCACCATGATGGTTTGCATGATACTCTCATGAATATCAAAACTAGCTTGACTAAAAATATGTATATTCTACATTTATGGATGCACACCCACCCACACTGGTAAGGAAGAACTTGTACCAATGATTTTTTTTTTTTTTTTTTTTTTTTTTTTTAATGCTATATTCACTGTTTTGGCCATTGTATGCTCCAGCCTCTCAACTAATATCATTATAGTATACAGTTGCCAAAACATGAATATGACAATGTAAATAGTTATCTAGTCTTCCTAACATATTTGGCAATGTGTATATCTTGTAAAATATGTTGCAGATAACTTCTAGGATTTATGCAGCACATACAGATTTCTTGTAATCTTTGTTGTCTATACATAGATTAAGGGGGGGCATATCCTCGTTTGTTTTGTAGCCAATCAAGTTCCTCTCTCTCATTCTTCCATGTTAAAATAATCTCCATAGCAATTTTGTTTTACATCTTAAGGGACATTCCATAATGCTAATTAACAAATTTTTAATTTGTAAACAACAAATTTTGTTTATACCTCCAAAAATTTACTTGATGGCAATAACACTCGTTTCTTTGACATCAAAGCTTTAGGGTGACACCTTTGCACTTTTTTTTTTTTTTTTTTTTTTTTTTTCACCCTTTACACACTCAACTTTCCTCATCAAGCATCCAGGTTTTACTTTATTACCAAGATTCTCAAGTCTCAACTGCAAAAAAGTTGATGTATTGACACTGCAGACAGACATCATTACCAATGCCAAAGCTCTCTTGCATCTAAAAGATGTTACTAAAAATGTTGGACTCTGTTAATGCCTCTTAAAATAGAATTCATAGGCTTCAACCAGCAAGGCTCAATACAAACTGTCTTGGGTGAATCAATGAAATTTGTTAAATATTTTACATACCTAGGGAGCAAAATAAATTCTATTGAAAACTGAAAACTTGTATGGCTAAAGCCTCAGCCATCTCTAAAATGGATGTAATCTGGAAGTCTGATTTATCAATCTCAAATGGAGATTACTCTCTGCCCCTGTAGAGGTAGTTTTAATAATGTATGACGCTACTGCTTCGACACTAACAAAAAACCCCTAGAGTCTAAGTTTGGTGTAACCTACACTCGGATGCTGAGAGCTACACTGACATCTCTTGGGAACTACATCCAACTAAATGACAGCTCTATGGACACACTCCTGATATTTCTACAGTCTTATACATTGAAATATGGCAAGTCTTCTGGTCATAAATTTGATAGGTCTTCCATTGATCTTTGGGACTGCCACAATTCAGTCTGAATGTGACTAAGAAACCATAACAGAACTGATGACATTCGAGTCAAAAAAAAATAGAATGTGCTTTGCAGGACACTGCTGGTGAGCAAAACAAGAACTGGTTGCCCAGCAATGGCCTACATTGGCCAACTATGTTACAACACCATGAAGAGTAATTCCCAGAGGGTCAATGTAAGAAACTCTGGTGTTGAATCTTAAATTAGGAAACTGAGTTTAATCATTGACTGAATTCAATTTGTCTGGATAAAGATTGAACTTGTCTCTAACATGCCTGTTGCTGTGTATGTAGTCGCATTCAGTTGGCATGCAGGTTTTGATTCAAAACTTTTTAGTAATTTCCTGATATTTTAGGTGCTTAATTAAGCAGCTCATCAGGTGTGCAAAATCACAACACTGAAGCCTGACTGGCTGCCCTGTTGACTAGTCTTGAATGAAAGGGCATCAATATAGATGACTTTGCAAGCATCAGTGGATTATGCAAATAAGAATTTCTCTCTTAAATCTGAACCAACTTGTTCAAAGAACATCCATCTGTGTGTGTCTGTCTCTGTGTCTCATTTGCTGGTCACACATTGTCACTGGTTTTCTAGGTATCCTATAGAACCCCACCTGTTGACGCTTCATCTGAGGAAATTATCCAGCATTTGCTGCCATATCAGAGGAATGCTATTACATAGCAGTTCAGCTGTCTTTTGTTTCTTTTGAAATTTTCCTGTTTTAGCTTCTGGAAGGTGCCTTTGGATTTGTCATGACACTCTGCTTGGTTAAAACAGTTCCCAGATAATACAAACTAATATGGTTTTGAAACGTGCGAATTTGCTTTCTACAAAAGTTTTTTGCTGTGTTATGGCAACACTCAGTTTTAATGAAGATATAAAATAATTGAATTATATAAATAAAAGTGAACATAGAAGTCAACACTTAGAGGCGACAGTCTGTTTCATGCTATATGCAATCGTGAGGCTATATATATATATATATATATATATATATATATATATATATTCACACATGCATACCTATGTCAATTTCGATGCTTGTGGGTCAGGCAACTCAGTTCCTAGAAACTGTCAGCCAGACTGCACAAATCATTCAATTATAGTGGTGAAGACTTTGTACAGAATTTTTTTTTTTTTTTTTTTTTTTTTGAAAGAGCCGAATACAGGGAACAGGTACAGTCTCCAAACAACACTCCACAGGTTTTGAATTCAGTTATCCTTCTCCTACACCAGTTGCCACCCAATGCTATAGAACCTAGTCCATCCTACTATTTACACATAGCCAGGGGAAGAAGAGGATTCATACCTTTCCCAAAAGTATTCACATGTAAGTGAATGCAATGGATTAAACTGTAATTCACTCTGCTCTTTGATTCCTCAATCCAAGCTACTATTGATTACACCATGCATGAACACAGAACCTTGGTTCATGAATTTAATTCAGGCTGTTCATGACCCAAAAATGTTCGTAAACTGAAATTATTTTTCTGTTAGGAATCGATATAGAGAAAAGGTCACAGTATAATAAAATTAGAAAAGCACAACAAACGAATGTTTACAACATGGCGGTCGACTAAAAAATATTTCTGTTTAGTCAAACTCAGTTCGGCAATGTTCAAGAAGTGAAATTTTTTAGATAATGGAGACATTCTCTAATTTTCTGTTTGAAAACTGATTTGTTTGACATGTGAGATGATAGAACCAATATTGATATATATATATATATATATATATAAAATTGAAAGTCTTGCTATAAGGCTGAGAAACAATCTAAAATTTAATCTTAGATAAAAGAAAAATAACTTTAGTTATTGAAGCCTGACAACTTGAAATTGAAACCAGTTTTGCCAGTAATTTTGTAAAGCTCTTTTTTTTCTCTCTCTACTTTGCATAAAAATCTGATTCAGAACTTGCTTTACAAAATTAGTTCATGGAGGAAGTCTCAGTGTATAGATTTAACAAAATGTAATGATTTCTTGCACACATCCAGTTTCTTATATAGGTTGTGATGGAAAGTATTTCTGCTGCACCCAGTAGAATTTACTGTAGTCTCTAAAATCATGAATTCTTAATATTTTCCATTTTTGCATATATAATTTTTCTCTTTATATATATTTGACTTTTTCTTTTTGTCTGTAATATCCACACTGTTGTCCTCTTTGTCATATTCACAATGTTTTGTCTATTGTACATTTGACCTTCCAACTACTCATCTGAAGAAGGCTGGAGCATACAATGGTTGAAATGTCATGAATATAGCAGAAATGATGACATGTCCTAACAATGTAAATGTATATGTAATTGTTATACTTATATTCAGCAATATGTGTGTGTGTGTGTGTGTGTGTAGATAGAACTATACTAAAACCCAAATAGGATGATATCCAGAGAGCTCAATGTAAATTCAGAGCAAATATGTTTGAATAAAAACAGATCACTTTAAGGTTCCATGTAATAAGTTATTTCACCACAACCCTTTTAAAGGGTTGTGGTGAAATAACTTATTACATGAGTGACTTGAATGTACCTGTACCATTTTAATGTATACACAATTTGGCAGTTTGAAATACTGAAATCTTCCCTCTACTCAGTCTGGACAGCTCTACTCGAGCCTGATCAGTAAAATCAGTTAGAAACAAGAACTTAGTTTCATCCTTTTTTTTTTTTTTTTTTTTTTTTCCCCCTTAAGATTATATTGAACTTTCCAAGTTTAATAATAGAATTTTTTAATATACTGTGGAAATATAAATATTTTAAACATGCAAATTTTCATATATATACAGTTGAATGAAATTGATATTGATGAAGGCTAATTTAACTGCCAATAACCTCAGGGTAATAGGAAAAGTGTATAAATTAAATCTGTGGCTCCTTTTGATGTCGTTTTATATTGAATATTTTTTATAGACAAAAACTACTCGGAAGCTACCTGTGGCTTTTATAAGCAGGAAGTCGCATGAATTAGCTACTGTAGCAGAAGAGCAAGCTTGGAAACTAATTGACGTAATGTATAATATTAAAAATAAAAAAAAACTAATCTAAGTTATTTGAACAAAAAAAACATGGAATATACCTATATTTTCAAAGACTTTAGAAAACCCCAAAATATTGCATAACATTAGCCTAAATATAGCAATTTTCCAAGCTTAGCATACATGTGGCACAGGGCCAAAAGTAGGGAGCACACAGTGAGGATCGAACTGACTACTCACTAGTAATTGTTCTAGTGAGACAAGCCTGCTAGTCATTACACTGCCTCAATGTGGCCTAACATTAGCCTAAATAAAAGTTCTGACACCAGATATGACCTTGTTAGCTCATCTTTTGACACCTACTGAAAAGATAGAAAAGAAATGAGTGTAACAAGACAATAATGTGTCTGTCTGTGTGGGTGTCTCTGTCTGTGTGGGTGTCTCTGTCTGTGTGGGTGTCTCTGTCTGTGTGGGTGTCTCTGTCTGTGTGGGTGTCTCTGTCTGTGTCTCTGGTGGGTGTCTCTCTGTCTGTGTGGGGTGTCTCTGTCTGTGTGGGTGTCTCTGTCTGTGTGGGTGTCTCTGTCTGTGTGGGTGTCTCTGTCTGTGTGGGTGTCTCTGTCTGTGTGTGTCTCTGTCTGTGTGGGTGTCTCTGTCTGTGTGGGTGTCTCTGTCTGTGTGTCTGGGTGTCTCTGTCTGTGTGGGTGTCTCTGTCTGTGTGGGTGTCTCTGTCTGTCTGTGTGGGTGTCTCTGTCTGTGTGGGTGTCTCTGTCTGTGTGGGTGTCTCTGTCTGTGTGGGTGTCTCTGTCTGTGTGGGTGTCTCTGTCTGTGTGGGTGTCTCTGTCTGTGTGGGTGTCTCTGTCTGTGTGGGTGTCTCTGTCTGTGTGGGTGTCTCTGTCTGTGTGGGTGTCTCTGTCTGTGTGGGTGTCTCTGTCTGTGTGGGTGTCTCTGTCTGTGTGGGTGTCTCTGTCTGTGTGGGTGTCTCTGTCTGTGTGGGTGTCTCTGTCTGTGTGGGTGTCTCTGTCTGTGTGGGTGTCTCTGTCTGTCTGTCTGTGTGGGTGTCTCTGTCTGTCTGTCTGTCTGTCTGTCTGTGTGGGTGTCTCTGTCTGTGTGGGTGTCTGTCTGTCTGTGTCTGTCTGGTCTACAGTACTCAAAGGTACTGAATATAACCTCGGTCAACTAAGTGACGAATTTTATTTCTATTAATCGTATAGTGTTAACCTTTTGAAATAGGTTACTTTTCAGGTTTTAGACTGGAGTTTTCAGCTTGACCTACAAGGATTAAGAAATGATATATTATATAATTTTAAAAAAAATAAAAAATTGTCCATTTCATAATGTGATGTCATTTGTTTACATTTGGGTATGCATTGAGCAGATGTGAATGTACAAGACAAAATCATGGAAAATTGTAGTTTAAAAACAGTAAAATCAACCTTGCTAACCGAACTCTCCTCTGTGGCGAAATCAGTAAAAGCACATCAGGCTATATGACAGTTCTGTATAGGATACAGGTTTTATTCCTGTTGGTTCAGGCTGGTAAATGTTGTTAATACTGTCTATTGTAAACAGCATTTACTTAAATATTTGTATCTATAAAAAGAACATATAAACATAAAAAAGTCTTAAAAAAAAAATAATTTATTAAGTTTGAAGAAGTGCGTTGAGCCAAGTAATTTTTATTTGCATTCCTGTGCATATACACATGCAAATTGGTTAACAAGTCAATACTGATATAATTTGTACATTTACAGTAGATGAAAATTTTCAAATTTGCTTGGAAGATTCTATTCCCCACGCTAATTGTAACCTCTTTTGCCCTTGTCTACACTTTGGCAATACTGCCTCTGCCTCATTAGCAAGTTGTCCACTGCTCTGACCATTCAACCAAGCATTTTCAAAGAGCAAAGAACTGTGCCATTCAGAAACTGATGGATTCTACTGTTAATTGGCGCCACAACAACAGTGATCAGTTGATGACCTACTTCTAGTTGGGTAACATCTGTTTGTTTTCCTTTTTGCAAATGCCTGCATTTTCTTTCTATTCAATTTTAATCTTGTTCGGATAGAAATTAGAACTTCATTTTTTAATAAATGATTGGGGCTCCATTCTTTTGTAGGAAAACCAGAAAATTGTATTTGCAGATCTAAAGCTGGCAAAATGGCCTCTTAAAGATACTTTCAACTAAACTGTCCTGAAGTATTTCTGTTGAATCTATTGTATATCATTTCAAATTCTCACAAATAGTGGTGGGCTTTTTAGATGAAACAGATTTACAGGCTATGGCAGAAATACCTCTTAGGTTATATGGAAGGCATTTCTGCAGTATCCTGTACAAACAAAATTTAAGTGCTTTTTCAATTGTGAAATGAAGCTTGAAAGATTTAATTCAACTCTTATCTCTGTGTATGTGTGTGTCGGGGGGAGTAGGATCTAATTGTAAGTATTCATTTTGCCTTCGTAAACAATACAAGAAAAAGTCAGTTTTTGGGTTATATTACTTGTTTGTTCCTGTCATAAACTAAATTGGAGTTACAAAGACTTTGTTGAAATGCATTAATTTTCTCTCATAGAAAGTAAATGCCTAGAATACCTATAAGTGACTTTGAGCTTAAATTTCCATTTCTGCATATTTGGATTCAACCAAAATTTTTTTACTATTAACTTTTAACTTCAGTTACTTGTGCTATTACATTAGAAACAAATCTCTACTCCAAACTTGGATCAGTGTAGTATCTGTTCTTGACTTATAAGGGAAGCCTGGTCTCTGAGATTCCAAGCCTATAACAGTACCTTCCCCACTGTTGTGGAGACATGGAAATTTGTTCTTGACCTGTATATGTTACCCCCATATTAAATTGACAATGTCATGCTATACCACTGTGGAGCAGTAGGTACATTTTTCATTTGAATCCATGAAAGTAACTAGTCAAGAGTAGCTTGACCTTGGTTAGTATTAACAAACCTTACAGATACTTTGATTCTCTTGTCCTGTGGTAGCAATTCTTTCAGGATCTAATTGGATGGGACAGCCATTTCTAACACAGGAAAGTGGTCATAAATCATTCTTATGTGAACCAAGCTTCTCTAACATGAAAGTCTGACAATAGGTGCTGGCTTTAAAATGAAATGTTCAACTGCTTCCAACAAATCAACATTCATGGTGTTTCTGCTCAAGTGGCATGAGCAAAAAAAAAAAACAGTGATCAAGTAGTAGCTGCAGGAGACCCATTTAAGGAATGACTGGATCCAAATAAATATTTTCTAAATATTTTAATGGTTATTTTTATGCTATTTCTTACTTCTGCCAGTTTCCATGGCATGTTTTCTGATGAGCTACATTCTTTAGTCAATCAGCCCTGATCATTCCAACTGGGACCTTCCATGTCATATTAGACTGAGTCCTCTCTCTCCATTCTCTACATATTCCATCAGTAAGTTCCACTCAGCTTTTTCCCAAGAATTGTTTTATGGAACAGAATCCTGGTAGAATGTTTTTCCAATCATTACAATGTTCACTTAAAGTTTAGGTTTAATGGTTGTCTTTCCTGCATGATCCTATGAACTTCACTTTTTGTTTTTTCTTGTGCTTCTACAACACCACACAGTAACGACTCTACTATGAGTCACTAATTGGGTCTGATTATATATATATATATATATATATATATATATATATATATATAGACAAACAAACCAACCCAGGGTCACAAATTCATATATATGTATGTATATATATATATATATATATATATGTGTTTTTTATATTGTGTGTGTGTGTGTATATATTTAATATATATGTGTTTTGTCTATTTAACTGCTTTTGAAATAATTTCCACCATGTATAATTGTTGTCTAAAAACTATAAGGTGGGGTGGGAAAATCTAAAATTCTCACAATTAAGACTTTAATTGTAAAATTGGAATGGGAGAGAGCTTTTCAACAAAACCACTAGTGTTCAAACTTGTTACATTACTAGGTCCCCCCACTCCAATTTATTTATAAAACCGTTTATCAAATATTTACAAACATGCATATCTCTGCCTGCATCAGTATTGGCAATAATTTCTAATGTAATTTACTTTTTTATATAAATTAAAATCCCTAAATCTAAATTCTAAAAACTGTTTATCAACATGAATTAAAGAATCTATTGCCAGTCTCTTGCCCTTGACATCACAAAGTACGACATCCACAAGTTTTTGAAAGTATTTGAATATGAGAAAGACATGTTTACATAACTACAGATCTTAAAGTGCAGGTTCACAAACATTCATCCAATATCTATTCATTTGACTTTAACACACTTTCTCTTGTATATAAACAAAGTTTGTTTCGAATAGTGTCTGTCATCTTTAAAGAAATACATAAAATGTCATCTGTAATTTTCTGTTATCTTTTTACAGCAGCAAAACTAAAAAATGTAACAGTTTAGGGATGTAGCATTTTAATGTAGTGTGATAAAAACTTTTAGTGTAGAACAATTTGAAAATTGTTTGGAATCTAATTAGATTTATTTATACACTGTTATTGCATTTATAAATCTGCTACTGAATTCAATAGATTTGACTTTTACAAGCAGTGTATCTGGAACTTTAACTAAGCCTTGAGTTTTTAACTTAAACTCCTTGGCCAAATACACATACATATTTGATCAAAGGCCAACAAAGCATCTTTTCTATTAACAAAAACTTTTGATTTATGAAAGCTGAAAATATAGATTAATTTATATTCAAATTTTCACCAGATATCGAGAAAATAATCTGAAATGTAAGAGTTAAGAGCTCAACTTAGTTGAGCTTAAAGTTTCTTGGAGAAAGTGCATGATCAAGTTTGAACAAGGCCAATATGAGCAGACCCTTGATGACCAATGAATTTGAAATTGGTGGTCTCTGAGCACTTCCATCTAGTCAATCTTACTGAAAGATTGAGTTGGCATGTTATAGTTTTTGGAATAATGTTCCAAAAGTGCGGCATACTAGGATTGCACACACCCCAGCCAGACTGATAACCACAAGTTCCCTTCCTGACACATCAACCCTGGTGAGATATGAACCTAGGTCTCATAGCAAACATTCTAACCATTCAGCAATATATATATATATATATATATATATATATATATATATATATATATATATATATTGGTTGGAAGTTATTTCTGCAGCACCAAGAATTTTATAAATATAGTACATTTTGAAATGCATTTGGCAATAGCTTTCTCTTGTAGTAGAAAGTCATTCAGGTAAAAAAAAAAACTGTCTAGGGAGGTGGGATGGCTTTATTAGTGACAAAAGATAGTGATCACTTTCTTTGCAAGTGACATATACCTGATCAGAATATTGTCTATTAATCACAACTCCCATCTACCTGATTGTTATTCAGGTGTCCTTGTAATGGGAAGGTAGCAACAGGAAACTAGATTGTGATATGGTTTAATATAGCTGTCACTAAGTGGTTGAGAGGTATGAGTAACAACCCTCCTGTCAATGCAACTTCACTATCAGCTTTTTAGCAACCCTGGTTCACATGACCAGAAAAGTACAGGGTGGTGTAGACTTTCAAAAGAAAGTTTCACCTTTACTAAGATAGGTTGGGGGGGGATTTACATTCAAATTAAATCCTTTTTTAAATGAAAATATGTAATTTTACTTAACTAGTTTCATATATATTTATAAATATTAATGACGATAGGAAAACTGGTTTATTGCGTTTGATCCACATTGATGAAACACATTGGATGAAACACGTTGTCAATATTTATAGTTTTCCTATTGTCATTAATATATATAAATATATATATTTATATAGGTTAACTATGATATATATATATATATATTGATTTGACTTATCGATATTAGTTTAAAATATTTAAATTACATGACTTCAGATAATTTACTTTATTATAAATTTAAAGAAATTAAAATGCATGTACACAATTTTCCAGCATTTTTGTTTCCAGAAACATACCAGATTGTTTTGCTGGACTCACAAGTCATTTACTAGGGAATCAGTAATGCACTTGTGACCCACTAAGTATGCAGTTCTTGTAATGTATCCCCCTAGTATCATTGACTTAAAAATTTATTAAATACTGAGTACCAAGTGAATTAGTCTTGTACTTTTTTTCTCTCTCTCTTAAATTTTGTCCAAAATAAGATTTGTTAGACTGTCAGTTGCCGAAAAATTGGTTAACCTGTACAATCCCTTAAGTTGATCTGTAATTTCTTTCTTGTAAGTTTAAGTCTGGCTTAATTATCTTATTTTTTTTATTACTATCTACAATTGAATAATTTAACAAATCTTGCAGTAAGTGATTAGAGGGTTGTCAATTTATAAGATTTTTTTTTTTTTTTTTAATATATTAACATTCAGACTTCAATGAATGTACATTCTCTCCACAACATAGTTATTTGAATATGCATTTGTCATTCTTACACCAAACTTGAAATTACCTTAATTACTTTCAACAGTTCAAGCAAGGCATACATCTATGGAACCCCCCCCTTAAGACAAGGACTGAAATGGTTTGGGATATAAATTGTACCAATTTCTTTTTAATATCTGCAATTAAATGACATATATGAAGAAAAATATACGAAAAAAAACAAACAAAAATCCTATTATGCTGTTTTAATGTTAATATAATGTCAACGTTGGACATTTCGGTCTAGACGGATTTATGAGGCAGGCATAATATCTATCTCATGCACGGTGAACACTAGACCTGGCTTCTTTAATATTTCCCCTTTTCTAGCAAGATTAATACTCTACAAACGTACATATAAGTTTTAGATCAAAATAAAATTCTTTTCATTCAAAATACTATATTTTAAGAATACGTTTTGACAACATCGCCAACGTGATCATATTGAAACGGAACACTGATCTTGAAAATTTTCAGTTGTCTGTTTTGATTAGTCTTACTCTTATGTCCATCGTCTTTTCATGTTGAATTAAGTATAGTCTAATGTTAATTGTTTTATGAATGTCCTGAAGATCATCTACTAGACTGAAACGTCCGACGTTGACATTATATTAACATTAAAACAGCATAATTGCATATTAGGAGTTTTTTTTTTTTCCGTATATTTTTCTTCATACTGTCGGATCTATGTCCATATATTTGCTTACATATATATAAAAACAAGGAATTCATGTTTTAGTTTTACAGCAGAGATAACATGTTTCGGTTTAATAAATATAACATAGTCCAAATGTGTGATCAACAAGTTCTTTCAACAATACTTCTGCTCCTTATCGAGATCCCAGTGAATTGTGTGATATTTTTTTTTTTTTTTTTTTTTTTTTTTTTTACCTATCCAAATAATCTTAACCTGGGGATATCCTGTTTGTAACTGGGCTAAATGTATCATCTGTTCAATGTTGATTAGACTTTATGGTTCAGACAACAAGAATCTGAATGCTTCTATCATTACTCCATTTTATTTTTCATCTTTGACTTGTTTATGTAGCATGTTTTGGTGCAACAAATGTAAATATTAATGTTTACAGTTGTTACATCCAAAACATGTAAGCAAGTTTAAAATTTTTTTTTTACCAAAACTTGCATATGTGTTGCAAATATTGCTTAAAACAGCATTCAGTGCCATCAGGCTTTAATGAACAGTTATCTTGAGTTCAATTTCTGGTTGATTTTGTTTTGATCTTGTGATAATGGTTTTTGAAATTGGAAAAGATCTGAATCTATTTTCACCATTCTATGGATTAAATAGACTAGGCTCTCTCTCCTTTTTAGTGGTAGCCATTCTAGAAGGAAAACAGTTCAAATCTAGTATAAATGGGTAATCTTGTTCTAGATACAATATTGCAGTTAGTGTGAAGCATTAATCAGTTATAGGGCATGACAGTTTTTATGGTTCAATTTCATCTGTAATTTACTTGTGAAATCTCATTATGGATTGGTGATACAGATTCACAAACTGTACCAAATAACCACATCACTTAAGGACTACCAACAGCAGCAATTTAAAAAAAATGACATGAAAATGTTAACATTGCATACCATTTCTAATAAATAGAAAGGAAGCTCCAAATAAATATTGGAAAGTGTCATACTGGATTTGATAAAACTATTTTAAATTGTTTTGAAAGATTTTATATATTTTCAACTAAAAGTAGCATTGGTTGCTCGGTCAATGAATGCCAGTAGTTTCCTTAAGGAAACTACTAATATTACCATAAAGATTTCAAAATCTATTCTGCAATGAAATCTTTATCTTCTGGGTCATAAAAATTCTGTTTCAAGGCAATTTAGACAACAATTTCTTTTAAGTTTTACTTGCATTCTCTTGTGCCAAAACATTCCATGTAATCTAGTGTGAAATGGCCTTTGAACAATCTATATACTACTCTTAGATTGTCTAGGGTCCTTTTTTAAATAGAGCAGGTAATGGTGTCATCAGATCAAAACTTGCAAAGTTGATATAACATTTGTTCACCCCCACCTCTTCTCCTTTTTTTTTTTAAATATCAAGATTTACGCTTTACAAGGTCCGGTAACTACTTGAGGTAGAGGGTTATATTTGGAGGCCATTTGTGTGTATAGGAATGGAAAATAAGTTAACCCGGGCCTTGAATAGGTTAAGATCATAGTGATTGGGGGGAACCTCCTGTTGAGAGTCTGTTCTACGGGGCAGTGGTTCATGTGGGTAGTTTGCTACTATGTAAGTGGCATAGTGTGTTCTGCTGAGGTAAACCTTCACAGCAAGCACCAGGGAATGTAGTCCATCTGAGCACTTTCCATGGAAGTAGAAGTAGAGCAGTGAGAGGTTTGCCACATCCTGCCTATGGGAGAGAGGTTGAAGAGTGTAGAAGCCTTCATTACTCAAAACGGCCCAGAGACTTTGAACTCTATCAAAGCTGGAAAGTGAGGTCTGAGCAGCTCCTGCCCAAATATAACAGAACTTCATTTTTGTCCTGAGCTAGCAGAAGTCTGGTACTTACCAGAGCAGTACAGAGAGCTGACCATTTTTACCTACATCCTTAGAAATGGA
The DNA here is from genome assembly GCA_903632075.3 of Acanthosepion pharaonis. Lineage (NCBI taxonomy): Eukaryota > Metazoa > Mollusca > Cephalopoda > Sepiida > Sepiidae > Acanthosepion > Acanthosepion pharaonis. The sequence goes on from CAHIKZ030002644.1 coordinate 733,655, forward strand.
TTGTATTTAAGAGTTCCACTTAAGGTTTGGTGTGAGCCCAACAGTCTTTCAAGGCATGGTGCTTCCCTGATAGGACCTCTGTTCATCCTGATTGGTGGTAGTTTGGGGTCAGATCGGCGATGATGGAATGTAACTTGATTGGTCTACAGGCATTAAATGTAACCAGCCGGTTTTTACCCCAATGTTTGTGCAAGATCAGTCGCTAACCTCTGACCATCAAGAGTTTGAGGTGCACCCATATGTAGTCGTATTATTGGCATAGATGTTTACAAATGATCTGTTATATTCTTAAGCAGATCATTTATGTAGATCAAAAAAGGGTTGGTCCAAGGAGTGACCCCCTGGTGGATGCCTGTGTTGACCTCAAGGGCTGGCCATTGATAGGGAGTGAAAACCAGGCATATGCTTGACACTTTCCACAGGCTTAGGAAGGACTTCTCCTTTACACAGTGGTTGAATAGTTTTGCTAGGATTGAAGATAATTCTGGGTTGATATTGAGGACAACCACAGAATTTTTTTTTTTTTCTGAATTGGTGGCTTTCTTAGGATCGAGACGTTTGGTAAGTGTAGAGACTTCTTGTGCTGTTTCACTTGCCAAAGGAATTTTAAGATTCAATGCCTTGAAAAACTTTCTCCTTTCGAAATAAGCAAAACCATTTGTTGCAATCCTCCTACCTACACTTGAAATAAAACTTCTGCTTCCTTTTTTTTGGGGGGGGGTTGTTTTTTTTTTGTTTTTTCTAAAATTGCATGTATTTTCAGTGTTTCCTTATCGAATTAGTCAAAAATTCAAGATTATCATTAAAGCTAATTTAATTACAGGAATCCGATTCCTTCCGCTTTGAAATTTTAGTTGGTTAAATTGAACTTGAACACTTGGGAATCAATCCTCTGCACTCTGAAATTGGTTTCTTGGGTTTATTTTTGTTTAAATTTTTTTTATAGTTATTTCGAAATGTCATCGGAAAGATCTAATTCTGAAGTTTTTCATTTGATCCTCTTTGCTCTAACATTTCTGTTAAAACAATATTTGAAACTTTATGAAAAAAAAAAAAATCATTAGATTGATTTTATAATGATAATAATAATCTCTCAAGAACAAGAGCATCTGATTTCTCTAGAACCTTTGTTCAGATGTAACCAAAAATTGATTTCTTAATTACTTTATGGTTATTGTTTATCTCTCGGGTAAAAAAAAAAAAAACTATATAAATCAATTTCATCCATGTTAGTACTATTCCATTTTTTAAAATAAACTACACTAGTGTTATCATATTTGGTAGCTACTTTCTGAAGCTGATGCAGTATCAGATGTGATAAATTGGTTCAGTGTTTTACTATCCTTGATGTTATATTACTAATTTCTATAAAAGTTTTAAAATACCAATGTGGGAGGAGTATTGGGTATTTTTTTTTGTCTCTAGTCTCATTGATTTACCTGGCTTTTATTTGTTATATCTAACCTGCCTAAATATGATACATGCTTTTCTGTTTAACCATTACATGTGATATAACTGTAGACTAATTCTAGCAATCTAAAAATGTCAGGATTAGAAAATATTGACAAGTCTAACAACCAATTCTCTATAATTGTTGAAGTACTTTTGTGTATTTCAAAGCAAGAAAAATATTTTTAAAAAGTTGACCAGTTTATTCATAAATAATTTAATCCAAATAGATTTAATTTTGAAATTGAAAATATTTAGTTTGATCTTGTCTGAATTTGACAACTCATTTGGATGAATTCTTGCTGCCTAAATATACCATACAATTATATATATATATATATATATATATATATATATACACACACACACTTACTGTCTATATTTCTGAGATGAGGTATTATGTACACTATTTACATTATTCAGACTATTGTCCTTATCTTTGTCACCATATTTATTATGTTTCTGCCTTCTTTGGGTGGTTGGAATGTTGAACAAAACCCTTTATTTTGCTCACTGGGGTAGACTGTTCTAGTTCCACATGCCATGTCGAATGGATTTCAGTCGTCAGTTATCTCCTGTTAATTCCCCTCTCCAAGTTCTCCACTGCCTTAACCAGTTATCAAACTGTCACTTTTCAGGTCCTGTCACTGGATCTAACTAACGCCTTTATTCACTGTGCCATGTGTCCTTGAGGACATCTGTGTATGAATTTGTGGGTATTATAAACCTAATGTGTCCAGCAACCATATTTTACCAGTGCTCATATTGCAATTTTTGCTGTTATCATTGCATGTTTTTAGCGTACAACGGCCAAAACGTAATAAATATGGCGACAAAGATGAGGACAATAGTCTGAATAATGTAAATAATGTATCTAACTTACTGTTTGAATTTTTGGCATGAGTATTTCATTTACAGACTAATGTCCATCTTTTTATCACATTTTGATTGTTGTTCTCTCTGACCTTTTTTCAAGTGTCTGTTGACATAACCTTCAGGTAATTTCAAACTGAACTTTTTATTTAATCCATAGGGGAGGGTTGTTCTCGCTTTCCATTTAGCATTTATTTACTTTTTGCTAAACTATTTTGCTCCTTTTCTACTTGGTCTACTATCCCATCCCAGAGATTTAACTTTCACTCTGTTATTAAATTCATAAACAAGTTTATTTTTCTTTTTAATCCTATATGCTGAATGATTAAAGTGAATTTCATATTTAAAAAATTAAAAGCTAAACTTCTAAAACTTAATACTAGGACTTTTACTAAAACACAAAGGTATACAGCTTTTGTAAATATTTGTATTGTCTAATAGAGAAACCAAATTAACTCCTTAACTGCAGATGAAAGGAATTTCTATAATTTACACTTTTTTTTTGTCTCACTTGATGGGTTAAAAAGGATCCGAGGATGCTTGTAAAGTGACAGACTTCATCTAAAAAATATCGGTTGCCAGGTGAAAAATGTTGTTTACCCACAGCTACAACATTATCATTTAATTCAATAAAATTTTTTTTTTTTTTTTTTTATTCTTCTTGAATAAGTATTTCCTGGTAATTAGTGTAGTAGATACTAAATGTAATTACAGAATGTTATAATAGGATTTTTTTTTTTTTTTTTTTAGTTCACTGCACAATTTTTGCATTAACAGTTAAAAACAAAGCATTGCATGCAGTTCACTATGAAGACCAATTGTTTGTGTTCACTACCTATATGTGAATCTGCCAATAATTGCTTCTTTGTCCAATTCCTCTAACGATCTCTTTTCAATGAATGTATGATTCCAAATTCTCCTCGGGTAAAGAATTTCTTAATCTGGTCTTATGATCCTTATCATTTGAAAATGTCCTCACATTGGACTTCAGCAACTGATAGTGTGCAGAAAATTTGTTTATAAAATTTTTATTACTAAAACTGCTGTTTGCGTTTTTGTTATATTACATTTTTATTTGATTGGGCAAGCTGACACCCTGGCCTGTCCACCAGTGCTTGTTAAAAAAAAAAAAAAAAAAAAAAAAATTAACATGTCTACTTGTAAATATTGAACTTATTTACCCATTAATATAATTACAGATGAATTCAAAGGTCCAAACTTTTCTATAGAAATATTAAGACCTGGTTCATTTGTTTCTAATATTCTCTCTAACAGCATTAAGCAACTTCGTTACAGTTGAAGCAACATGTTTCTATTGATGAATACCATAGACAAACCATGTGAACAATGAGAATGTCTTAAGGAAAAATGGAACAAAATTTGCCAAACAGGAACTGAATTCTGGGATGTATGAGCTAAATAGGCTGTGAGGACTCGCAAGGTTCTGTTAACAGCAAGAGAACTTGTTAGAAAATAGGCATGTAACTTGTTAATGGCTGAGAAAAGAGATAATGATGGTAAAGGATCAAATGTTGTAGAGCAACAAGACGGGAAGGTGTAGAAAGCTCTGATGTCCTAAGAGAAAGATGGCACATAAGACTTGAGTCTGAAGCAGATTCAACTGATCTGTCCAAACTGTTTAAATTCAAACATCTTTTATCTAGTAATTCTTTAACAATTACTTAATAAAGGCTAAACATTTTCTTCACTTCATTTTCTTTGCATATCTATTTTCGTATCGTTTCTTAATGCCACATTTTGTCTCGTTATTTTTACACCTACTTTATACTCTTATTCCAAATTTTTTATGTTGAACACTCAGTTTAATCAAGAACTGAACATTTCATTACTTGTTCTTCTTGGTGCTTGATAAAATTTGGTCAGACAAGTGTCTATTACAAATGAGTTATGTCTGGCAGAATTGGGTGTGTGATAATTAGTCATAAGTGTTTATCTGAGAAGCAAGTGATGGTCTGCCTTGTTTATAATTCCTGTTTATATTAGACACCATGACTGATGCAATATTTTGGTATTTTACGTTCAAGGGTTAAGTCCTATTATAACTATAGCTTATCTATTTTAAGACTTAATGTTCTAAAAACAATTGCAACCACATTTCTATGCAATGTTATAAAACTGTTACAGATTGAGTCAGCTGACAATGTGATTTCTGACTATTGGATAATTTCTACCAAATGCAATAAGATGATTCTTTTTGTAATTATTACTATAATTATTATAATTACTATCAGTATTATATATATATATATATATATAATATATATATATATATATATATATATATATATATATATGCAGTAAAAATGATTTTACCTTGTAAGATGCAGAAAATGTTTCAACTTCACAGCAGATATTACTGACCCTATGCAAAGTACATAGCATCTGATCCATACTTAAAATGTTACCCCCACCACCACTTAAGGTACCCTGCTAGTCATAAACTTAGTCTTGGCAGTAAATGTATCCAAGCTACATAATTTTTTCTCTTAAGAAAATATCTATTTTGCCAAATGCAAAGAAAAAAGGTTTTTCATGTTTGTTTGTTTGTTTTTTTTTTTTGTTTTTGTTTGTTTTTTTTCCCCAAATGTATACTATTAAAGCAAAAAAAAAAAAAAAAAATGGCAATTTGTAACTGCCTCTTCATTGGCTAACATCACCACAAGACTGATTTTATATTTCAAATAACCAACACTTGCAACTTGCATTGAAATTGTTTAGTACTGAACTGCTTAATATAAAATAACTTTCCTTTCTACTGTTAAGTTTCATTTCCTTAGTTTTAATTAAGTATCTAAAAAGCAGTCTCTGTAACTAATTTTCATTTGGTTTGCTTTGTGGCAGTAATTCTCAGTCAATTCACTGGAAGATTCAATTTTACATGGCTTTACCCTTGAAATTAATTTCTTTCTCAGAAACAGTCAAGAATTAGTCTTTAAATCTTAAATAAGCTTAAACCTTAATTAGTTAGGTTAGTCATCTGCAGTTGAGTTGTTTCTGCAATGACATTTTTAAAAATCAATTCTAAGATTAAAATTTCCCATATATTTAAAGTGTTCAGTTCACTTTTTCTTGACAAAAACACATGACAAAAGGTGGAGGAGGCACAATACTTGTGATGCCAATAGTCAGGATGTAAATATCTAAACTATTTAAGTAATACTTGGGTTATATGGGATATGCACAGCATAATAAATTCCAGAACTTGCTGCTTGGTCACTTAGATATTCAGTTGTACTGGTGTTTATATTTTCTTTCAATAAGTTATCTAATATTTCTAAATTGTAGTCTGACCTTTCATAAGAAATGATATAAATTAACTTTTAAATTTCACTAACTCCTTTTATTTTAAAATTTTCTTACTGAATGTTATATAAAATCTCATAAGACAATTCTGATATATACTTGTACTTATTTTGACTATAAGTACAGAACAAATGACTTTTGTTACAATTGGCAGTCCTGCAAAAAAAATCAAAGGTTCTTTTGTGACTTATTACACACCATTTGTATAATTTTTTTTTTTTTTTTTTTTTTTTAACAAAACTGAAAGTGACCTAAATTTTATTTGTAAGAAGTAAGCTCATTTTATAAAAGTGCATTCAAGTGTATGAATTAAATTGGGGTTTCTCTTGTAATTAATGCACTTGGTTATATCTTGTGTATATTCATGTCTCGTTCTTGTTTCTCTGAATGTTCTTTTTGTTTGACTGATGAAATGGTTGCACGTACAAGCTTCAATGACGGATTTGAATGTGAAAACAAAATGCTTATATACTACAGGTTACCAGCTACCTTCAATATCCGAATTATTAACTCCTATTTCTTTTTCTGCCTTTTTCCCTGCAGGTTGTAAGTCACAGCTCTCCTCAGCTTCTATTTTAATAGCTCTAGACAGTCTATTGCGATTACTATGATTTTGGGGGGAAAATATTGATTCCTATTGGCTTTTCGCTTAAGTTACACTATCAAACTTAAATGTTGTCAAGTCCTCAAATGATGTGCTTTCTATTACTTAGTACAGCTCCTTGTGATTCTACAGTGCCAGTCCATGCTACAGGCTTCATTCTCTCAAAGCTAATTCTAACTATAGAACTAAGAATGCCAGTTGTATTCAGCTGGCATTTTTAGATGTTTCTGAACAAGTCTGGAGCTATGCATGATATCCATGTGAAAGTCCTGAATTGATGAGGTTATTTAAGAACCTGACAAGTCTTTAGTATTTCAGATTTGTAGCAATTTGTGGTGTTGGGCAAAACTACCCTCTAGCACAGCCTATTCTATTTTCAGTTTAGTCATCTACTATACTAAATTTCTTATAAATGATCCATATACCAAGGTATTTAAAGTTTCACATTTACTAATTTCACGCTTTGAATTTTTATGCCTTCAGGGTTGGTACTGTCACTGCTTTCATAAAATATTTTCTCTTAGTTTTTCAAGTATAGAATTTTTTTTTTCCAAATCTTTATAAGGGGGGAAAAAAAAACTTTAAGTATGAATGCCTTGTGTTAATAGTGCTGAAGTTTTTAATGTCATCAAAAGGAGAAATTTGTTCTTGACAATTTGTTGCTATAAAATGATTTCCTAACTGCATTCAAAACTTAATATTTGAAGAGTAATTGACATTATCTATTGGACAATGTACTTTACCTCTTCAAGATGTAGGCCTACATGAACTTTGGTTATAGAACTGTAACCATGGCATTTTATCTATTATAAGCAAACTAATATCTAGAAACAAAAGTGGGGGAGTACTGAAGTGCTATATAATATTGGTCTTACAGTCCAGTAAATACTTGGTAAATCTCATTAGATTTACAGCAACAAATGTGGTTCTACAGAAGAATGGTGAGAATACTGTGGACTGAACATATGAGCAGTGAAGTTTTAAAGAAAATGGAAACAAAAAGCCCTTGCACATAGCATCAAAAATATATAGTTAAAATTTCTATAGCACATAAGGTAACAATTTAGAAAATGTGACCCTCACAAGACCTTGATGGCAAGGGGGACAAGAAAGTAGTGCATAACTTACCTAATAAGTTTGTGTAAATGGTTGACAGAACAGGGATATAGCAGCCCTTTATATTGTATAAACGACAGGAAATTGTGGAAATCTGTGATTTGCCCTTTGTTCTGGAAGGACATGGCACATAGAATATCAATATCTTGGTTGTCTCCATGTTTCTTTTTTTTTTTTTTTTTTTTTTTTTTTTTTAACATTCTTGAAACTAAAATGAAGCTATGGACATATTAAAATCTCTGAAGGAGGCAACAAAAGAGCTGACTTTTATATAAGGTGTTATTTATTATATATATATATATATATATATTACACACACATGGGTTAAATTTATAGATCAGGATACAGCCTTTTTTTTTTTTTTTTTTTTATACAAGTTATGTCAAAGCATGAAAACTTTTCTTCTGCCTTCAAAATAATCTAGTTTTATAGAAGGGTTCTGAGCAAGACTGGAAAAAATTGATTGGTGACTAAACACCCACCCACATCCTCGGTACAGAAAGACTTTGACAGCAGACAAAATCAGAACTCTTACTGTTTGTTTTTTTTCTTTTTACAAAAAGAAACCTCAAAACATTTTTGCAGTATTCTCTTAAGGTAATGTAAGGTAAATTGAATATTGTCTTCGTCTAAGTATCTTTCCGTTCAATAGATGTACCTTGAATTTATCTAATTTCACTATTGGTTAATCCAAGAGCTCTTACGAATTGTTTACCCATTTTAATAGGATCAACTGATTTTATTGGTTAATTGCAATCTCTGTAATGAAAATTATCTAAGTTAATTCTTTCAACTCTTGACATATATAATTAATCCCTACCTAAATGGACATACAAATTGGAAAGCTGTCTTTGAACATTTTAGTCTTTTAGATACGTAAATTCAGCAAGTGACACAAAACTGGATGATTGAAATAGTGAAAGATCGGTTAGTGTTTTTTTTTTTTTTTTTTTTTTTTCCCAAAAAAAAACTGAGCAATGTGTTAAGAATGAGTGGGAGGGACTAGAAATGAGTACAGGACTGCTACATAATATCAAATCTCCTTTATGGTAAATGAATGCTGGACAGTTAACTATACATGAACAGATGTAGTTTGGGCACTTTGTATGATGATTAGCAAGCTTGTCTTGCCAAATCAGTTGCTAGTTCAATCCTCATTGGTTATCTTGTACATTATATCATGTTTTGCATAGTAAAATGACTACAAAGTAATTGTGACTAAGTCATTTTACTACACATTAAGAAAGCAAGCTTGGAAAAGTTAACTCATAGTACTTGAAAGAAACTGAGAAAAGCTGCAGTTAATGTACTTGACAAATTTGAACTAATAGATAGAGGAACAAGTACCATGAAGATGTCTGGTTTTGTTAAGGACATGGTACAAGAATTACAATATGCAGTATTGTACTTTTAAGTTCTGTTGATCACTACATATATGGCTACTGTTGCAGACATAATAAAGATGTACTGTTAGTTTTTCTTAAAGAAAAAATTTTATAGTGCTTTATTGGGTAATTCAGTCAGCATGGTGTTTCTTCTTTAAACAATAAGGTTATTGGCTTATCACTATGAAGATAATTTTAGCACAATGCTACTAACTTGTCATTGTAGCATATATTACTGTTTTATATAATGTTGTATAATGGTGCACTTCGAAAACTCTGACCAGAACCTGACTTCACTTCAACAGCTCACTGGGGTGGGGGAACTGGCTGGCCACATTCAATGCCTTGAAAACAAAACCTGCATCATTGCCAGTCTGGCCCATAACTTTCACCAATTGAGATGACCAGATGTTCCTTCAGGTAGTTTCCATGGACATCTATTGGGACTCTCTCAACCCAGACCTCAAATGGAACTCTTGTATATAATCCGTCACTAAAGATGCTGGAAAAATAGGTTCCTTGTACCTCTCCAGTAAGTACTTGACTCCTGTTATCCTCTACTTTTACAAGAGCTAGATTAGGCTGACAATGGAGTACTGCTGCCATATATAGGCAAGATCTGCCCAGTTTTTGCTTTCCAGTCTCTGTTGTCTAAAAGTGTTGGTGTCCTTGTAGATGACTAATTATTTCCCACTTTACAGCATGTTTCTCAGAGGAAACATTACAAGCCTCTTCTTGCGTTATGGCCATAGAAAATGTTCAAACTACATTCCTTAGTTCCACCAGTTCTAACCTTCATGGCTAAGACCATGTCATAAATATTGTAGCCAACCCACTCATTCTCTTCCTATTCCATTGGTAAGATGTAAGTTCCACTTGAGCAGCTTCTTCCCACAAACTGCTGCTTTGTGGCACTACCTAGAGGATGCTTCTCTGATTACTATAATCTTAACCTTTTTTTAAAGTTTAGGGTTAAATGTGATCTTACCACATATTCATATAAACTCTCTTACTCTGTAACCCTCTACCATGATTGCTTCTTGGGCCCTTGTACAGGGTGAACACACACACATATATATATATATATATATATATATATATATATATATATATATAATAATTTAAAAAAAAAAAAACACCACTATATATTGTATACACTAGTAAAAAAAATTTTTTTTTTTTTTTTTTTTTTTTTTTTTTTTAGATTTGAATTTTGTGAAACTTTGTACGAGTAAGAAACCTTCAGTTTAAAACAATGGGTTTTATAAAAACCTTATGTTAAATGACTTTTCTCCCAGCCACAAATTAGGCAGCAAACTTATCTAGTTATCCACACATTTGTTTCTTCCCAAATGAAACAAAAATGGCTTAAGATTTATCAAATGTTCCATCTTATATCTGCTGAGAACTTTAAGAAATGAGTTCCTAGTTCTGGATTTATTCCTCTTGCGGAAAATGTTATTTTACAATCTTGTCTTTAATTCTGACACCTTCATGTCCATTGTAATGCATAGCCTAACTATTGAAGAAAAAACATTCTCGCTTCTAATCTCTAAATACAGAATAGGTTCTTTTTCTTCAACTGTAATTCCTAAAATCTTTAAGCATGCTTCATGCATTTTGTTTTAAACTTTTCAAGTTTAAGTGATCTTTAAACCTATAAGAATGGTACTGCCTTTAGGTTAGACATTGAAAAGTACCCTTCCATTTTTAAACTTGGTTTTGTTTGAAAGCAGTATGTAAACTTGGGAACTTTTAAATACGTAAAATGTACATTGTTAATTTGCCCTCAAAAAATTGCAATGATCTGATTCTCCAAGAAAGACTTTGAAATGCATCAACTCAAGATTTGTTTGAAAGGTCAAAATGGTAATCAGGACTTCATAAATGTTTGACCTAAAAGGAAAAGGCATGCTATGTTTGCCAACAAGCATATCAAGATACTTTATTTCAATGTTTTGACAATAGATGTGCATCTCAAAAAGCATTCCTTCTTTGATCCATAGAACACCATACCAGCCTGATGCAGGGATGATATTGGGAATAGCTGAATCACAACATGGCCTTTGAGTTACATCATTTAATAGTTCAATCCTTTTAAGATATGGGTGATTGGGTCTCTCCACAATGCTTTTATACTACTAAATAACTTTAGACCCTTTACCAATGTTTTTGCCCTGGTTTTTGTAATTTTTTTTTTTTTTTTTTTTTCTTCTGAGAGAAGTCAATTTAAATACACTGGTATTTTCTTCTCCCTCTCACTCAAAATTTGTTGCTGAAATGCAGATTTGTATGTCTCTTCATTGTCTTAATGGTACTAGACTGCCGGGTATCCAACTTTAAAATAGTTGGAATATGTACTTTGCTACCGAAGCTAATACAAATTATTTTTGCTTAAATTATTCTGGGTTTATTTGTGTTAAATTTCTACAACAAACAAAACCTGAATATTTTGAGTTTTGTTCTTTTTATTAAACTTTTCCTGGTAAATACATAGGTATGAAAAGTTCCAAATGCATCTTACAAAACCTTTGCACTCTCCACATACTGTTTACTAAATGGAGTGCCTACTCGAATAAAAGTATGCACTAAAAATGTTTTAAATTGATAAAAATCTGTCTTAAAAGAATACTAAAATATTTGTATCAACAGTTTTGTTGCAGTTTCAAATCGCTGTTCTAAAAATACTTGAAATTGGTATTTCCCAGTAAATTCTCACAGTAACCAAATTTTCATCACTGGAATAATGTCTCGGCATTCTATAAACTTGAAATTTCATTTTAAAATATTTCTGAACTGCTTCATTCACTTGTAGTTCAGTACATATTTTAATTACTGTAACCAAAAGTTTCTAATCTAATTTTATTAATTAGTGCAAGTTAAGAGGAATTGGGATTTATATATTGTCAGCCACTCTGACAACTCCCACCTTTTTCAAAATGTCATAAATTCAGATATTAAAAAAAATATAGAAAACTATATTTGCTGAAGTCCTAAAGGGGCATAGCAAAAAAAATGCTTGGCAATCTGATGTAGAAAAAATTTCTTTTCTGTATTGAAAAGATGTGGTTTAGCATAATCTCTTGATTCTTAAGCACTTTCAAGCCTGGTCAGTACTTAGACTGTTCTGTTTTGGGAATACCAGGTACTGTCAGCAAAAACAGGCTCCAAAACTGGTTGGATATGGAGTAAGCAACTTCATCCCTTTTTAAAAACCTTATTTGCTAGGGAAACCACAGCAGGCAATGCCTGGTGTTAAGCTGTGGCCTAGTGTTTCCTTAGGACTTGAGGTAACAATGAAAAGATGCAACATATATAGCTATTCTGTTCTCATCAGTTTTCATATTTGTTTGTAGTTAGAAGCAAAGTTAGTTTCCTACGTCTCTCTGGAACTAAAGATTCAACAGTTCAGCTAACACTTACATAGTTGTCATTTACGCATACATGTAAACTTATAACAGTTGCAGAGAACTTGATTATATCCCTAATTTCAGATACTAGAAATTAGGAAATGATCTCCATATAAGTATTGTCCTGAAAGTATGAGATATATATATATATATATATATATATATATATATATATATATATGTGTGTGTGTGTGTGTCATTCATATAAAAATAGATTAGTAAAGTTAATGATATAAAATGATATTAGAAACGAGGATAACATTCATCAAGTGGTTTGTAGATTAATGCAACTTTAAAATTTTGGTTTGCGAAGAGATTTCGACATTTTATATCATTAACTTTACTAATCTACTTTTTGTATGAATGATTCATTGTAATATAAATTGAACTGCACCTTATTTATTTTTTATATATATATATATATATATATATATATATATATGTCCCAAATTGAAATGGGTCAACGTTGGTATCCTGGTTACATGACATAGAATATCTGTATTGATAGGCTTCTTGGCCCAAATTATTTCCTGCTTCTACAGGACTTTTTTTTTTTTTTTTTTTTTTTTTTCCCAAAAATTACTAGAGGCTATAATCAATTCTGAATTAGTTGAGTATCTCACCTCACAGGGTCTAGTTTCAGATAAGCAATATGGCCTTTGCTTCTCTTCATCAACTGCTGATGTGTTAATGATTATTGCTGAAAGTCTTTCAAGCTTTAGATAAGAATGGGGAAGCTCTGACTATTACTTGATATCTTGAAGGCATTTGACAGAATTTGGTATACTGGCCGTCAAAAGGTTATGGTATTTCTGGAGAAATTTTTGAACTGATTCAGTGACTCTTATCAAATGGCAAAAATGAAAGTTGTTTTAAATGGCTGCTCTAGATCTTTTTTGCATTGATGCAGGTCTCTATTGTTAGACATGTTGTGGTCAAATTGGCAGCTGATGTGCATGTTAAAAAACAAAACTACAATCTTTTAACTAGAGCAAGGAAAGCCTTGTTAATTTTAACCCCCCCCCTAAATAAAATGCTTTTGTAATCCTCTGAGAAAATCATTTTTTGCCATGGAGAGCAATGCCTTGCACCTTGTCAGACTTCAGTTTTCCACCAACATGATGTGGAAAGATTCAGTTTAATTGATTGCTAAGTCTGCTGCTAGGAAAGTTTATTCACTGTGTTGTGCTAGATAATTTTTCTCCCTAGAATCTCTTATATATTTATAAGTCTACCATTCTGTCATGCTTTGAATATTGCCTTACCTAGTGTAGTGCTTCTGCTACATATTTAAGAATCAGCAGTGTTATTGGTCATGACCTGGCATCTTGGCCTCAGTCACTTTTCCATTGTCATAACATAGCTTCCCTGTGCCTTCTCTATGAATACTTTCTGAACTTTACTCTATGGCAACTTAAGTTTATGAATTTAAGTGCAGTAATAGATTGGTGACAAGATCTTGCTATTTTACAGTTGAAATGAGTAGGTATAATCAAAGTTCTATGCTAATGATTGCCATTATTAGTTGGGGAACTCTATTCTGACTTCTTGCATCCCAGTCAACTTTGATCTTCAAAGATTTAAATGCAGTGTCAGTCTTAACTTCCATTTAATTCCTGTTCTCTTAAGTGTCTCACCTCATATTCTAACATTCAGTATCCCCTTGTCTTAGTGGCTTTATTGCCTTGCTTGTTATGAAATGAATATATAGTGTACTCTCCTGTCATTTGTATGAGCATCAAGCAGCTCAGTTCTTAGTTTCATGTGACTTGATTATAATGGTGAAGGCTTTGTGCAAAACCAACCACCCTTTTTGAAGGGCCAAATACAGAGACCTGGTGCACCGTGTGCCACAAGGTCCCCAAATAACCCTCTGTAGGTTTTGAATTCAGAGTTGTTCTTCTCCTAGACCAGTTGCTATCTAAGGCTACAGAACAGTCTGTCCTGCTATTTATGCATAATACCTTTCCCCAAGTGTATTAGCATGTAAGTGAATGTAATGGATTTAACTGTAATTTGTACTCTGCTCTCAGATTCCTCGATCTGAACCATATATATATATATATATATATATATATATATAATTTAGTGTGGTTGCTTCTTTGATTAAATTTTACTATTGGCTGAGGTTGGATTTTGGTATCTTTTTAACATGGAGGCGCAAACAAGGCATGTACCAATAATGTTTTACATTTCAGTTGGCCAATTCCCTCCTTAATACTTATTTTGACTACTATATTTAACACAATGAGAGCTTAAAAAATAAAATTTCTTCCAAGAACCAAATATTAAGCTTATTTCCTTCATGCCAGAGCCTTAGATATGTATGTTATGGTGGGGGTTAGAAAGATGAAACTTATCTAGATAAGTTTCTGACATTGGCAAGACCCACATTTCATAATCCTGGTGAAATATTTGAAGACTGAAGGAATGGAATGATATGTTTAATGCCTAAGTTAGTGAATTATCTGAGTTTGTGATTCAGAGCAGAACATTGTCACCTCTGTTTAGCTTTTTTTTTTTTATATATATATATATATATATATATATATATATATATATATATATATATATATATATATATATATATAAAATAGACTCTCTCGTCGAAATTCGACATATGAGGGTCAAGCAGATCAGTTTCAGGAAACCGACAGCCCGACACTGGCACATGAGATTTGATTATAGTGGTGAAGATCTCGTGCAGGACCATCCACCCTCTTTGAAGGGCCGAATACAGAGACCTGGTGCACAGAATGCCACAAGGTTCCTCAATGACCCTCCACAGGTTTTGAATTCAGAGTTGTCCTTCTCCTAGACCAGTTGCCATCCATGGCACGGAGGAATAATGGATAGCAGCTTGGATTGAGGAATTGCAGAGCTGGGTCCAAATTCCAGTCAAATCCATTACATTCACCTATGTGCAAATACCCTTGGGAAAGGTATGAATCCTCTTCTTCCAGCTATGGGTAAAATAGCAGGACAGACTGGGTTATATAAAATGATTACAAAGCCAAGCTATGCCTTTTCTATAATGGGCTTATGACTATGCCATGTTGAGCTTAGTCAGTACTTAGGAGAGTGATCACCAAGTGCTGTATGCTTGAATGTGCAGGTGGTGTAACAAAAGCTCATGATTGGAAATTGGCAAGTTGAGTTCCAATTCCAGCCAGGTTCATTATTATATTTGCAAATACCTTTAGGAAAGGTATGAAGTAGCTGTGTTAATTAGAACTCTATCATTAAATCATTCTCAAAAAAAAAATCTTCCAATGTAAAAATATTTTGCAACTTTGAATAACCTACAAAAGGCTGATAGGGCATAAAACAATTTCTATAACAATATTTCATAGCAATTCTTCTGATAAGCTTTCCTCTTTGATATCTTGACTTCATGAATTTAACCTTATCATTCTGTATATGTCTTCATTTGTTGTGAAAAAAGGTTCTTCTACCACTGAAGATGACCAGGTTCCCTGAACAAGTATTTTAATTTCATTTGTGTTGTCATATCCTGCTATGGCAACAGAAACCAACTTTGAGTAAAATTAATAGAGATAATGCAACTGAGGGGGCCTTGAAAAAAGAATGCGGTGCAAAGGGAATTAATATTAATAATGCAGGGTGCTAAAGGGGGTGGCATAATGCTATATTGGCATCTAAATCTCACTTTACTATTGACATTACCTGAGACAACTGTAATTTATAGTTTCTCTCGCACTTCTCTCTATGGAACTCTCACTTGTGTTTTCTTGCTTTTCTGCCAACTTTAAAAGCAATGTCAATCTTCTCAATTGTATCTTTCAATGTCGGTAATCTCCTGCATCTAAGTGACTTTATTACCTTGATTGTAAGTGAAATGCTTAAAATATATAAACTGACTCTAAATTTTAAGAGTATAAAGCTCAACTCCATAAACTTGTGTTTTTTTTTTTTTTTGTTTTGTTTTGTTTTTGTTTATTTGCTCACAGATTCAAGATTATTCATAATCTTGAATCCATTTGTAAATGATAGCCTTTTTCTCTACCATAAGCTTTGTTCTATAAATTGATATTTTATTTTTTATTGCTGCTTATATTGCTTGTAATTTTTGAATGGCTCCTTGGTTCTTAGGTTATTTGTCATCAACCTCATTCTGCTGGGAAACTTTTTCTAGCAGTCATTACTTAATGCTAATTTTCTCTTAAGATTTCTGAGCACAAACTGATTGTGGTTGCTAACTGAGTGAATTTATGACCTTTCTTGTTCTGCATTAATTTTAATACTGAAAGCATAATGGGAAGAAACCTGTTTACATTTGCTCACCTTTTTGAGGTTAGCCTTTTATTATATATATATATATATATATATATATATATGTTTTGATTTGGTCAAAGACCGGAGCATTGGTTGCAAGTTTTTGATTGATGACCACCTCCAATCAAAACCAACCAAAATTGATACTCAAAAACAAATTAAATGTCTTGATTTCTTCTGATATATCCTCGGGTCAGTGGCTTTCTATGTGTTCCACTTTGTTTGCTTGCACACATTTTAAGATTTTCCTGTTCATTGAAGCATAACGTTAGTCCTAGATGTCAATGGACCACAGAATTTTTTCTTTTTAAATAGCTTCTACAAACAATGTGTCAACCATTATATAGTTGAGTATAGAGAAATTTTAATGTTCCATTTCTTTTTGGTTATGCAAAAAAAAAAAAAAAGGGTCACACTATATACACTTTTTATTCAACCCCCCTGCGTACACACAAACTTTCTAAGGAGTTAAAATTCCTGCCCCAAAATTCAGGGGTTGCACTATACATATCTTTATAAGTGTGTGTGTCCACACACACACACACACACACACACACACACAAAAAATGATGGCATCTTTTTGTGTGTAATGTCTTTCCAAAATGTGGGTGACTGGTTCTCAGTCTTCTGATCCATTTCCCTCCCTTATGTTCTGCCATAGACTTAAGTAGGTTACTGTTGTCTGGTTTCATCTCCCCACCCCCTTGCTTTCAGTATGTCCTGTGAGTATTAAATTCTTCAGGGCCCTCTTATGTATCCTAGAAATTTCAGCTGTCTGATTTTCTGTGCTTTCCATTTTTTTTTTTTACTCCCCCCATCTCAACCATGTTCTAAAACTTCCTTGTTACTTACATTTGTCTGATATTCTTACCATTTGACAGAATATCTCATTCTTCATCTGTGAAGAGTTTGAACTTTATATTTAATTGGGTTTTCACAGGAGTCTTTTTTTTTATTATGGAGTTGATCTCTTCATCTCCCAGACTTCATAAATCATAACCTTCTGTCATAGAATACAATGGGCCCTGATGTTGCCAGTGCAAGGGAGGTAACTAAACTAAAAAAAGAATTGTCTGTTATATTTTAGTACAAAGTAACTTTTTCCTTTTAATTTAAAAAAAAAAAAAAAAAAAAAAGTCCATTTGAAACCTAGGGAATCTGGAGTCTTTATTCCCTTTCTTCATCTGTGAATTGTCAAGCATTCTTTGGAAAGACAGGTTTCCAGCTGTTTTCTCTAATTTGGATTCATTCTCTTCATTTAGATTGGTTGCCACCCAAGGCTAGAGAGTCTAGTCTACCCTATTATTTAACTGTCAGCTAAGAGGAAATCCTTTCTGAGATCATTTGTGCAAAAGTAAAATCAGCATGAATAGCCTAGAATTCACTCTCCTTGCCAATTTCACTTTCTTTCACCAGTAACAGCTACGATGCCCACATAAATGCAGCCACTTAAATACCATCTTTTTTTTTCTTTTTTCTTTTTAAATAGGGTGGGATGAATCATTTCTGTATTTAAAACCGCTAATTTCAAAATCTTTAGTTTCTACTTTAAAGAATATCTTCTAGTAAACTATAAACAGCTTAACATATGGTAGCATTTATAAAATAGTCAAGCTGTGCTTTTAGTTTATTTTTATTACCCCACCCCCACCAAAACACACACGCTCTCTCATTGTGATGGAATCCTGTTAAGATTTACGTTTGCCTTAAGGGCAAAGATACCTACTCTTTTTTTTTTTTTTTTTTTTTTTTTTTTCTGGGACTTTCTCATCAAAAATAAATTTCTAATTTAAGATGTTGTTCAAATTTTTTTTTTTTCTCTACTGATTGTACAAGAAACTCTTTAAAAATATATTAAGCAGAATACTTTCACATTTACTTTAATGTGGCTAACTCTTAAATCTGCTGACATCAGTTTGACCTGAGTAATTAAAAAACACAAATGGTTACTAAATATTCTTTAAACTACTCTAGAATTATACTAATTCTATTAGTTTAGTTTCATTGAAATGTCCCTTTTCTTAGTCCTGAACAAACTTGTGTAGTAATTCTTGCACAAAAACTAAACCAGAGTATTGGCCAAAATGCCAAGTTCTTAAAAACCAAAAAAATTCATTTATAGTCTGGGGTCTGTTTTTTTTTTTTTTTTTTTTTAACAACCTAGTTTAAAAAAAAAAACCCAAAAAACAATTGATACAATCTTATCTTTTCTTAATGTAAGTATAAATGAATCTTTGGTAGTGAAGTACAATTCCTTCATTCTCCTGCACTCAAAACAATAGGGAACATTGTTGATTGTGAGGATCTTTTTTTAATGCTTTCAAGTTATTCATGAAGAATAATTTCATCTCTTTACATGACTTTTGTAGCTTCTAATTTTAGGAGCATGTGAATATTTAAATATTTTAAACTGATTTCAATCTTATTGCTATACTGATTTTAATGTTTAAAATGAATCAAACCCTTTAAATGCAAATTTATTATACAACTAAACTTGTCAAAACATGTTCTACAATCACCAAAGCATAATCAGTACTTAAATGGGTGACCGTTTAGGAATATCAGATGCTCTGAGCATAATGCTCTGAATTGGAAATCTTACAATTCCATTCAGGTTTATATTTGCTTACATGCAAATACCTTTAGGAAAGCTATGAATCTACCTCTTTCTCCTCACCTATGGATTAAATAGTACTTGTATCAGTAAATCATTTCTAAAAAAAAATTCTTACAATCTAAAATATTTTTCTGGCTTTAAATAACCTGCAAAAGTATAACCCATAAAAAAAAAAATATATATATAAAATTAAGATTTTTATTTAGAAATTTGGTAATTATATAGCTTTCAGTCAATTGTTGCGAAATAAAAATAATTCCAAGTAAATTCGTTTATTTCACTTGAAATTAACTCTGAAGAAATAGATTTTAAGTATCTATTGTAAATATTTTCCCTTCGTAGATTTGGATTGTCTTCTGATTTTTTTTGTAAACCAGCATAAAATATAAACTAGCTGAAACATAAAGGACTTACATTTGTAATTTGATCATATTGACAGTGAATAAAGCTTAAAATCTAGAAACTATTAAATATATACTATAACTTCAAATTCCACCATTGACTTTACTTCATTGACATTCATTTGAATATACAAAAATCTTCAGTGCTACAAGGTCATCTTTTAGCTTTAAAGTTTCAAAATTTTTTCGTCTTGTAAGACTATTCATTGATAAGAAACCTTTTGTTTTTTTTTTTTTTTTTTTTTTTTTTTTTTTTTTTTTTTTTTTCTTTAAATCCACTAGATGCAAAAGTATTGTTTTGACATCCATTTAGATGTGTATCTTATGAGTGTGACCAACTTATCAGAATACACACTTTCCAGCCATGATACCTGGGTTTGAATCTCACCATGGAATGAGTTATTTGATTTCTGCCTCTAGAGGATTGTGAGAGAGATTGAATAGGTAGAATTCTTTGTCAATAGTTGTTCTAGCATGGACAGTCATTGTGACAAAGTTAGTGCATACTGACCTTGTATCAAACTGATAAGTGACCACTCAAGATGGAATTTAAACTCTGCTGATTCCATTTTCTGGATAGATTAACCATTAAGTTACCTGTACATCCCAGCCTACATAAATGGGCATAAAATTTGTGGTTAAATCACAACTGAAATTTCTGTCTCCCGATATTATTTGAAGTCTTAAACTAGTCTTGACCATATTTGTACACTAGTCTATATATGTTAAGTTACAATTTCCACCCCTGCCTCCATGTTATGTCTAGATAAAAAAAAAAAATGCTTCTCCACACTAAAGAGATTTAAGACTTAGTAGGTTTCATATTGAAAAAATAAAAACTACTAAAGGAGTTTTGTAAATTGTATATCCATTTCAGGATGGGATTAATGATGACTTGATAATTACCACTTGTAAACTTGTTAATCTGCATGATATCCTTAAAAATTGTGCAACAAAAAATAGCAACAGATGAATTAAAGTGTAGCTATTGACGGCCTGGCTGCCCACATTTACCACCTATTGCTGAGGGACGCATTTCTCAGTTATGAGAAAGATTTGTTAAATAGCACAAGACCATCAGAAGTGTTTGTTAGTGAGTGCGCACGTGTGGTTTCTTTGTTAGTGTGCGTGTGTGGTTATATAGACAAAAAAATCTAAAAGTTAATAGTTTTCACCAACTATAATGTTCTGTTATGCTAACATAAAATATTTACTTGTGTCAAGTTATGCTGGAATTTCATTAATAACTCTTTAAATGCATTTTAATTAAACAATTATTAATAAACTGTTTAAATTGAACAATTTAAATCCTGTTAAAGTGGCAATTTCACTTAGTTTCTATATTGTATTAATTTTTTATTCACATTTAGCCATATATGTCAAAATATTGCTGTGTATAGTTAAAACAGTGGACACATCAGTCATTCAATAGAATCCATTACTGGCTTTCTTCAATCATCTTTGTGATCCCAGCAAATCAAAATGAGGCATGTTTTAATTTTCCAACTTGGTTTGATTTGAGTAAAAAAAATTTTTTTTTTTTAATTACTCAAATCAAAGCAAACTGGTGAAAAAGGAGTATTACAAACTTGTAGAAAATTTTTGAATAGATTCACCTTGAGCAAGACTGTCACTAAGATGTACAAGGCTACTGGGAATGAAAGAATGAAAAGACTTTAAAAGGGACCAGAAACCAGCCCTAAACCTCTACTCTTGTTCAAAAGACTGGAGGAGTAGTGTGAAGTGGATGATGGGTGAATTTTTTTTTTTTTTATTGAAGAAAAATAAACAAAATAAAATTTCAGTTTAGACAGACATCTTATTACCTTATAGTTGTCATGCAGGCCCAAGCCATGGCTGATTTGAAAAATGAGATGAAAATAACATTTACCCAAATGCTTTTGAGAATACTTTTTTTTTTTTTTTTTTTTTTTTTTTTTTTTTTTATCTATGAATTCCATGGACCAATCCATACTAATGATTTCCTTTTGATCATATATATTACACTATAAGATGCCTATCCTTTAACTCTGACCGTCTTTGGCCATGCTACATATTACAAAAATACAAGTCTGGATATTAATTCCTGACTACAGTAGTGATTAAGCATTTCCATAGAAGAGTTCTGTAATTCATTAATCAAACTTAATTACTATTGAAATTTATAAAACCTTAGGTTCATTTTCCTGAAAAATGGTTTGAAGTTCAAATATTGATGAGTTTCCTTTGTAATCTTAACTTGTGAAAAAAATCGACACCTTCATTATGTATCCCAAACTTTCCAAGTTTGTGAAATTTCCTTCCATTTCAATTATTGATATCTTGTTTATTTTCAAGGGTTATTTTGATAAAATTAGTATATAAACAAGTTAATATTTTTCTTTCTAAACATGCAATTCTTTCTCATTTGTGATTAGTTCTTATTCCAGATCTCTTTAAATTGTCCCTGTCTCAATGATGGCAGGTAATTTTTACATTTTTGAAGTTGACAGTTTTAAATTTGTGCTGTTTCCATAAATATCAAAATAGTCAAAATTGTAGAACGATGTCTTCAATAATCAGTTGGTTTCATATCTCTGCTCCCACACAACTCAAGATGCATATGAATCCAGAGTGTATACTGTTCACTTTTGTGCAAAACGGTTGGGTCCAACACCTTGAAATTTGTATTACTCACCAAGGAAATGGATGACGCCAGTTTCATAAATTTAATTGGAGTTTCAGTCTCTCTCTTACTAAGTAGGTTTCCTGATGAGAAGGAAACCTGACGGAGCTGAGGCTGATTTTGAATTCAGTTTTTCCTTCTCATAAACAAGTTACCATCCAAGGCTATAGAACAGTCTCTTTTGCTATTTACCCATAACCCTTTCCTGAGGGTATTATCACATAAGTGAATGTAATGGATCGGACTGGAGTTCAAACTCTGCTCTCAGATTCATCAATCTGAGATTCTATCTATTACTCCACCATGCCTACAATTGAACCCCCATTTTAAATTCATCGATGACTGTTACTCGATTGGTAGTAAATAATTTTTTTTTTTTTTTTTTTTTTTTTTTTTCAGTTATTCTCATTCAATGCCACCAAAGGCTGGAGAGTTTAGTCTACCCTCCTATTTAACTCATACCAGCAGTGTGAGGCAGGTGAACACAACAGATTTGACCAGAATTTTATGCCAGTATCTATTCTATCTGCATGTTGTCTCCTTGCTTTTTCTCAATTTTGTTTATAGAAATGAGCAGTTTGGGATAAACTTCACTGAGCACAGGTGCTGAGTTGTTAAATATTGATCACCTGACTTGAAAAATTCTGTAACTTTATTTATTCTAGATGCATATCAGGATGAAGCCAACAATGTGTGTGTGTGATTTTTGTCGGTTGAAATTTTAAAGAAAACCTTGTTTGTAGATATAAACACTAAATTCAACCAACAAAGCCCCCCCCCCCTCTTCTTTTTTTTTTTTTTTCCCAATTTATTTACCAGGAACTAAGTTGACAGGATTTTGTTGCCCACTTCCTGACATTGTTTCTAGTCTGTCATACAAAAATGACAATTACTCAGTTGTCTGCAAGACAAGTCTGCTAACCTTAAACAATATACCAAATGTATTGTTACTGCCAAAATAGCTTATTCTGCTACATGACTATAGCTGTATGTCACAAGTTGGCAGGCACCTAGGATTAGTAAGAGTTGGAGAGATCTTTCACTAATCCTAAGCAAAGTCTTAAGACCTAAAGAAACATCATTACAGTGTTCTCACAGATGGAGACTTAAAGCAACAGATGTGGTTCTCCTGACTTGTTACGTATACTATGGGCAGGACACCTTAATGAAGGACTCTTAAGGCAAATAACTTACCTTAGTCAAAAAGACAAATGAAAATTAAATTTCTGGGACACAAATAAGGAAAAGACATAACCATAACAGGAAATGAGTTGGATTCCTGTTTGCATAAAACTTGTATAGAAAGACTTTAATGAGTAATTTTGATTTAATAAAGTCTCTACATTTATTGCCAACAAGTTTATGAATCAATTGCATTACTATAAATTTTAACTTTAAAGTACAAATTTTCATATGGAAACTTATAATTCTTTACAACCTACAAGTGGAAATTGACTCCCCCCCCCCAAAGTGTACCTCTTATAACTTCAGTTTTTACTAGATTCAAGCTTGAGGCTTTTTGATATCTGAATACATGGTCAGATGTCAACAAATGACTTGAGTTGGGTAGGTGAGGTTTACTAAATTAAAAAGGAGGAAAATACAATTCAACAAAGATATTTTCATGTATTTTTATATAATTAATAAACAATTAACAAAATAAAATTATTAGTGTAGATACAATTGAAAAGGAAGAAAAGGCATTAAAAACTTGGCTATGAGGAAATGTCTAGACTCTTTACAACATTGGCAATAATGAAGGCAAGTCATATTCACAATGTTTCAACTGTCATTCGCTCTGACCTTCTTCAGGTGATAGACATTGGCATTTCAGACTGAACCCTTTCTTTAGTCCACAGGGGGTAGATTGTTCTAATTCCATGTGACATGCATTTTTTTCCCCTCCTCAAGACCCCCCCCCTTGATTTTCATTAATTCCCTTTTAGTAACTAAGTTTTTGTTCCCTCAGCTGTGGCCAGGCATTGAACTCGCAACTCTGTGTCAAGTCATCTTTTGGATTACTCAACTGATGCTTTTATCCTCTGGGTCACATGTTCTTGGACATATATCACCTGAATCAGGCCAGACCATACAACAGCTGAAATGTTGTATTGTAACTATTGATATTGTTCAGACTGTTGTCCTCATCTTTATTACCATATTCATATTTTGGAAATGTACAGATGCAGGAAATGTTTGAGTGCATGCATGCAGGAGTTGCAACAAATGACTACTCCCCTGGAGAGGAAGATGTATCCATTATGTTAGTCTTTGGCCAACACCATCTTTGCAGACCATGTGGGGGATTATCTCCATCTTGTCTGGTAGTTAATTTTTGGAATTGGTGAAATCTCACTAGGTGCCTCTGTATACTGGTAAATGATTTTGTGCCTGTTTACTTAATGATACTAATCTCTATAAATGAACCATCATTTATTCTCATTCACATGGCTTATTAATTGGTGTAGAATAAGTTACCTCAGAGACTGTACTTGATACCTTTTACTTGCTAAACTTGACCAATGTTATGTGATACACATTTGTGATCATGTCTCTTTCAATTCATGACTGACTAGGCAGATTTTAACAGTCAGTTACCATTTCTTTCTGTAATAGAATGGTTGCCAACCATGGCTATAGGACCCAGACTGTCCTGCTATTGAACTGATAGCTTTTTTTTGGGGGGGGTGAAGCAATGGATTCATCATACCCTTTCCCAAGTGACTAACAAACCCATCTGGAATTTGAACTCTGCCTTCCAATTTCTTAATCAGAGCTGATATCCATTTCACCAGAATGCAACTTTAGTACTCTACTTTTTATGGTAATTTTAAAGCTTGTTATAGAGACTCTTTAATGGGGGGGAGTACTGTAGAAAGATGCCGTTTTTTTGGTGGTTTCTTGACAGGGCTGAGAACTTTTCAACACATCCATACTTTCTAGCTACAAATTTTTCTTTTTAATTAATCTAAGTAATATGCTTTGTCCTTCTGTAAAAAGTAGTTGTTTTCATGGCTTGATTATGCTAAAACATTTTTTCCTTTTCTGTTTTTCTTGGCACCCTCCACCCTCTCCTTTGCTGGCACATTACTTACCCAACAGCAATGGCTGTTTAGGACAGGTAGGCCAAGTAGCTTGTTCAATTCTTTTCTAGGTCATTTGAGTCCCCCCACCCCAAACAATTCTTGGTAGTTGCAGTGGTGACAGTGGTAGTGTCAATGTTTCTTTTTAAAACATACCTGAAAATTGTTAGCCACTAGCTTTCAAGAGATAAGCTCCTTGCATATGCTTGGGGCTGTCAAATTACACTAGGGACAAATGTTGGCTATCTGGGCACTCTGGGATTTAAAAGAAATATCTGGAAAATGTGTATCCACCCTTGCTAGCTATATCACCCCAAGCTCTATTTTTTTAGTTTTGTCTGTATTAACTATTGTGAGTCAGCTTCTATCACAATTTTTTTTTTTTTTTTTTTTTAACTAGTTAGAATATGAAAACTTTGAAGACAAGGTTTATAAATATTTGATTCTAACTTAACATATTACTTCCCACCTTCTCAGGGAATCTTAGTTGGAGCTTTATAAAACTTTTTCTTTTTCTTCCTCACTTTCTCCACCCAAGAAAGATTAAATCTGGCAAAGTCAACATTTTATGTAAATTTTATGGCCACCAGAAGTGTTGGGTCATGCAAGGACATTAATAAAGTACATGTTGTTAGGCTTCTATAAGAGATATAACTTGAAGAAATAATTTTTTTTTTCTTTAGTTGCTTTTTCTTACTAAATAAAACTTATTGTTAATGTCTTAGTGAAGAATGGCATATTTTAAATAGTCAGTTTTGTTTTTCCTTTTTTGTCCCCCTCCCTCCTCAATACAAGCTACTTGAGGTAGATGTTTACTGAATGAGATCGTTGTAAGGGCATAAAGGGAGAAGGAAGAATTCCACCCCCCCCTTTTTTTTTCTTTTAAACTTTGAATAATTAAATAAAAATATTAGCTAAAACCATATTTTACAAAGGAATGGATCTTAATATCTGAACTGAACAGCAATTAACTCTTTAATTTTATTTAAAGTTTTGCAAGTTAAAATATCAATGTTATTTTCCTTTTTGCATAAATTCAATTAAAAATATTACAAAAATCTCAAGTCTCATTGATTTCAAATTATTCTTTACTGTTCCAAAAAGAATTTTGTAGAACCATAAAAAGTGTATATATATAATTTTTTTTTTTTTTTTTTTTTTTTTTTTTTTTTTTTTGACTAGGATAAAAAAAAAATTAAATTTAATATTTTTAAAGTTGGTGATTTAATTACAATAAATTGTATCTAAAGGAATTGGGGTTATGGACGTACAAGTAGCATAAATGTTCAAGTTCAGAATGAGAAATTGGCAAGGGAATAATACTCTGGTGCGCTGATTGCCTTGGGAAAAGGTAGGAA
This sequence comes from Acanthosepion pharaonis, assembly GCA_903632075.3. Taxonomy (NCBI): domain Eukaryota; kingdom Metazoa; phylum Mollusca; class Cephalopoda; order Sepiida; family Sepiidae; genus Acanthosepion; species Acanthosepion pharaonis. The sequence goes on from CAHIKZ030002644.1 coordinate 760,236, forward strand.
TCCATTTTTTCACTCCCAGCTATGGGTTAAATAGCAGGACAGATAGAGCACTCTAGCCATGATTGGCAACCAGTCTTGGACAACTCCAATTTAAAACCCAGCCACTTGAAGCTGTATGGTGATTTAAAACCATTTTGACAGCAATCTCATTGGAGTGCTACCATTATCCAGAACCAACAGGCACTGAGCCAAAGGAAGATTTACATTTGTAAATTTTAACTTTTTTTATTCTTAGATCAAGTACTGCCAGTACTTGCAGTGCACTCTGTGTGTGTGTGTTTGTTTCCAAATGCACCCATCTACTAGGGTGGCTAACCAATGCCTGCTGCAGGCACATTTGTTTGAACACCCACAGGGCCCAACTGTAGCTTATACTGCAGCTATGCTGAACAGACATTAGTTTCTGGTAAAAGTGCAACATCTGACATGATCAACAGTTTTGACCAGACTCCAGACCAATAACATCAAAAAAATCACTTTCCTAGCATCTCTGCAATGGTGCAATTCAAACCAGCTCTCATGATCAAAAAACATTCTAACCACTTTCCCACATACATACTAACACTATCCCTGATATTGAGCACATTTACTTTTAAATATAGCCTACCTTAAAAACACACACACACACATATATATATATATATATATATATATATATATATATATATATAATAAATGTGTGTTTTTGAATGATTAAAAAATTTTCAGACACTGGGTTTGACATTACTTTTTTTTTTTTTTTTTTTTTTTTTTTTTTTTTTTTTTTAGGTTCCTCAACTTTTTGGCCAGCATGGCCATCATCAGGAAAAAAAAAATTCCTGCTTGTTAGTAGCAGTGAACTACAAGAATGAATGACTTTTTGAAGAAAATGAATTTTTATCTGTAGTTTTCATTTGTTCTTTATTTTGGTCAGTCCTTGTGTTGGTCAAATGGCCTCTTTTGAGTTCTTTTTAAGATAGAAGCTGGGGAGATTCATCCAACTCAGAATTTCCTTCTTGGTCATTTTGAGTTTTGATTGCTAGGAAGGGGATGTGTGTATGCTAAGTGTGTTATCTTTTAGTTCTTTGGGAGTGTGTATGATTTGTGGATATTAGTGGGTGTGAGACCTTGACACCTCTGCAAGCCTGTCTGTCTTAAGGAGTGAGATCTGGGGAATATGATGGTTATTGGGCCTGAGGAATGTTGTGCTTGGCTGAAATCTGCTGCACAAGTTGTGTCAAATGGGCAGGTGCACTGTTGTGGAGTTGCCACTCTCCAGACTCATGCCTTTCTGACAAAGAGCATTCCACAAACACTGCAACATGTCACAATAATACTTTGTTTACTGTCTGACCAAGTGGAGCATACACATAAAAAATGTCCTTTGTATTTGGGGTCTTCACATTGCTTGAACTTATTTGCTTCAGTTTTGGAGAAGTTGGGGTCTTCCACTGTAAAGACTAAGCTTTGGTTCATGAGTCATAGCCATAGGCTCGAGATTTGTCACCTGTTATTCTGCTCATTTTTCTCTACCATAGTCACTGTTGGCACCTATGGTGTAGTGAGACAGCCACACTCTACACACTTTACTTCCAAGCACTCGCTGTAAATGGAGTGATACTGTTATAACTTGGTGTATATCTGTAACAGTTCAAGGTCTGTGTACTTTAACTGTTACCATAACAAGTCTTGATACTTTTGATCAAACCTGTTGTATGGTGTGACACATATATATATATATATATATATATATATATATATAAAATATAATATACTTGTAGATAGCATGCTCATTTAATAAATTTCAAAGATGAGGTCATAAATTTGGTTTTATGGTTTGTTAGGTGTTGGTAATTATTCTGGGTACACTTTCTATGAAATGGTATAATAATTTCCAAATGAGTTTCTTTCCTTCCACCACTGTTCATTGGATAAGATGAATGGGATCTTTTTGTTAATGATGAAAAACAAAAATCAATTGCAAGACTTCTACTCTTCCTTCAAAACAGAATATTATAGCACTGATGTTTCAAAATACTTTAGCATTAACAATGACATTGCCTAATGAAACTCCTATAAACATATGGAAAAGTTTGCTTAAATGTAAATATTTTGACAGGAGGTAGATTTTTAATCTAGAAATGAGGTCATGACCTTCAAATTCACTCATTGTCTTAACTGATGATAGCTTAGCTTTTTTTTTTTTTTTTTTTTTTTTTTTTTTTTTTTTAGAACTGCTTAAAAAAATTCTTTATTCTGCATTATTTTTAAATGTGATGTTTCAATATTTATTCATCTGAATAAAAAGTTGTAAATTTCTTTGAAGAAAAATTTGGTTCAGCAAAAGAACTTTGCACGTACTTCTGTAAGGATTTTAGTTTGCTTTTAAAATATGAACAATGGCCATGTATATTGAAATAACTTTGCATGTTTCCTGATTTTTAAACTTTGATAACATTTTCATTTCTCACTTGGAAATACTTGAAACATTCCAGGCCTCACTTGTAGGAACCTCATGAGGTTCCTATCTTTAACATAGTGGTAGGAAAAATTTTCTCAAATGGTAATACTTGAATTAAAAAAAAAAAAAATACCTTTCAATCTGTTTTGTATTGATAAAACTAAAGATATCAAATGAAAATTACCTACTTTGAATGAAATTATGAACTCATCACCTCATAAGATGAAAATATTGGCAAAAACTATATTTTAATATCAAATTTGAGTGTTAGAATATCACTTTTTTTTTCTATAGACCACATCCCTTGAAGACCTGTGATCATGACTCTCCACAGCTTTCTCTCATATCTGGTTCTTAGCAGTTTTTCTCTTTGCTAAGATTTCCACCATAGGTTCACATAAGACTGTCATGCCAGTCTCACTGCCTTCCCCTATCTCTCTTGCCCTTAATATTCCCCCATGAGGATTAAGTTTTCCCAAACTCTTGTTCCTCATGTGTCCCCCTATTTTTCCTGATTGAATATGTTGTCTGTTGCTATTTTTAACCTTTTACAACTCTTCAGGCATACATGTTCAACAGCGATACTCTTTCAATATTCTTTGGGTGGACATGTTTGTCAAATGACGGAGCTCTTTCAAAGGAAAGTACACTTCTAAAAAATAACCTTACTACAGAAATGATGTCATTAAGCTTGTGATATGAACTAGGAACGACTGGATGTCATTTTTGTCCTAATTGAAATAGTTATTTTTATCAGCAAATTTTAATAAGGTGCTTTAAATCATTCATTTTTCGATCACAATGACAACCCCCAAGGCAAGGCATGGATCTCTTACATTGATAGAGGAACTTTTCATGGACAGTGAGAGAGAAGAAGAATTTCCGATTTACCCACGGATATTCGTGATGTGTGTGACAGTGAGACTGAAAAGGGATTCTGATCAAAAGGACTTTTTCGAACCATCACAAACATGCAATCACCCATGGCTACCAGACTTTTCCTATACACCTGGTCTTATAAATGTTGATCAAGAAGCTAGTGAAGTAGGCATGTTTTGGCTTCATGACAGTCATTCAATTAATGGTAGTAGAAAGTAACCAGTATATAAAAAATGTGAAAACAAAATTAGGTGACACAGCAAAGCCCAACTCCCAAATCAGAGCTTTGAAAATTGTTTGCTTTTGTTGATGGGTTTGATAAAGCTACCTTGAGTATCAGTCTTATTGAACAACAGTTTTATAATATGCAAGGATTTTACAATGTGATGAGTAGGAATTGTTTTTCATCAATTGTCTTTTTGTTATATAAAATTTATATGTACAGTAAAAGTAAAAAATAAAGTTTTTTACATCCTTTCATGCAAATACCCTGAAAATTTTATAATAATAGTTCTAAAACCCTAAAAGTTACAGTGCTAGCAATATACCCACCATTCAAAAACTTAACACGCCCAAAATTTATGTAGATCCAGGGGATACAACTCTGAGGTTAGTGCAGATTTGTAAAGGTTAAGACTTCCTTGTTGCTTACTGTCTGGAATTTTTAATGTCCTTCTGCAGAACCTTTTTTTTTTTTTTTTTTTTTTTTTTTTTTCCCCCCACCCCTTATCTATAGGGAAATTGTCCAACATTCACTGCCATATAAGAGAAAGGATATCACATAGCAATTCGGCACTCTTTTCTTTGTAATGTATTCCATTTCTTGACAGTTTGCTTAGCTTTTGCAATGCTTCTCTCACTAGCTCAATGCATGTTTGGATCTTAGTGTCGCATTTTCCATTTTCTATTAAAATGCTTCCTAAATACTTTAACTTCTGCCTTTTCTCTTGCTGATGACCATACTTTGTTTTACAGTTGATGGTTATTGTCCCCCCCCTTTTTGTCTTTTATTTCTGGTGTGTTCTAGATTGAAACCTTACATCATTTAGTTAGGAGTCACATTTTGAATGTTCACATTTTGTCCACTAGTAAATGTCTTGCATATTAAGAATGAAATGTTGCACTTTTTTTGTAAAGGATTAAGCCTCAAAACTAAAAGACCAAGGTTTATTTGGATTGTGCTCCAGTTCTTCCAACTATCAAAAAGTTTGGCAGATTTTTTTTTATTTTTACAGGGTAGTTTTTAACTTAAACAAATCAACCTAACTTTAGTGACCATCTGACACTACCATTGAAGAATAAACCAAAGCTTTTGACAAGAGATTGCTAAGAGTTTGAAAATAGATATTGTCTGCCATTTGAAGATTGTTCATTTCTAAACTTAACAAGTGGGTGCCACATTCAATGACGAAATAGAACAAGTTAGATCATGTTTCTGCAGTGATTTCTTTGCTGTTATGCCATGAAAAGAGCAGTTTTTGGACAGAACTGTCACAGGCAATGAAAAATGGATCAATTCTGTTTGACTCAAACGGAGCTGGAAACAAACTTGAACCCATAGCTAAAGCCAGCCTGCATCCAATGAAATTGTTGCCGTTTGTTCGGTGGGATAGTAGGATAATTCACTCTGTAGTTATTGTTTGCCCAGCTGGAAGAAGCTCAAAGTATTGCAACCAACTTGCCAATCTCAATGTGGTTATTCAGGAAAAACTGATTTTTGGCAAATTGAAAAGGTGTAATTTTTCCACCGCAGCAACATAAGACCACGTTCCAAAACAGACCTTCCAGAAGCTGGAAATCTGAAAGCCCTCTAGCACCCACCACATTCTCATGACTTGGCTGCTTCAGATTTTTATTTGTTCTGGTGTCTATAGATTTGACTCTGTACAGTCAGTAGAAAACTAATGGATGATTGTTATCTAATCTCACAACCTTCTGACTAAAACCAAAAAACAGCTACAAAAATGGTATAAACAAGCTTGTAGAACACTGGAGACTATATACTTGACTAATGGTATTTGTGTTTTTTTTTTGTCTAATTGGGCACTAGCTTTTTGCACTGATTAAATATTTTGGATATTAGTGTCACACTTTCCATCCTGTTAAGACACTTCCCTGATATTTAAATTGTTGTACTTGTTTGGTTTTGCTATCCCCAATTTGTAATTTGTATGTTCAGTTGTTCCTTTTTGCTAACAATCATCCATTCTGTCTTGTTGTAGTTGATGTCTTGTCCTTCTTACTTTCCTTCACTATTGTCATCTGCATCTTTTAAGATTGTTGCTGCCCATAATGAATTCTGTTCGTTCTAATTTTATCAGAATTGCTTCACTGTGCAGAGGTTGAACATGTCTGAAACGGAACATCCTTGTCTTGCTTTTTTATTTTTGCATATTTTTTGTATATCTTAATTAATATAAACTAATTGCCATTTAATAAAGGCAATGTTTAATTCATTATGAATTATGGATGAAGAAATTTTGCCATAAGCACTGTTTTTCTACTCTCATAAAGTCCACCTCATGACTTTCCTTCCATGACTTTTGCTAACTTGTCATTCATTCCTCTACTGTTGGTAACATTACCAAATTAGCAGTTGAAAATGTTAAATCAAATCTTTTTCATATTAACTCAATTTACAATTAATTTTTATAACCACCTATAATTATATACGGTTATGTAGTATATGGTTATATGTAGGATTGTCTTGCTGATGTATACATCTATAATTTTAAATTAATAATTTTAGTACTATTATTAAAAGGTATCTTTTGTTTACCCTTCTAGGTTTATATTCTAAATTTCTCTATATATTGATTTCTTTCACCTCCCCTTTTTTTTTTTTTTTTTTTTTTTTTTTTACTTAAAAAAAAAAAAAACCTTTATTTTACATTTATGTTGCATATATTTTTATTTGTTATCTTAGACTATCTAATTTGAATTTGTGAGGATTATTGCTGCTTAAAATAAAAAGCCTCTGTTGGACAATTTGCTGTAACTCTTTCAAGTCCAATTACACACCACATCACTCAATGTATGAACTTGTTCAACCTTTTTAAGGAAAAAATTCTTGACCAAGTCATTCTATTTTAGTTTTACTACTATCCTTTCATTTATCTCTTTCACCTTCCCTTTCCTCACATATGTATGTGTGTATGTACGTACATACGTTTTTAAATAGAAATTATATTCAAAAATCTGTTAGTTTTCTTTCTTCCTCTCCTGCTGATCTAGCATATCAGCCTGAATGAATTGTCTCCATTTATTAAGAACTTTTGGTTGGAAGAGATTAATATAAGAATATTCACAAAATAAATTATAAACAAAATGAATCTTTTTAAGGTTTTTGGTTTTTTGTTCTCCTTTTTATTATTATAATAATACACTGTAATTTAAATTTACATTGAGCTCTTTGGATTAATATCTTCCTTGGAATTATCCCTACCAGACACAAATTGATATATAACGCACATGAACTTTTTCTGGGCTAATTTTGTTTATATCTGATACTTGGTTATTCCTTTGAACCCAAATACTGCTAAACAGTGTAAAGTTTGTTAAATTTGATTTGATAACTCTATTGCTAATATTTTTTTATTTTTATTTTTTTTTTTTTGTAGATAATTATTCTTTTGCATAAGATTTTACTTAAGTGTTTAAAATAGACTTCAGCTCACTGCAGAAAAAGGTATTAAAAATGCATGGTATGTTCAGCTGTTCTTTGGCTATTTCTTTGGTCACTATGATGGTGAGAAAGTATCCTGTCTCTTTTGATTCGATCTATTTTAATCGAGCTCCCAGGCTGCCTTAGTTTTGTGTTTAAAATGAATGCTTTGTTTTTAAAACATTTTTAGCCATTCATGTTTATTACAAATCCTGGGTTGACAAGTTTATCACAGCTGAATATTTTGAATCTATTAAGTTTTAAAAATAAATCTCATACACGCACACACAAACACATTAGACTTCATTAATTCTTACTAAATATAAATATTTAGCACATTTTATATAATTAATATAAATAAAGAGTTGCATTACTTAATGACTTTTCATGTTCTTTAAATTCTCATTTGAGAGCAACTGAGAATTCTTTAAAATTTGTACAATCTCATTTTATTTTTTCAAAATGGCTAGAATTGTGAGCCAATTTTCTTAGTTATTAAATGTTCAAGAAATTGCTATTGTGGGGAAAATCAATGTATTTGTTTTTTTTTTTTTTTTTTTTTTTTTTTTTTATTGCATGCATTTGCTTTTTATTAAAGTGAAAAGTGTTTTTTTTTTTTTTTTAACCAAATTTTGCTTTTAAACTTAAAAAGAAAAAAAATGAAAATGACTAAGTTCATTTATTATATATATATATATATATATATATATATGAGTTTTAGACCCTAGGTTTCACGCTTTAGTGATTGTCTGACAATCGCTAAAGCGTGAAACCCAGGGTCACAAACTCGCATCTATCCAACCAAATGTTAGCTCTATCTCTGATATTGAGCACTTTCTAATAAGTACTGCGTATATAATATATAAATAATTATATATAATAAATATATATATATATATATATATATATATATATATATATATATATGGCAAATGATATTTGCCAAATGGGATGGCTAAATAGTGCTCAATTCAACTTGTAAAATATTGAAAATGCCGACCTTTATGCTACCACAGTTAAATTTGAGACATTCCCTGAGAATGTTGCTACAGAATTTGATATGTGTGGGTGGAGAGAAAAATAAAATTCACCATGTCCAATGAAATGTGTATGTGCACACACTTTTCAGTCTAGGCTTTAGCTAGAGACTTTACCTTTTAATGGAAGTGTCACTTTTGACTTTAATAAGATCACCCAGTGAAGTTCTAAGCCAATACTTTTCTCTTAGTTTTTTCCAGACAACTAGACCAAAAACTGTCACTCCTCTTTAACCCACTAAGGATTTTTGCCAGTTGCTCAATTTCTGAGAAAGTCTCGACCATAGAATGAAGACAAAACAGGCTATTGATTTAAACTACAATGTGTAATAAATGTGGTTACATCAAAGTAGGGCAGGTGCCATATACAGGTTCTTCATTATACATGTGGTGGCATTTATGTAACAACTACTGCAAAAAGAAGAAACTCCCATGTTGTCATGTATACTAGAGAATGTAATTAGCTGGCAGGATTAAAGCCATATCCATGCTACCTATGTTTGATGGATTGAGCAATGTCATTGCTTGAAATGGTCACAATCATTATTTTATTTATAATATGAATTAAGTGAAGGAGGAAACCAATCCTAAATTCTTTCAGGTTATTTAACACTGACCTTTTTTTGTTCGCTTAAATGAATTGTGGGACTTATATAATCTCACTTGAATAGTGTTAAAGAAAATCCTTCATTTAACTGACAAGGGTCCAAAAAAATCAATTTGGATGTTTTGTCAGACTTTAGGAAGAGCTTTTTAAGAGTTGAGCATTTTTACTTTACTGTAAAAATTTCAAGTATACATTAGTAGGATAAACATTACTGAAATTGCAGTAAATTTGTAGAATAAACAATATTGTGACTCCCTACCCCAAAAAAAAAAAAAAAAAAAAATAGCATTTCCTATTCTACTATAAAGTTTTAACATCTCAAGTGATGTCTCTTAAGTGATCATACAAAGAGACATTGAACTCTGATGTTTTCTATTTGAAGCAGACAATAAAATTAAAATAGTTACACTTGTCTGTGTCCCTTTTTGAATATGCGTAGCTCTAAATACATCTTTCTTTTGCTATAACATTTTAAGAAAACTAGTGGTGTGGTTTCCTGTAAACTTCCAGTTTTGAATTCAGTAATGTTTTACTTTAGACTTGGTGGCCACCTAAGGCTAGAGAGCTAAACCAATTTTATTTCTTCCCTAGCTGGAAGAGATGGATTCATGCCTTTTTCAAAAGGCACTTGTACAGATGTAAATATAGACTAGTCTGGAATCTTATGATTGTCAATCTTAATCAACTCTGTTATTTTGGTTTAGCAGCACAAAAGTGAAACTTAAAAATTTACTAAATATTTTACATTTGTATTCACTAATTTCTACCAATTCTGCTTTCCCATTTACACCAAAATACAAAAAAAAAAAAAAAAAAGCACTTGGTGTAGCAGGAAAACTGGGATTCTGTAGCACAAACACTGGAAACACAATTGCAATAGATTCTGGTTCAGTACACACTGTGACCTGCATGGAGTGCAAAAGCCTTCTGCGATCTCAACAAACACTCACCTTTTTTTTTTTATTTACACATATAAGTAAATGCTCTGTTTATAATATATATAATGTTGTATAAAAATGTCTTAAAATAATTGTCGACTTTGTCCATTTCATAATGTGTGACATCATTTGCTTACATTTGGATATGCATCGAGTAGATATGAATGTATGTGAGAAAATCATGGAAGATTGTAGTTTTTAAAAACAGTAAAATCAACCTTGCTAACCAAACGTTCCTTTGTGGCGAAATCAGTAAAAGCATGTCAGGCTACATGACGGTTCCATATAGGATACAGGTTTGATTCCTGTTGGAGGATGCATATTTTCTATGACAATTTTCTCGGGCATTCAGGACAGTAAATGTTAATACTGTTTATTATAAACAGAGCATTTACTTAAATATTTGTATCTATAAAAAAAAAAAATGTATAAACATAAGTGTGTTGAAATAATTGTTGGACTTTGTCCATTTCATTTTATATATATATATATATATATCACACACCTTCTTGACAAGGCAGAGGATTTGCATGCTGCTCGCCTCAATCTGACTCTGACACATGCACCTCATCAGGCCCGTACTGATGCTCGTACAGTTTGCCGCTCTAGTAATTCTCCAGCACACTTAGTGTAGTAAGAAAAAAATAAATAAATACAAAATAAATCCTAACTATATTGGTCAAAATATAAAGAATTGAATTATTTAAAATTAGATGAATCTCATTGAAATAGTGACAAAAACAATTAGCCAGCTACAGAACTGAAACAAAACACCTGTCTGTATATCTGATACTATGGTTACCCTCGGATAAAAATCACGGCTTCCCTTTCTATCTAAAGTGTTTGATAGACCTGCAGAATAGTTCCTCTTTTAAGCAGCATCCACTTTAACAAAATAGAAAGTAAAGGAGTGGATGAGGCATTTTTGGAGATCAATTGGCAACAAAACCAGAAACAGGATATATATGGGTACTTTGACACCTACCCCTTTCTGCTTCCCATTCAATATGGCTGATGCTAGCTTTCATGATGAACTTGTTGACATTCCTATCTGACATGAAGTGGAAAGATTATATTAAATCAGTTGCTTGGTCTGCTGCTAAGTTGGTTCACTGTGTTGTGGTAGACCATTTTTTTTCTCTCCAGAATCTCTTGCATATTTATAAGTTTGCCATTCATGCATTGAATATTGCTACTACATCTGGTTTGGCACTCCTGCTATATATTTGGATTTTTGATAAAAATCCAAAGAATCCTTAATATTATTGGTCTTGACATGGCATTTTCTGCTTCACTCAAACCCACTGCTGTAATGTAGTTTCCCTCTGCCTTGTGTATAAATGCCCTTCATGGTAATTGTTCAGATAAACTTTTTGCTATGGTCCTTAGACTTTATGAATTTAAGTGCAGTACTAAATTGACAACAAGGTCTCGTCGATATACTAGTTGAATTTACTAGTTGTAACCATAAGTACTATGCTTTTTTTTTTTTTTTTTTTTTTTTTCCTTTCACTCAGTAACCCCTTATTTTAGTGGCTGGCATGAGATGAAATTACTTTTTAAAAAGAAAAAAAGTTCTATTTAAAGCTTTAAATATTAGATAGGTTTAATCTCTCACAATTAAAATTCTTGACCTTTTTATTACTTTATTATTTTTAATTGTTTAAATTTAAAATACTGTAAATAACAAATGTGCATATTAGTGTCTGCATTTGCTTAGAGATTCATTCTAAATTTATTTTTGATAATCTTAACTTTTTTCTAAGTGCAATTACTATTAATATTGTAAGGCTATTTAATGTTGGACATGTTTTTCTTTTTACTTTTGCATTAAAAATAAATTCATGTTTTTTATTTTCAGGCCTCCAATATCGACAAGATGAGCAAAGGGGCTTGTCCTTTGTGCCACCAATGGTACATGGTAGCCTATATTTTGGCAGAGAATAAGCTTGCCAGTTTCAAAGTGATCACAGTTCCTGAGAATTGTCCACCAAAAATTCTGAAAGACAAAAGCACAAGCGGACTTTTCCCTGTTGTAGTTGGCATTACTGGTGAAACGACTTTAGGCTCTGTGGAAGACTTTGTTGCTGATGAGAGCAGTGAATTGGAGGCATTCTTTGACTCTTTCAAATGCCCTTTGTTGTCAATGAACTCTCCCGGTCAAACTGTGGCTTTGGACTGTTTCATTGATCTCTACAGGGTGAGTAAGGTTTTATATATTTCATTAGTCATCTTGACAAAGAACTAACAAATCTATAGGCCACTTATATGTTATTGCATGCTCGGAATATGATGTACAAGATCAAATGGGAAGCTTATCAAGATAAATAAAAAAATCTGGGGGTGGGGGTACTTTGTCTACAGAAAGTTAATTTCAAGGAAATTGTGGACCCTAAGGAAAGAAAGCTTGTGAATTTAACTCTTCTAACACACAGGAAAGCCGACTCATTTGAGCAAATAAATACAGGAAAACTGATGACCAACAAAAGCAGGAAGCTGTGGAGAACTAGAATCCCTCCATATCCAAAAGGGACTTTCTTCACCCTCCATTTTCTTTTGGATTTTAGCATTTGACAAAATTCTCTTCCTATCGGGTTAAATGTTTTTTTTTTCTAATTTAAATTAAAAAATATCAATGAATGAACGATTAAGAAACGGTACTGTACACTCTTTATAAAGTTTAAAAGCAAGAATGAAGTTTTAAGGTTACTTCTGTCTTGGAATGGGCATTTCAACCTCTTTCAATTATTTCAAAAGTTTAATAATGCTTACTATATATGGGGTGATAATGAGTAGACTAAACTTTACTGATTTGTCATTCAGTTCATTTTTACTGGAATTTTAACCCTTAAACTATAGGGAGATTGTACAAAAAAAAAAAAAAACTTAAGCATAGTTTTATGCTTGCTTTCACTTTAATTATAAATATATTTATAATATTACTCAGAAATCCTCCTCCAAAACAGCAATAGTGACTAAATGTGTGATTAATAAGTAAAGCCAGTTATGTCTTAACCAGGCAGAGCAGAATAAAAACCACAAGAAAGGAGTGACTTAGAAATCATTTTAAATTATCTCAACTCTGCAGCAGCTCGTTGACTTGTTCAAAAGCAATAAGAGAAAAGATACAAAAACCAATCCTTCTGTAAAACAGCTTGAAGGAAGAAGGAAAAAAAAATTCCTACGTTTTATAGGTTTCAGGTTTTACAAAAATAAAAAAATCCTTTAATAGTTTCAGTAAATATTGTATCAAATTTCAGATTTTTATTTTTTAAATGACTTTGATCTGATGTTAATTGAAAATGTGGGTGGGGAAAGTGTTCTTGTACATTTTAAATGGCAAGTGTTATCTAAAATCTTTGTAGCCCTAATGGAGTTTTACTCTTAAAGTTCTTAAATAGTATAAGGTGAAAAATATTTTCTAATTTTATTTTAGAATAGTCTTAAATTGACATATGAATACCTGACAACTGATTTTATTTTGTAAGTTGTGATTTAAGAGATCTTCAAAAAAGTTATGACATTGTTTGAAAATTAATAACTTTGTACAAAGTCTTTCTACTTCCTGTACAGATCCATTGAAGGTGCCCAGTTGCAGCTATTTTGTAGCCCTAATGGAATTCTTAATAGTATAAGGTGTAAACGACTCTATTCTATTTTAGAGTAATCTGGATCTTAAAAATATTAATAGCCAACTTGAATTTCTTTATATTCCCATCTTTGTATTGCTACAAAGAAAAATAGATTTTCAATGAATAACATCACTTGGAATACATGCAAATATTTTCTTTCTTGATAGTTTTAAATTTTTTTTAATTAAAAAAGAAATAGTTTGAATGTCCTGTGTGTTAAATTATTTCCACAAGTCATAATCTTGTAAAGTTTTCTCTCCCAGTTTATCAGCAAAACAAGTTTTCCTAATTCTTGTATTTATTCTGTCATCGTCCAACTTTTTGGTTGGGCCAGAAATTTTTTTTTTCTGCCTGCAAAGTCCCTGCCCTTGCATTCTGATCATTTATTTGGTTAGAATTTTTATCAATAACTCTTGTCATTCCACTCCCATCCACCCAAGGTGGGTGGGGGGACATACAGAAACATACATGTATTTTGTCATCACCCAAATACTAAAGTGGACAATGTCTAATTTTGACTAATTCATTCTGCTGCCGCCCCCCCACCTCTATCAAAGGAATAGAAAAATATTGTTCTCTCTGGCTCCTCTTCCTGCAGGCACATCAGTCCCTTTCATTATATAAGTCCTGATTATTCTCTAATTATAATTGGTCCATGCTAGTTTCTTCGGACCAGCTTTTCAAGCTGGGTTAGCTACATTAAAAACATTACTGTTTCTGCAAACCACCATAATGTAATCTTTATTCTTTTAGAAGTGGGTGGCTTTGTCCACAAATGTAATTTAAGATGTTAAAATAATGATGCTCATGTGGACAGTTAAAAACAGGGAGAGCAGAAATCTTCCCAATTTTTTATTTTATAATACTATTCCACAAACTGCAGCATAAAAACATTCTGATTAGCTTGAAAGCTGATTTTTGCCATAACTAAAAATATTTATTACTCGCGGGGGTACTAAGTGTCGAATTGGTTACAAATGAAGACTTGTCACTACTGAATTGAGTAGCTAGTTAGCCCAGCTGGTCTCTACTTTCAAAAATTAAAAGTAGAACACATCAAAATTTAATCTTGTATAAAGTAGTCCAGTTTGTCATCCTGGAAAGAATAAGTCTTAATTCTTAGGTTCAGTTGATTGTCTTGATCCATATTCTTCAAGTGGAACTTTTTAACAGCAATCTTTTTAAGGAGTCATGTTAACCAAGCCTCCTCTTTGTGAAGATGTTCAAAGGAAAGTTAAAAACTTCTATCAATTTCTACTGAAGACATCACTAAACCCAAATTTTTGAAGCTGTATGGAAATTTTAAATGTCCCTTCTCACAGGAATGCTAATTTTATTATTGAATAATTTCTTTATGAAGTTGGACATTATACAGTACTGTGCAAAAGTCAGAGGTCATTTTAAAGTGTAAACTTTTAATTGCCATGTTATTAAATGGATGTCTTTCATTGTGCTGTCTACAGATGAAACTTTGGCCCTATTGGAACCATTTCATTATTGTTTAAGCAAGGGTGGACAATTTAAAAAAAAAAAAAAAAACTGCAACAGATTTTGGCCACCTCCATATATACTCTTTGGAGAAAAATGTCTAATGAAAATCATAATGTTGCATTCCAGAAGTTTCTGCACATTGTTAATATGGTGTGGCATCTTGTAGCATGAATAAGTGCTTCAGTGCACCTGGGATGGGATACACCATTTTCATATGTACCATTTTCATTCCTCACCCTTTTCATACGTAGTAAGATGCCATTCCCTGTCATTGAGCTTCCACGACTCGAAGCCTGGTGGATTCCACTCATTAGTTCTGGCAACATTTGATCAATGATATCTCGAATCTAGCTAATATTTCAATACAGTGACACATCAGTCTCTGTGTTGCCTATGCAATTTGTGATAAAGAACTCCATCGTGCTAAAAAAAATTTCTTAGCAAAATCTGGTCTCAAATGTTCTTTCAGTTAGAGGATATTTTCCCCTATTAAAGTTATTGTCAATTTTAACCTTTTTTTTTCTTTAACTATTCCTCATTGTAGAGCCCTAAAGTCTCCCTCTTTACCCCAAATCTTTGTAATATGGGTTATTTTGCTTTTCTTGTTGGCCTTCTGAAAAATCCATTTATTAGAATGCAGTTTCATCACCAAATGTGATCTTATTTTTAGTATCTTCATTTTACTTTGACAAACTTAACTTTGCCTTTCTAAATGCTTTTGTTTAAAGCTGGTTTCTTCATTAAAATGAATCTCTTGAAGGATGCATTTCATGTTATCTACTAACACCATCAAACACATGTCTATCGGTCTTCTTTCATTGAGCTTCTTACTGTCCCTAGTTTGGTTAATAAGAAACCCTTACAGTGAGAGTGATTGGTTTTTCAATTGTCTTTACTTTAGCAAGATTATTTTCTGAATTCTCCAAATCTTCGTGTAACTCTCAGAACACTTATCGATGTGACATTTCTCAATATTGCTTTTTCTTGACTGTTTTATTGGATTCTCTTTGCTACACTCATTCTTGGATAAGAGGTGATTTTTCAAATGAATACTTGTAATAAGATTGGTTTCCACAAGAAATTTACATTGACACTCAGATATTTAGATAATTTTTATTCATATTCAATATAATGTAGATTTCAGTTAGACCACATTTGCCTTACATTCTAACAGGCAAGAGTTAAAATGAACTTGAACTTGTTCAGAAGTGAGCCAAACTGAATTTACTTGTCTAAAAATAGAATGTTTGACAATTTCAGTTTCATTGCAGGTTTTCAACCTCTTCCTGAAAAGCAACACAGAAAAGCTGCGTGACAAGTTGAATAATGTGATGAAACGCATAGATACTCATTTGAAAGAGAATGGTACCAAATTCCTGGATAGAGATGTGCTGACTTATGCAGACTGTGTACTGTTGCCCAGACTACAGCATGTTAGAATTGCTGGAAAGGTAAGTATTAGAATAAATGTTTCTATTCTTGAAGGAGAAATTAGTTGGTTTCAGCTTTCTGTTAAACCTTGATAGCATGCAGTTCTAAAAAATTAACTTAAAATGATTTGACTCCTTTCCTCATCAAACTTAATCCTTACTATCATTAGTGAGTCTTTAATGACCTGAAATAAGTTTTTCACCAATTAGATTGATGTCCAGTAGAATCTTGTAAATAACTATACTATAAATTCTTAATGGCCTACGTAAACGAGTATGAATACAACTAGAAAATGGGTTTTTATTTTTCATAATCAATGTGATAATTGTGGGTATAAGTCTTAATAGAAAAATACTATAATTCCCCATGTATAATACACTTTCATTCATAATATGCACCGCTTGTTTGGTAATCAAACCCCATATATTGTACCTCTCCAATTTCATTATGGCCAGTGTTTTCTAGTCTTTTAAACATAGAATATTCTAATTTAGCTTTATAACTCTTACTTTTATTTGTAAGTATTGCTAGGTACATATGATTGTATTTGACATCCTTATGGAGTCACAATCACCAATTTGAGTGTAAAATTGGATTGTATGTTTTTGGTGAGTAGTCAGCTTAGAATTGAAATCAACCTGTGAAATGGCAATTTTCTAAAGTGATGGTGGTGGTTTTGTTTTTTGTGTGTGCATAATATGCACCCTGAACTTTCTTATTTTTAGAGAGAGAAAAATGCGTATTATACATTGAATTACAGTGGATCTTTCCTGACTTTGTGCAACAGTTTTTAATGTTCATTAAAACAAAACAAATTGTTGCTTAATGACTTCTAATGGAATCTTTTAAGTGTCCATTGAAAAAAAAAAAAAAAAAAAATTGAAAATGATTCCTTTTTCACCTCCCCAGATCTATTAAACCATCTTAGGTTATTGTTGTAAAAAGCTGTCAGCTCAGGTTGCCATTACAAAGTTGATAATGACAAACAAACAAAGACAGACCATATACAAATACATTTGACATGTATGAAAACCTAACTGCTTCTATTATCTCATGACTCCACAATTGCCTGTCTTTTGTAGCTTTTAATGAATTTTGTCTGATCTCCTAAATCATGCTCAACCATCCACCATTGCTTAAGCTTGCTAGGTTGGTTATGCATGCTTTTCTTTTGTCACTTGCAAGACAGATTGAAACAGTATCAAATTTCCCAAACCTCCTTTCCTTGGGTTAAGTATGTGTCCTTTTGTTCTTGTTTTTCTTTAAAACTTTGTCATTGCTTACATGTTTAATCCATGGTATTCCCAGCATCCTTCTGTAGGACCACATTTCTGTTGCTTCAAGTTTGATTCTGTGAGATCATACAGGAAAAAAATTTTCCCTGTTAATACTTTGCTTAGCTTTTGGATGGTATCTTTTTGCTATTCCAATGAACCTTTTGGATATCAGTGCTGTACTTTCTGCCCTGTGAAAAAACACCTTCCAGATATTTGAATTTTTGTACTTGTTGAATTTTAGCATCTCCACTTTATAATTTGGTTTTGTTTCATTTTTTGTTTTGTTATACAACTTGAATCCTTTTCTTTTACTTCCTTTCAACTTTCTATAAATAAAAAGGAAAGTGTTCATATTTGCATTTGTCCTGAATCTGTGCCTGAAAGGCTGTTGTCTTTCAAATTTAATGTCTTTAAAAAAAAAAAAAAAAAATTTTGAATAAGATTAACATTAAATGTTTTCTATTTACAGATCTATGTTGACTATGAAATCCCAGCTGAAAACAAATATTTGTACCGCTATCTGCTGAGTGCTTATGCAACTGATGCCTTCAGAGACACGTGTCCCTCGGATCCAGTCATTATCAACCACTACCAGAAGAAGGCTCAGAAACAAGGTGTAGAAGCAACTCTGATGAAAGAGACGACAACCTTCCACATTCCCGATTACATTGACCTCACTTTTGATGAAGAGGAAGATGAGACAACACAGGAACAAGATGATATGCAGCAGCTCTCTGACCAAATTGATAGCGTTGTTGTAGACAGCACTCCGAATGGAGATGCTGCCTCTGAACATGAAGCTGAAGCAAATGGGGACGATACTGATGATGCAGCATCTGCTTCATCGGCCCCAACAGCAGAAGAATTGATAGCAAATGGAGATGTAAGCAGTAATGTGACTGAAGATAAGTACGAGGGTGAGCTAGTTGAAATACCAGCTGTAGTAGAAACTGGGGAAATGAAAAGTGTGAGAGATGAAATGCCAGAACAGGAAGGAACACAAATATCGGAGAATGGTTCTGCTGTAACAGCTGAATGAGAAGTACCAAATATTTTGAGATTTTTATTCTTGATTTATAACAGATGATAAAAATGAACTTTTGTTTTTTTTTTTTTTTTTTTTTTTTTTAAGACTGCTGGTTTAAAGAGTAAAAAAAAAAATAGATGTACAGGATTTTATGTATAAAATGTATCTGAGTGTAGAACGTATCTTATTTTGGCTGTGTGTGAGTAAGGGAGAATGAAAACTTTAGAAAATATTAACCCATATAAGCAAATATCTTTTTGTATGAGTAATGAAATGGACTAAATTACATGTACTGGGTCTCCACACACTTAGCCTATCACTACTTTTCAGTTCCTGGAAAGCTTAAACAGAATTTAAAGCATTAAAAAAAAAACTGAATGATGACAGTTGCAGAAGAGATGAGTGCCAAGATTATACCATTTAATAGGCAAAACAAAATTTATTCACTTTAACTTGTAAAAACACCTTATACATGGAGTGGGTGTTTGAAAAAAAAAAAAAAAAATTTTTCTCTAATGTATATACGACATGTCCAATATGATTTAAAACAATGTCAAAATGTACTACAACAATTTTAGTGGCACGAAGATTTGGTTAGGAAGACGTGGACAATTCATAAAATTCAGCAATTTTCTTTTTTTTTTTTTTTTTTTTTTTTTTTTCTCCATGTTTTGGCTGAATGTTTCTATATAAATAAAATTTACTAAAATTTTGTGGAAAAACTTTCTTTGTTCATCTTTTTCTTTTTGCACTGTTGTCCTCCTTTTTCTAATTCCCTTACCAAAGCTGCCATGAAGAGATGCTGAGCTTTCAAACAATTAAACATGCCACATCCTCTTTAATTAATAGTAATCTCAATTCTATTAATTTTAACTTAGCATCTTTTCTGCCATCATGTATCTATGAAGGAACACTTGAAACCTTCTACATTTCACTTGTTTTACTTTTTGAAGCAGAAAATGAAGAACCAACGACTAGATTTGTATTAAGACGCGTACACATTTGTGGTATCCATTTACAAGTTTAAGTGATTTACTGCTTCACTATATCCTAAGTGACAAATTCTCCAGGTTCCTGTGCATTTACCAGGAATCTTCTTGAGTCTGAATGTGGATGTTTCCTGTTCCTAAATGGCATTACTTTTTAGTGAGGTGACAGCCAGTTAAATTGTTCTCTCGTAACAATCATTGTATTTATTTCTTATCTTAAATGGCCTTCAACTTGATTAGTTCCTGATATTCAGTTCTGATTCATAACTGTTTATAGAAATATCATTCATTAGAATGATTATACATTTTTCATATTTACACATAGTCCCAGCCAGAGTTAAATCTCTAAATCTCTAGACACTTTGCTAAACTAGGTTGCTATATTAACTCAAGACAAGGTCAAGGGCTGACCACAAATTTTATTGGGGATATTCCAATAGTTTTAAAAGGTTTCAATTTCTTGCACAACGTAAATTACTCATAAAATTATTTCTTGGAATCTGGTTTAAACATGTCAAAATGCTTTACAATCTCTCGTATCTCTTTCTAGAGTAGTTTGAACTAATAAAAAGTATATAGAAAATTCCTCTTAGAAATGAAGAAACCTCATTAAAAGAAAATGAACTTTTTCCTATTCAAAGTAGGAGGGGAACAAAGTTGCACCATTTGGAAAGGGAGGATTTTTTTTTTTTTTGCACACAATATCAACAAGCTAGCACTTTCAAACTTGTAAATATTTCTCTTCAAGCAGCTCAGAAAGTTGGTAAATTTCTAAGCTTTTCTTCATCAAATGTGAAAGGAAAACTGGATCTCATTCTGGATGGGATGCATCTTGATGTTCACATGTCTTTCTTTCGAAAATATTCGGCTGGAGAGAGAGAAAAAAATTCAAAAGTGAAAGTCAAATTGTGTCATTAAATATTTATAGCTGGTATAACTTAAGGTTTCATGTGTAGTTATCTTTTTGCAGCATTGCCTTTTAACTCTTAAGTTAAATATATGTAGCTATGATGCTTTATATTTCTCTTAATCTAATGCTATTTTAAGTTTTCAGTTAATTTTTTGAAAACAACCTAAAACTTTGTTACTCTAAGACTGTAAGAAATGTTATTTAATATGCAATGTTACAAGGTATAGAGTAGACATCTAAAAGTTTTCATGATTTGGAAAAATATCCCAACTGTAATGACATTTAAAAAAAAAAAAAAAAATTTGTATGCATAATAAAAGAATACTCTCAACAGACTAAGTGAATATAGCAATGAATGGTGAACAGTTTACTCAAATGAAAAGGAGACATAATGTCCTTCTACAGAAGGATGCTGAGAATACCATAGAACAATGAGGATGTTTTAAAGAAAATGGAAACAAATGGCACTTCTTAAAATTATTAAAATTAGACAATTGAAATTTTTGGGAAATGTTTGGAGAACTCAATGCTCAGAGCACAAGAAAATGGTGAGTAACTTGTAAGTGGGTAGTAGAATAAAGTTGTTGAAAGCTGTAACTGCTCATGCTATATAAATGAAGATCTGTCAGATACACTAAAAAAAAAAAAACCCAATAAGATGCTGATGAAAAATGTTCAAATTTCATCTAATGGAAACCAATATATTTGCTATGTCATTAATGATAACTCCTCCCCAAAAAAAAAAAAAAAAAAAAAAAGAAATAAGGATTTTTAATTGGGTAGCAAAAGATTTATGATTGGAGTGTACTTCTCTTGGAAACAGTGGTTGGTTGTATTAGTGTCAACAGATGTACAATCAGACAGACAAACCCTTGTTGGCTGAGGTGGGGGCTTCGGATAAATATGAATAAAAGTTAATTTATCACAGTTTTTAGTCTACCTTATGGTATACTTTACAATTATGAAATTGTGTTGTGGCTTCTTGTATCAAAGACTTCATTCATACGTAACATTTTCAAATTTGTTCCATGTTAGTTGAGGCTGATTAGAATTTGTTGGAACTAATTTACCTAAAACTACTCTCTTCTGTTATTATAAAAAGAAGACTTGATTCTCTGTCTGCCACTCAGTCTGGACAAATCCCATCAATTTTAAAGTTAGACAATTTTGGAGGCGGGTATGAAACTAAGATTTTTAGTGAACTTTTATGAAATAATTTGATAGCCAGAATTTTTTTTTATAATAGAAATATTTATTAATAGAAATATTTGAAGGTCTGTCATTGAATTCAAATATACATGCACATTCTAAAGGATACCAAGTTTAAAAGTGATGTAATAAATATACACACACCTGGGTTCCCCCTTCACAGTAATATGATTGGCTGGTGTCAGTCATAAATACAGACTGATGTGGAGGTACAGGACGACAATGATGCCGCCTATAGTCTTCGCCTATTGCCTGCCACTTTGAATACCAGTCCATTACGGTTACCTGCTAGTTGGTCCTGCTCGGTTACAGTAGTCCAAAACCACTTTGCTACTTTGAACAACTATATCCCTTTCTGGAACATATCAAAAAGCTTGCCATTAAGCTAAAAGTTTAAAATGGTCCATAGAGACATCGTATGTGTTAACAGTTATGGGGGGAACAAAATCACTCAAAAAAAAAAAAAAATCCTGATCGGAGACCGTCCTGTCGGATGTAGTTTATCATCATACCCAGGACACAAAAAAATAGGTTAGAATTGAAACTCCCATCAATACTACAGGTTACCCAACAAAAAAATTGGGAGCAAATTTATTATTCCTGAAAGATAAAACAGTGATAACTGACATGAATAAATTTCTTGAATATTCATGAGTGTAAATAAAGCTACTGCCTACTGGTTACCACATTTACAACTTTGGATAGAATATACATTTTGAATATCTATGATGATTGTTCAGTTTGTGCTTGAATAATGATAGCCAAATAAATTTCTTTCTGAATTTACCACTTTTTTTCTTCTTACTGGGTTCCCTTTATAAAGAACAATAACTGAACTTGGAGTCTATTGAAAAACTGTTTTAAGAAAGATTTTGTAAATTTCAACTGACAAAGCTGTTTACATAAAATTTAAAAAAACTTTTTTTTATAAATCATTTCACTCCAAGCAAGGCAATAAAGCCACTAAGACACAAGGGGGTTGCTTAATGTGAAAGAAAACATTAAGGAGCAAGAAAAAATAAAAAAAAAAAGAAAGGTGACAGAAGACAGTTGATAACAATTGACATTGATCTTCAAAAATTTAAATGCAAAGTTGTCTAAAGAAAGAAACCAGGAGAGTGATCGCCAGACAAGAAAAGAAAATGTTAGCAGATTAGGCATGAAATAAAACCAAGGCTTTTCATTAAGAGATTAATTCCATCTATAAATGGATGATAGAATTGGAAAAGTATTTTTAGCTTAACTGATTAAAATTTTGTTTAACAGCAAAATAAAAACAAATATTTATAATACATATGCAGTAATAATGTATTATTACTAATGTTAATATTAACTAAAATAAAAATTATCTAGAATATTAATATTATTAATGCAGTAATGTATTAATAATACAAACTAAGTTATTTTTAATACCTATTTCAGGAGAAAAAAAATGCTAAGCTCTTTCAAATAGTCTAAGGATGGTGAGAATCCCATGGCCTGAACATATGAGTAATGAGGAAGTTTTAAGGAAAAAAGGATGCTTATACTTAGAATCAGAAAAAAATTATTGCTTATACATCTCCACATTCTACATACACTTGAGATTTCGGGAATACATAAGGAAAGATGGATTGGAGAAACTGACATTCACAGGACATATTGAAGACAAAGAGGAAAGCAGCAAGTAAGCCTACCTAATGAGTTTGTGTAAATTTCTAGGACATATAATGAAGAAAGTGGGCTTGAAGAATTTGACACTCACAAGACATATTGAGGGACAGAGGAAAGCCACAAGTAAACTACCTAAAGACCTTGAGTAAATGGATGGGATTGGGAGATATAATGAAAAGACAAAGCTTACTAAGAAGATAGCAAATTATAGTGAGCCATGGGACATGTAACATAGAAGAAAAAGAATATACTGTAATCCTTTGTGTATATATAGCTAGGGAGTCAAAAACAAGCTGAGTAATTTCCAGGAAAAAATGCTGATTTTAATGCATAAAACGTGATTTTAGAGCAGAGAAAATGAACAAAACTTGTGAGAAAGAATGAAAAAAAAATAAGACATTTTGTTTACTTTTGTAATTTGTAGGCTTTAGGTAAACATGATAATAACCCTAGTCTTGGGGTATAAGACTACTAAATTGCCAATGCACAATGAGAAAATAAATCAAAATAAAATTGAATAAATATTAACTTGTTTGTTTTATTTTGAAATTATGCATCATTTTGTTGGGTTTTTTTTTTTTAATCAAAAATTAAATATTTCCAAAATCATATTGGTTGAGCTAGATAGATATTATCTCTCCAGTAAACAAATAAATCCAATATCTGTCTATATTTCTGAGATGAGGTATTATAACTATTTACACTATTTACATTGTTTGGACTGTTGTCCTCATCTTTATTGCCATATTCACCTTCAAAAACTGTCTCTATTTCTGAGATGAGGTATTGTAACTATTTACATTATTTACAGTGTTTGGATTGTTGTCCTCATCTTTATTGTCATATTCATAATGTTTCAGCCATTGTGCACTCCAGCCTTCTTCAGGTGACATATGTTGAAATAGTCTGAACAAAGTAAATTTTGTCCATTTAGAGTCCTGGAAAATGTGATTGAGTTCTAAACTAACATATAAAACACAGCAGACTTTTGAATGTGATTTTGATGAAAAAACTTGCATCTTATAAACAAAAGATTTATGGTAAATTGAATTTTAATGCACTAAATAATCTATTGTAGCAAAATGGTTGTAATGTTAGATCATAACAATGGACATGATACTGTTGATTGCTACTTGTTACTCAAGTTGTTACAATAAAAAATGATATTGGGGTGAAATGATTCAAGGAAAAACTAGTGTTAACCAAATCATGAACAACTAGTTGTAAAAAAAACTTAATGTCAAACTAAATACAAAAATTTGTTGATACAGTCAAATTATAAGCTACTTAACTAAGTATCATATGTAAATTTGAAGGAGCTGTAAACTATGCACTGTGACCAGAAATAAGAGTTTTATTTCCAAATTTATTTGCATATCACTAAAAATGAAACACTCAAGGTCATGGATACCCAACAAAATTTATTTTTTATTGAATTTTATAAAAATCAATATGGGTTCCAGTTTGAAAATTGCACCCCCTCCCCATGGACATTCATACCATATGATTCCTTAAAATATAAAAAGCAAAAAAACTAATAAAATTTTGAATTTCATAAACTCCATTTCTTTTTTCATATATTACTATCAATTAAACTTTCCAGATTACAAATTTAAAAAAAAAATGTTCATTTTTTTTACATTTTAACAAATCATGTCATATGAACATATTTTGTCTAGGTTGATAAATTTAAATTGAATTTGCACAGCAAACTGGACACCTGCCTATTAACGTATATAATATTTCATTAAAAAAACATTTTAAATATTCGTGACTTGGGATAATTAATTTATAGTGATGTAAAAAAAAAAAAATGATTATTTCTAGTTGCAATGCTTATTTGGACAACTCGACCATAAATTCTTACCTAGTTTTTCAACA
Source organism: Acanthosepion pharaonis (assembly GCA_903632075.3). NCBI lineage: Eukaryota > Metazoa > Mollusca > Cephalopoda > Sepiida > Sepiidae > Acanthosepion > Acanthosepion pharaonis. Next base: position 785,301 of record CAHIKZ030002644.1, read on the forward strand.
GCTTCTACACAGACACTACCAAACATGTTCTCTGAGAAGCTAGCCACAATCAGTAAAGTTTTTGTCTGTACAAGGACCAGGCCACATTTACCCTGGAATACAATAAAATAAATGAATTACACACACAATTACACCAGTTGATCAATATTGCTATGCTACTCGACTACTTTTTATTAAAATTGTCAAACACTGATACCATCTGTTGTTATCCAAAATAATTTGCCAATGAATAAACAAAGGTTTTTAGTCAATTTGAGGGAAAACAATAATTTAATCATCTCACAATGAGAAACCCAAAACATAATGCAATAATTGAGGCCTACATTGAAATGTGATTTCTACAAGGAAAAAAAAAAAAGGAAGATTTTATTATCTAAATACTTTTACTCAACAATTGGAAAGTCAAAAGTTCACATGTAGGGCAATAAATTTTTTTATCATAAGAATAATAATATGAAAATATATACAAAATACAACACAGGGCAGAGTCACAAGCAATGACTGCACCTAATCCAGAACTTTCAAAATAATAAAATCTAGTTTAAAAGATATGTAGAGTAGTTTCCTGTTTTCAATTTTATTTTGCTGCAATATTAAACATTTGTAGACTTATATATTGGGGGTAAGAAAGAGAGAGATATTTTATATATATGTATATCCGATTTGATGATAAGTTCCAAATCTTACTTGTGTTCATGCATGTAGGTTTTTAAATCACATGATGTCTCTCCCACATAAACATTTTTGCATTGTAAACAATTTATTTGATAAATCCCGGCCTTTGAATTGGTGTTGGGTTTCTCTTCTCAATTATATCTTCGATTATGTTGGAGGTGGTGGTAATGATCCTAGTATTAAGGATGTTTGATTTGATTTGTTTTGTTTTATGGCATACCAACCCCAATGGATTATTTAATACCAACAAAATTTTCATTGCTGGTAATATTTTGTTTTGCCAAAAATCTATTTCTGGTAATATTTTTTTTTACAAAAATGTGTTGCTGTAATAATTTCTTTCTTCAAAAATTTGTTTTGGGAAATAATTAGCTGGGATCCTAACAGGTGCTACCACCCCGGGTCAGGGCAGACCTGGGAACACCAGCAATTAAGAGGTGGTACCACGCTCCTCAAAACCTCCTGATCAGAGGACTTGCTGTTGGATGTAGTTTATCATCATACCCCGGACGGCTAGTATTAAGGATGACTAAATTGTTTGTGAGTTTAAATAGAAAGAGTGTTGGAGGTCAGGATTATGAATTTTGTGTAATTTTCGTTACAAGTGTTATTAGTGGTGTTTGTTTTGGGGGATTTTGTAAGTTTGTTTCTTAGCATTGAGGTTGAAACAATATGAGTAGTGAAGAAATCTGAATGTTTTCTCAATATAATTCCTCTTCTTCATTTAGGTATTCTAGGATACATATGCTAAGGGCTCTTAGGTAGAATCCTATGATATTCCAAAGAATAAAATCTGGATTTGCATTTAGACAAACAATCTAACTCTCTCATGTTGCATAGAAACAATACTGAACATAATTCTCATAATTCATTACATAACCATCTTTCTTTGAATCCATTCTTAAAGAATCTAACTTATATCTATCTAATACAAAGAGTTCATGCTTAAAAAGATCAGTCCCAGATTAGTGTGAAATGTCACCCCACTGCACCAGCTGGCTACACAAAGGTGAAGACATTAGAACTCCTCCTACTAGACAGACACACATACACAATTATGAATACACATTAACATCTAATGCCTGCTTATAGACATACAAGAATCTTTATAAACTTACATATAGAATTATCTGCATTATTTTAATGCACATGATACATGACTGACCAATGAGAATTGATCCAAACAAAATTGGAAATACCAAAGTTCAAAGTGAAAAAAGTTAAACATGTTAAATTGATATACATTTCCTATTTGTTCTTTATCTTATATATATATATATATAATTGACTCTCCCGTCGCGATCGACGTATGAGGGTCAGGCCGATAAGTCCCCAGGGAACCGATATCCCGACACCGGCACATGAGATTTGTTTATAGTGGTGAAGGCCTTGTGCAGGACCAGCCACACTTTTTGGAGGGACGAATACAGAAACCTGGTGCACCGAATGCATGCCACAAGGTTCCCAAACGACCCTCCGCAGGTTTTGAATTCAGAGTTGTCCTTCTCCTAGACCAGGAAAAGGAAGAGCAGATTTTGAAAATTTACTAAAAACAAACCCTAAGAGACAAAAACAAATTCAACACATTACGAGATGGGAAAAGATTCAAGCTTATTAAAATAAATTAAAATTTTCTCAATCTTCTTTAAATACTTATTTGTTATTTTTAGATTTTGTATGAATTTATATTGTTATAATTTCTGTCAGCCCTTAAAATGGTCACACTACAAAAAAAATCATTTTGTGCCCTGCAATTTGCAAAGTGTAACCTTAAAATAATAAACTTTGAAACATTTTTCTATCCAGTGATGTGTTGACTGTTTCTGTATCATAGCATTTGTTTTTATTAAATTTTAAAATTCTGCTCTTTTTCTGAATATATATATATATATATATATATATATATATGGTGGACTCTCTCACCATATTCAATGTATGAAGGTCAGTACCTAGGAACCCAGCCAGACACCAGCAGATATAATTTGATTATAGAGGGGAAGGCTTTGTGCAGAAGCAACTACAACTTTTAAAGGGACAAACCTTAGGGTCCCCAAACGACCCTCCACAGGTTTTGAATTCAGAGTTGTCCTTCTCCTAAACCAGTTGCCATCCAAGGCTATAGAATCTAGTCTGTGCTGCTATTTACCCATAACTGGAGGAAGAAGATTAATACCTTTCCGAAAGGTATTAGCACATTAATGAATGTAATGGATTTGACTGGAATTTAAAGTCAGCTTTCTGATTCCTCAATTTGAGCCGCTATCCACTACTCCCCTCTCTCTCTGTATGTGTATATATATATATATATATATATGTAAAGAGAGAGAGAGGGAACGAAACAAATAGGAAATATATAAATGCATATCTGGAAATTCTAATATATAACTCAAAGCACTGAACATAAATATATAAAGTTGTTTGTTTGCATGTATGTGTAAACATAACATCAAATAAATGTGATTTCAATTTTATAAATCAATTTTTCAAAAATATTAATTTGCAGTTTAGTTTTATACATAAGCAAGTGTCATGTCAAAGGATTTTATAATTGAATTACTTAGTTATTCAAATAAAACTATTTTTTGCCTTGAAAGTGGTAATCACCTTAGCATTGAGATCACATCTTGGAAGCAAAGGGAAATAAGTAATATTCCCATTTTGAAAATCTAATAACTATTATAAATTGCATTATAAAATGGCATATGTGAAATAAATTAATAATAAATGTTTAAACTGATCAAACTGCTTTAATTATGAAAAATTTTCAACAATATCGTTTTACAGCAAACAAAAAAAAAAAAAAAAAAAAAAAGGCTGCATAGTGAATATGAATATGCACTTTTGGTTAATGTGAAATAACAAATGTCCTAAGTTTTAAAAATAGACATAGAAATAAATGCTGTCTTTATTCCTCCAAAGAGAAGCAAATAGAACAAAGCTACACACACACACACGTGTATGTGTGTGTGTGTGTGTGTGTGTGTGTGTGTGAGAGAGCAATGAATCACAGATTTACAAAGTATTCAACAGCTGGAATCATTCTAAGCAAAAATAGGTCATGAACAATCCCAAAGATTTTATGCCCTGTTAAAACAGACATTCAGAGACACACAGGCAAAGTGTACACACACACACACACATAACTGAAGACATCAACCCTTTTATTTATTTATTTCTTACGTTTTTTATTTAAAAAAATAACTAAAAAGAAGTAATGAACTTAAACATAGAGAACCACAAGGGTCAAGCAAAATTTTTACTAATATAAAAAGTTTTTACTTAAATTAATTTAAAGTCACAAAATGCATAATTTGTTACAAGGATGAACATGTCAATATGAAGTTTTTGGTAAAGAGTGAACAAGACTGAGATTTTGATGCCAAAAGCAGAGAATAATAGAGATTTTAATAAGCTAGGAAACAAATTTCCAATAGGGCCTTTGATAAGTTTATTTTATTTTATTACCACTACAAAGAATTTTATCAGAATTGTGACATAATATGTGGTAGACACATAGAAACTGAACTCTTTATTTCATCCACCAGGAAAGAATGTTCTAGTTCCACATGCCATACATCTTCCAGATGTCTCAGTTATTTCCCTTTAACTCAACTCTCCAAGTTTTTTGATTCACCACTGATATGGCCTGCTACTGATCTCACAACTCTTTGGGTCTTGTCACTGGATCTAACCAACGCCTTTATCCACGGCCAAAACATGAATATGACAATGAAGATAACAGTTCAAATAATGTAATTAATCATAATACCTCATCTCAGAGATATAGACAGATGTTCTTTTGATCTGTTGTTTGTAAAAGAATTATTTTGAGCTTCAAGAAATTAACATGGATTAATATAAAGAATAGATGTAGAAAATTTTGAAGAAAATATGTTCATAGTTAGTGACTAATCAGATTCTTAAAGTACTCAATTCTCCAAATATGGCAGTGAATATGGGATAATTTTCTCACAGATGAAGAGAAGACTGGAGATAACAGAAATGTGGTTCTACAGAAGGATGCTGAGAATATTATGGACAGAGCATGTAAGCAATAAAGAAGTCTTAAGAAAAATAGAAACAAAACAGACATTTATACTTTGGATCAGAAAGGTATAGCTGAAATTTCTTGGACACAATGAGGGAAGGGGGCTTGGAGAATTTGACACTCACAAGACACATTAAAGGCAAAAGGATCAGTGGGAGATAGTGGGCCACTACTTGATGGCATAACTTACTAAGAGCTACAAGGGATAGAAAGTTGTGGAGAGCCATGTCCACCCTCATCCTACAGCACATAGAAGAAGAAGAGTATATGTATGATTGTCTTTCAGATTCAAAGACGACTTTGATTATGCATTCATTTATCAATTGGTGCAAGAACCTGGGACAGTCTACAGAATTGAGTCTGTTTTTATAATCACTGCCTGTCATCCTGTGGTGTTGTTTTCTTGTAATGATGAGTCTTTTATGCTAGGCCTTCATAAAATTGGGAGGGGCACAAGTAATTTCTGGCATAACCATCTAGCTTATAACAGAATATGCAGAAGTACGACTAAATGTGTTAATTACAAATGTTAATGACTCTTGGCTCTTTTGGCTCCAATCATTGTTAAAACTGCAGATGGAACAATTAAGATAATAACTGTATTCATTAGAGCCAACCCTTTCACACCATTTGGAAAGAAAGAAACAGACAAGTTAACCCCCTCCTCCAACTGATAGATAATAAGCCGTCTACTTGGAAATGATCACAAGAAAAGTTCCAAACAGAATTTTTTCAGGGGATTCAGAAATATTTATGGATTACATTTAGTGAAATATTATCATTACTTAATATTTTTGATATTTAATAATAATGCAAAGATAATTAAAGATAATTTAACAGTAAAAAAATTATCAATAACATAATATCCTAAGAGTCCAAGAAACTAACAACGATAACAAAAAATGAAAATAAATACTCATCAAAAAATAATAATAATGGCTGACATCTAAAAAAAAATTGACATAGAATTATATATTAGACAAAAAAAATAACAGAAGACAATGCTTCATCTAATAAAATAATTGAGATCAAAGTCAATACTAGTCAGAAAATAATAATGCCTGACAATGCTTCATTCAATAAAACATTGAAATGGTAGTATATATTAGTTAAAAAAAAATATTAGCTGGGAATCCTGCAGCTAATAAAAAGTTGAAAATGAAATATATATATATATATATATATATATATATATATATATATATGTGTGTGTGTGTGTGTGTGTGTGTAATGTAATTGTCATCTTTGATAATGGCTTATGTAAGCCGAAAGCTTAGATTGGATTAAAAAATATGTATCAATATTGTGATTTTCTTTCTTTGTTTAATGATAATGTTATTAAGCATATCAGATGATATGAAAAAAATTTACATAAAATAAATAGACAACAACTTCTCTATATTATTTAATGAAACATGCATCATATATATATATATATATATATATATATATATATATATATATATATATATATATATATATATATTTAGGCAGCAATCCTTCATTTATGCATGTTTCAATAAAAACGAGAGACAAGGTACTACGGTTAAGCTTTTCGTTTAATTTTTCTTGTGTTCGAACAAGAGCTTTCTTTAATTGAGTGTGTGCATTATGTGTATGTCTTAGTATGTAGTAAGGATGTTTTAATTTTATATAATTTTATATTTTTAATTTCACACATGCACTTTATTTGGTTTGGAATTTTGTCATGTTAAGGCAAACAGATATATTTGAGGGAGGGTTGAAAAGCTCTTGGCTTAACCTAGTTCTACAAATCTAAGCAAACAACAATTTATTTTTTAAATCCCTTCTTGACAGAGCAGAGAATTTTTCAGCACATTCTTCTAAAATCAAATGAACCTTGCTCTGATTCAAATCCCCAAACTGGAGCTGAACAGGCAAGTGATATATTGATGGCAATTTTAAAAAAATAATATTGGTTTGTTAAAGTCTTTTATTTTTGATTGAATTATTTTTTTACAGTTTAGGGTGTCGTGATAAATTGTCGGCATTTCATATTTTTAATTTTGCACATGCATGTTGTTTGGTTTTGATTTTGTCAGCTTCACAGTATAGCAGGGTCAGTAAGGCACCATCTGTGAGAAAAAGAGTATCATGACACAATTCACTCCTCCAGAAATTTGGAAACAGCATGCTGTACTACTTGGCATTCATGCCAGAAGCTCCAATATGAACATTGCAGAGTGTCTGGCTGTCGATCTGAGGACAGTGCAGAGGATTCAGAAAGAGTTGGATGATATATCCAGCCAACATCATGGTGTCTGGAGTGATCATTAGTGATGGCAATGTTATGCCTCAATTCATCTTCCCACAGGATCTCAGACTCAACAGGGCAGCCTACACCAAGTGTCTTGAGAAGATAGTGCTATCCTGGGTCAAGAGGGTGGCTGCTAGAAGACCCTATATCTGGCAATAGGACTCTGCACTATGATATACAAGCAGGAGAACCCAGTCACGGCTGTCAGAAAATTTCTGTGACCAAATCAGCCTTTATATCTGGCCATCTAACTCTTCAGACTGCAACCCCCTTGATTATTATGTGTGGGGTGCAGTTGAGTGAGAGACCAAGAAAATTCTTTGTAACACAAAAGATTAACTGAAGGCAAGGATTATGGGAGCATTCACCAACTTAAACAAGGAGACCATCAAGAAGAGCTGCAGGAAATTGCGAAGTCATCTGGAGGCCATGGTTGAAGCCAATGGTGATTGTATTGAATAAATTTACTCTTTAGTATTTCAAGCTATTTTTGTGTAATATATCAGTAAAAATGAGATGTCAGTGTTATTTTCATTTTTGCATAATTTAGATGACAATTTATTCATCGTGTGCATGTGTGTGTGTGTGTATATATATATATATATATATATATATATATATATATATATATATATATATCCTATCTTTACAAAACATATGAATGAATCAAAGCCAAAAATTTTCCTTATTCTATTGTTCAGTCCCCCCAGACATTTTGATTTAATCTTCTCAGTAACGAGTGATAGAAATTTATGGGAACAGAGGTGGTAAGTGAAACTAACCAATTTAATCCCTTCATTATTACGGCCATGACAATTATGTGATTGTCCGTTTTATTCATTATCAGGAGAGATAAAGAGCAAAAAGAGACCAGCCCACTTTCATACTTTTCAGTAAATAACTTATTTTCTTATAAAGAAGCATTTTATTATATACTTTACATTTAAATACAAAACCAAAAACAATCATCTCAACAACAAGACTTTATATATATGGCTTAGATTATATATATGGCTTAAGTTTTATATCTACGATTAAGCTTGAGGTGAACTGATTTCTCAGTGGATCACAGTTCTTACAGAGTTCTCTAAAATTGTAAACTGGTGGCTTCTTCTTCTATATGCTGTGTTCCCTCAGAACATTAGCAATCATGGCTCTCCACAATTTCCTTTCCTTTGTAGCTCTTAATAAAGATTGTCTTTTTGTTATCTCTCCTAAACCTGGTTTTGCCATTCATTTACTCAAGCTCTCTAGGTAGATTATGCATTGCTTTCCTCTATCCCTCTTACCCCTGAGTATCAAATTCTCCAAGTCCTCTTTCCTCATTATGTGCCTTAGTAATTTCAACTATGTCTTTCTGATGTTAAGTATATATGTCCTTTTTGTTTCTATTTTTTCTAAAGCTTCATTGTTGTTCAAATTTTCCGTCCATAGTATTTTGAGCATAGACTCATGTTTCAGTTGCTTCAAATCTCTTTTTCGTCTGTGATGAGATTGTCCAGCATTTACCGCTGTAACATTTCAATAATTTATTCTTTGTTTCTAACAAAATTTTTTTTTTTTCTTTATACTTTGCTTAGTTTTTGGAAGGTTTCTTTCGCTATCTCAATGTGCCTTAGGATTTTATTGTCACACTTTCTGTCCTCTGTTAAAATACTTCCTAAATATTTAAGTTGTACTTGTTTGATTTTGGCATCTCCAATATGTAATTTGCCATGTTGGGCTGTCCCTTTTGCTAGCAACTATACATTATTGTCTTCTTGCACTTGATGTTTAATCTTTTCTTCTCACTTTCTTTTACTGTAGGAGTTCTTCTAGCTTCCTTTCTGTATCTGCTATCAACATTGGTGGCTTAGCTTAACTAAAACAACAAACACACTAAAGTCAAACTCTGTAAGTTGTTGCATATGAAGATATTTATTTTGGTTGGAATATTTGAGATGAAGAATGATCATAACTGCCAGTGAACCTAATATGTTTTAAGTGACACTTTAATCCACCATTAAATTTCAGTGTTGAAAATGTGGAGCCTTAAACCTAAATGTTTGGATACAGATGGTGGGGTCTGTATGAATGTCCTTCTAACTCAGGTGGTGGAATTTTTTTGAATGTCCGTCCTTTCTTAATCAAATGCTGCCAAATATCATTCATCTCTATGTTAGATCGGCTGAAAGTTTGTTTTTTGGGTTTATTTTTTTAAGCATATCACCCCAAACAAGGCAGGAGTGCCACTAGCTTGCAAGGGGTTACAGAGAGTGAGACCAAGAGTAAAAAGGGGTGTTTGAGGAAAGGATAAAGAGAAGGACTGGGATCAAGAGCAAGGCATCAGAAGATGTCGATTGACATTACATTTGAATATTTGAAGATTATAGCTATCAGGGAAGCAAGCAAGAAGAAGAGAGTTCCAATGATGGGAAGTGCAAGAAGTTGTTTGAGTAGAAGAGACAGCTACATTTAACCATTTCAACAGTGGGACCGAGATGCCAACCTAGTAACACACTTAAATTCATGCAGTTTGGGTACAGTGAAATTAGCTCATCAGAGCAGTTGCCATGAAAATATTTGTAGAAAAGACAGAGGGAAGCCACAGCACATCTGTGAGAAAGTGACTGTAGACAAGATACAACATTTCATATTCATCTCTGGATTTTGTCAAGGACCTTGAGATGAACAGCGGGGACACCAGACCATATATGGCAGCAATATTCCATGTAAGGATGAATGATTGATTTGAAGATTTAAAGGATGGACTCAGGCGAGAAAGACCTTCTGTTGCAACACAGAGAACCAACTTTCCTTGCAGTAGATGAAGCTATTGATTCAATGTAGTTGTTCCACCTCAGGTTAGTGGAAAGCGTGAGACCAAGCAGGTGCAGATACATGCCCTCATGGAGTTGGGTATGTGTGCTGCTTCTTTCAGCCATCTTATCTTTCAGTGTTATTCTGTTGACTTCAACTGATGACCAGCCTTTTCCCTCTAAATATGATTTAGATATGTTTGTTAATATATTTTTAATAAAGATTAAGAGTACAAGATGGATAAAAAATACACAAGAAATTTAAAATAAAAATAATTTATTTCTATGCCATAATGTTTATAGTTATATTCTTCTGAATATTCTACCCATCATCTAGTTCCTAAAGTAAGTTAAGCAATGTTGAACCTGGTCAGTAGTAAGCATCTGTTTATCTCATAAGATAAAGATAGTGCCCTGTCTGGTCAAAATTCAGCCTTTTGGTGGTGAAACTGGAGTGACCTCTCCAATGCACAGGCCTGGGTGATGATATATGGAAATATTGGAATACTTGGAAATACTAATTACTGTTAGTATATACACATGAGTATATGTCAATGGACATGCATATGTCGAAAAAAAAGAAGGGCTCTAATACATGTATACTTCTGTGTGGATGTGTATTTAGTTACATATATGTAGGATTATATATATATATATATATATATATATTCATAGTTTATATATATATTTATTCATAGTTTATATATATATATTTATTCATAGTTTGTCCGATTTCGAAAAGGACCTACTGGAAATAGTAAACAACATAAATTTCCATGATAAGAAATGTTACTTCCAGAAACACCTAGATAAGATAGTAAGAGATATTAGCGCTACAGATACAATTTTAGTAAAATCCGACAAAACTGGAAACTTTTATAAAACAACTACAAAAGAATACAACAACCTAATAAATAAGGACTTACATAAGAACTACAAGAAAGCAAATAAAAATGACCTCAACATAGTTCGGAATATCAACACTAGCAGTAAAGAAATCACTGATAAACTGAAGATCAGTGATAGAGTAAATCAACTATACCAAAAAGAATGCAGATATTACAAGTGAAGAAAAGAACATTATTCTATATGCGAAAAAATCAGTACTTATACATAAAGGTGAGCAATGGATTAAGAATTCTTATGACCACTTTGACATCACAATGGGATCACTAGATTCAGCTGAGTCTTCTGATCTCATTGGTCTTTTTATTTTATACAACCTTACAGCGCACACTGATATCAATATAACTGACATTGGTTTGTACAGAGACGATGGACTTATGATTATTAGAAACTCAACTAACTTCAAAATAGATAGAATTAGAAAGGTATTATATAAAGAATTTAAAAGCATGGGCTTAAAAATTACAGTTAGCACTAAATTAAAAAAAGTGAACTTCTTAGATATAACATTAGATCTAAATACATACACACCTTATAAAAAAACCAACACCAATCCTTTATATATACACCCTAAATCAAATCACCCCCTCTATAATTAAACATATACCGTTATCTATCAATAAAAGAATTAGTACAAATTCATCAAATGACAAGATTTTCGATGAGCATATCAATTCCTATAACAAAGCTCTAAAAGAGAGTGGCTACAAAAACCCAAAACTAACTTATATAAAAAATGAAAATGGAAAGCATAGAAAAAACAGATGTAGGAAAATAATTTGGTATACACCCCCATACAACCAAATGGTAAAAAACAAATTAGGACAAAAATTCCTCGCATTAATAGTCAAGCATTTTCCTAGTGGAAGTAAACTAAGTACTATTTTCAATAAAAACACACTAAAATTGAGTTACAGCTGTACGGAAAACTTAGAAAAAATTATTAAGAAACATAATGCTAATATCTCAAATAAACACTTATACCAAAACCAAAAAAATTTACACAATGGAAAAATGAAAACAAAAATAAAAACTGATGAAAATAAACAAAAATTATGTAACTGTAGAAACCCTCAAAATTGCCCTCTACAAAATAAATGTCACGCTGAATCATAAGTATACCAATGCAATATGTCTTCAATTGAAAATCCTGAAAACATAAAAATATATATAGGTTGCACTAGCCATGAGTTCAAAAAAAGATTCAACCAACATCAAAGTTCGTTTAGGCTAAATAAATATAAAAATCAAACATCTCTCTCGAAGTACTTCTGGCACCTAAAAGAATCAAATAAAACATCTACAGTAAAATGGAAATTAATAAGAATAGCTAGAATATGTAGGTCATTAAATGACCCATGCCCTTTGTGCATACATGAAAAACTATATATTACTAAGTTTATAAAAAACAAAAATTTACTGAATCAGAGAAATGAAATAGCTATTTTATGCCATCATTGTCAAAAATTTTTCTTAAATAATATTTAAAAATAAATTTAAAAAGTGCGACCTGGTAATATACGTATTTATATTTAATGGAAAAAATAATTTTATATACTGTAAGTAATTCTATTACATCTACAAAAAAAAGTCTATTAAAATAACAGTGAAAATACTTTAAAGTTGTATTTAAAATGTTAGTTAAAACGAATTCTAACCTAAACATCTTTAAAAATTGTAGTTAAATAAAATGTATTCTAACCAAAACACCTCTTCTCAAAGTACTACCGGCACTTAAAGAAATCCAATAAAACACCTACAGAAAAATGAAATTATGATGCAAAGCTATAAGATGTAAGCCATTAAATGTTCCATGCCCTTTGTACATACATGTGAAACTATATATTACTAAGTATAAAAAAAAATAAAGTTTACTAAATCAGAGAAATGAATTAGCTATTTTTACCGAATTGTCATAAATTTTACTTAAATAATATTTAAATATAAAAAATTTTAACAATCGTAATATACATACTTATACTTGATATTTAAAAATAATTTTACTTACTGTAAGTAATTCCGATACATTTACTTCTTTTAAAAAAGAAATATAGTCTATTAAAACTAACAGTGAAAATATTTTAAAGTTGTATTTAAAATTGTAGTTAAATAAAAAGAAATTCTAACCTTAAAATCTTTTAAAATTGTAATTGAATAAATCGTATTCTAACAGATAGATCTCCCTCTAAGTACTACAAGCACTTAAAGGTATAAAACACCTACAGTAAAATGAATTTAATTATATGAAAAGCTAGAAGATGTAAGCCATTGAATGACCCATGTCCTTTGTACTTACATGAGAAACAAGATAGGTTTATATAAAAAATAAAAAATAAAAGGTTACTAAACCAGTGAAATCAATTATCTTTTTTTGGCGTCATTGTCATAAAGTTTACTTAAATGATATTTAAATATAAATTTAAAAAAAAAATTTTTTAAATTGTTACCTAATAATATACATACTTATAGTTGATGTGAAAATAACTCTACATACTGTAAGGGATTCCAATACATTTACTTGCTCTTAAAAGAAATATAGTATATTAAAAATTAAAAGTGAAAATATTTTTCAAATTGTAGTTAAATAAAACGTATTCTAACCTAACCGCCGCCAAATCTTTAAATATACAAATAGAAAAAATGCCGTAAGAATCTTTTCCGTTAACAATAAAATTTTTAAAAAAATCCAGACGACACGCATTTAACGGATGTCAGATTTCATTGAAGAATACATCCCCACCCCCTACCAAAACGTAACTAATAACTGATACATCAAAATACAGTGATAATGAACACGCAAACACACCTCGTCTGGTTAAAATGAATTTTCTCTGTTTTCTTGGAAACGTGAATTATGATTTTTGCTGTCTTTAAAACCCAATAATTACTCCAATAGTTACTCCAAAATTCGCTTGAGGATGAAATGTAACTAAAATGTCTTTAATTTAATTACAAAATTAAATTCGGACCTTCCATTTTTGAAACATGGTTAGAACTGTGTAGCGGAAATACCAAATTTTAAATCAATTTATTTATAATAATAATGCTCTGTAAATTTACATTGAGCACTATTTTGTAAAAATAAAAATATCTATAAGAACACTGGATTATATATCTTACTGTTCTTTCTTTTTATTTATATATATATATATATACTCAACTCTCCCGTCAAATTCTACGTATGAGGGTCAAGCAGATCATTTCCTAGGAAACCGACAGCCCAACAACAGCACATGAGATTTGATTATAGTGGTGAAGGTTTCATGCAGGACCATCCACACTTTTTTAAGCACTGAATATAGAGACCTGGTGCACTACATGCCACAAAGTCCCCAAACAACCCTCCGCAGGTTTTGAATTCAGAATTGTCCTTCTCCTAGACCAGCTGCCATCCAAGGCTATAGAACCCAGTCTGTCCTGCTATTTACCCATAGCTGGAGGGAGAAGAAGAGGATTTACACCTTTCCCAAGGGTATTAGCACGTAAGTGAATGTAATGGATTCGACTGGAATTCAAACTCAGCTCTCCGATTCCTCAATCCAAGCCGCTATCCATTATTCCATTTGTTTTTAATCGGTATCACACAATGCAAGGAAGTAAAGCCACTAAGACACAAAAGGTTACAGGGTGTGGAAGAATTACGAACAAAAATATTAATAATGAGTGGGAAGAGAAAAGAGTAATCAGGAGGACAGTAGATAGCAATTGACATTGCATTTAAATTTTTGCAGATTAATGTTGGCTGAAAAACATGAAGCCAAAAGAAAGTTCCACAAGAAAGAAGTGCAAGAAAAGAGGCTGTTAGCATAGAACTTAAGCTACATCTAACCAGCTCAATTGCAAATTGTTGAGACTTCAATGCCAGTCTAGTACTGCACTTAAATTCAAATATATATGTGTGTGTGTGTGTGTATATATATATATATATATATATATATATATTTATTTGTGTGTGTGTTTTTGTGAGTGTATGTATGAGCGTATATGTATATATGTATAAAAAAATGTCCTTGATAGTCTCACAATACCAAACAGCTCTAATACAGATATAGATAAAACAAACAAGCATACAGGTGGACAGAGTCTGAAATCTGGAGGTGATAAGCAAAGGTAATTAATTTGATTTATGATACCCACTTAGATCCAAAGACAATTTCCTCACACACAGTTTTGTCTCTCTTTCAATCAAATGGAAGAATCCAAAAAGAGCAGACATTTTCTCCGGGGGCTGGGGGAGTGGTGTCTTTAATAAGAAATTTCCATTTTGTCTCAACATCTAGTAATAGACACTTCTAAGAAATCAAAAATCTTATATATAATCTATATCTATATCAAAAATCTATATCAAATCTTATATATAATCTATATCTATATCAAAAATCTATATAAAAAATCTTATATATAATCTATATCAAATCTTATATATAATCTATATCTATATCAAAAATCTTATATAATCTATATATTTTAATAGATAATTCCAGCAGATCAAGAAATTAATCTGTCAGGTAATTCTTATTTAGTGAACCTTTTAATCATTGTCATAATGTAAATATTATTAAGTTAATAAAGACTTGTGATTAGTTTGTTAAATGAGTAAACTTACAAATTTTGCATAGATTGACTGTCTCTCTGCTCGGGTACACTGATATATTTTGCCTTCATAAAAAATTCCATTCTCTCTGATTTCCATTGGGTTGTTAAAGAGCGACAGTAAATACTGGATCTCATTTTCCTCAAACTGCAAAAGACAAAAAAAAAATAAAGTTTTCATTTAATATAAAAAAGAAGAGAAAAAGAAAAATGTTACAACCATTCATTTCTCATTTCTGCTTTTCCATTACAATTTATATTTGCTTTGGTCAATCAATGTAAGTTTTCAAGAAAAAACAAACAAAAATGCTTAGAATCAGAAAGAAACAGTTAATATTTCTGAGACACATAATGAGGAAAGAGAATGTGAAGAATTTGGCATCATCTGCTTCACACTTATTCCAAGTCTTTTTATCCCTTGTTTCCTGTTTAGCATTGGGTTTCCAATTCCTTCTAAAGTTTCCTCCTTCTCTTTCACTTCCAGTAATCCTTTGCATCTTAGTGGCATTATCACCTTGCTTGGGATGAATTGATTTTTTTAAAAAAAAAAAAGGAAAATTTAGGGAACATATTGAAGGAAAGAATGGAAACAGTAAGTAACCAACCTAATGAATTTGTGTGAATGGATTGCAAAACATGGGCTGGGATAGATACTAAGGAGACAAACCTTGCTTAGAGCTACAAATGGTAGGAAGTTGTGAAGGGTCATAACTGTTAAGTACTGCCTGTCAAAAATGATGGGATTATTTCTCTTTCATTTACACATCTCTGTTGAATATTTCAAAAGTTTGAATTACATCCTGTTCATTTTTTAATTTTCTTTCTTGAGCTTTTTGCCTCATTGCATCAACAACTGAAACTTACATTCAAAATTGTGCTCATAAATACAAATTCAGAGGTTTCCAAAACTTTAAGCTTATGGTCAAATCAAACAGAAAAGGAAGCACAGTGGATTAATGGCTAGCAGCTCGGATCAAGTAATTGGAAAGCCGAGTATGAATTTCACTTGAGTTGATTACATTCACTTACATGCAGATACCCTTGGGAAAGGTATAAATCCATCTCTTCTTCCTTCAATTATGGGTAAAATAGCAGGACAGACTGGGTCCTATCGCCTTGGGTGCCAACCAGTCTAGGAGAAAGACAACTCTGAATTCAAAACCCCTAACTATGGGTTAAATAATAGGACAGTCTGGGCTCTATAACTTTGGTTGGCAAGCAGTCTAGTAGGACAACTCTGAATACAAAACTGTATGCATCCCTGGTACAGCATATACTAAGGAAAGGATCATGTAGTTTGCATTGACTATGATCCCAACGACAGTTGTCCTCATTCATTCACAACAAAAACACTGGTTCTTACTTGCATTATTTACATTATTTGGACTGTTATCCTCATCTTCATTGCCCTATTCACATTTTGGCTGTTGTATGCTCTGGCCTTCTTTGGGGGATTAGAATTTCAAACTGAACCCTTTATTTCATCCACCGGGGTAGATTGTGCTAGTTCCATGTGCCATGCTACTTCTGGATGTCTCAATTATTTTCCTTTAACTCAACTCTCCAAGTTTTTGGTTCACCACTGCTGTGGCCTGGTATTGAACTCATAGCTCTTTGGGTCCAGTCACTGAATCTAATAATGTCTTTATCCACTGGGCCATATGTACTTGTGGAAATAACTGAGACATCCAAAAGAGGCAGAGCATGTGGAAATAGAACAATCTACCCCAGTGGACAAAATAAAGGGTTCAGTTTAAAATTCCAATCACCTGAAGAAGGCTGGAGTGTACAACGGCCAAAATGTTGTGAATATGACAATGAAGATGAGGATAACAGTCCAAACAACGTAAATAATGCAAGTAATCATAATACCTCATCCCAGAGATACAGACAGACACTGGATCTTGTTTGGTTACAGAAGTTAAGCAGTGCCAATCCCAGTCAGTATTTACAGACTGCTTAGGAGCTCCATGTATTATAAGTGAACTCCTACAATTTGAAATAGGTTTTGGCTTTAAATAGACTATGTAGTGTTGATAAAATGTAAAAAAATAATTCAATCAACAATGAAATACTTTAACACACCAATATTATTTTTTTAAAATTGCCATCAATATATCACTTGCCTGTTCAGCTCCAGTTTGGGGATTTGAATCAGAGCAAAGTTCATTTGATTTTAGAAGGATGTGCTGAAAAATTCTCTGCTCTGTCAAGAAGGGATTTCAAAAATAAATTGTTTGCTTAGATTTGTAGAACTAGGTTAAGCCAAGAGCTTTTCAACACTCCCTCAAATATATCTGTTTGCCTTAACATGACAGAATTCCAAACCAACAGACAGACAAAAAGTGACAATGTCTTTTACATCAGGTTTTATTTTCATAACACTGAAAACTTAACATGAGGATCCGTAGACCTTAAAATGGAAACAATCAGTAAAAAAAAATCTATAAACATGGTTCACAGAACCAGGGTAATCTTTTCAACATTCATATTATTTGTAACAATATTTTTAATGTCTTGGAAAAATTAAAAATAAGTTACCTTAATATTAAGAGAGGCAACAATGAGATGGGTTAATTTATAGATGCTTGATATGGTTATGATCTAACTTACTTTTGTGCTGGTGAGACAAAAAAGTACAAGGAAGAGGAAAAATGTCAATTATGTCCTGATCCTAAAAAGAAGAGGTATTGAGCAAAATTTCATGGGGAAATTAGCTCAGGGGGAGATGTTGTAATGGAATGTCCCACACTCTTTATCGCCTATGTGGACTGACTATATCAGTAGATATATATAATAAGCACAGGATATACCTGGCAGACTTGCTTCAAGAATTAGTAGCCTGCTAACCAATTCCCTGTCTTTCAGTTGTGTATTCTCTTTTACAATAAACCTCTCTTTCTTTCATCTACGCCTGTGTTGCTGTTCCTTTCAATTGAGTACCACTTTTGTTTGTAACCTTCTTTAAGGATACAACACTTACATTAGACAATCAGGTGCAATATATTGTCTTAATTATTTAATGTATCATAATTGCTATTTTGGTGTCACCTCTGTGTAATAAATTGCATTAAGTACTTTATCATTGGAACCAGTGATTTTAATTATCTATCAGTTATACAATAATCTGTTAAGAATTTATTTTGACTATGTCAATTAGTGATATACCCCCACCACCAATTTTTATCTGGCCTTTAGATTGCACTGTCCCACATATTTATATGCTATAATATAGAAGTATAATATAGAAATGTAATATGACATAGAAGTGTAATATAATATAGAAGTGTAATATACTATAATATAGAAGTGTAATATACTATAATATAGAAGTGTAATATACTATAATATAGAAGTGTAATATACTATAATATAGAAGTGTAATATACTATAATATAGAAGTGTAATATACTATAATTGTAATAGATTATAATATAGACGATATAATATAGAAGTGTAATATGATATATGTAAGAACTAACATCTGTCTATATTTCTGAGATGAGGTATTGTAACTATTTTTTTTTTCTAATCGGTATCACCCCAAGCAAGGCAGTAATGCCTCTAAAACAAAAGAGGTCACAGGGTGTGGAAGAATTAGGAACAGAGACATTAATGATGAACAGAAAGAGAAGAAAGCAATTGGAAGGACAGTAGATAGCGATTGACATTGTATTTAAATTTTTGCAGATTAAAGTTGGCTGGAAAGCATGGCGCTGGAAGGCAACTCCACAAGTGAGTGAGAAAAGAAACTGTTAGCATAGAATTTACGGCTACACCTAGCCAGCTCAACTGAAAATTGATGAGATCTCAACATTAGTCTAGTATGGTACTTAAATTCCAAAAATCTAGGTACCATAGTGCAGAGCTCATCCGAACAGTTACCATGAACATATTTATAGAAAAGACATAGAGACACAACCTTATGGTAGTGAGAAAGTGAATGAAGCTGAGCTGCCAGATTAGGACCAAGAATATTGCTGATTCTTCTTTAGATCTTATCAAGGAGCTCAAGGTAAATAGCACAAGCACTAGACCATATGTGGCAGCAATATTCTAAGCATTTACACTATTTACATTGTTTGGATTGAAGTGCTTATTTTTTTTTTTTTTTTTTTTTACCATATTCACAACATTTCAACTGTTGTATGCTCCAGCCTTCTTTAGGTGATATTTCTTGAAATTTTGAACTGAACCCTTTATTTAGTCCATGGTGGTAGATTGTTCTCATTCCATGTGTTATAACAGAGATGTCTAAAGGCATGACATGGAATTTTCAGTTCACCTAAAAAAGACTCTGGGGTGTACAATGGCTGAAACATCATGGATTTGGCAATAAGGATGAGAACAACAGTCTAAACAGTCTAGAGAGAGCTGAATTTGATAACTGCCATGATGGTCACAGACTTAAACTGGATTAAATCTGTGGAGATTATTTGTGAACTACCTTCTTATTGCTATTGCTACTACAACTGCTGCTCTGTAAAAAAACTGTTTGATTTAGTAGTATTTAATTTTATTTAATAAAGTGTTATGACAATATCTAAAAAAAAAAAAAACATCATGAAAGTTATATAAATCGGTAAAATAAATTATTCTCCTCATGTTCACTTTGAGCTGACTTATACCTCTCCTTCTACACACATACAAACACACATTAATCTTGGTCCACAAGTGCCCTACTCAATTTTCTGATTGTGAGAAACACCACTATGTCATTACTCCCAGCCAATATCATCATCATCAAAAGAAATATGTGAAAATGTCAAACTGTAATGAAGCATAATATAAATATACAGACATTTGCTGTTTGAGAGTTGAATGAGGAAATGAACAAAATAATTAAAACAAGAAAAATAATTTTCCAGGCATGGGAAAATATATATATATATATATATAGATATAGATATAAACTATCACTTTTAGGATGACTCTATAGAAATGTTAACTCACTTAAAAAGAATCATCTATTCTATTTATTTTATATAAAGGAACAAAATTTTGCGTGATTTTACAATAGAAATGTATCTGTACAGATACAGATAGGCACCTCCAAAAGCAATATTTAAGTTTAAAATGCACTAGGTACTTCTGAAGTAAACCATACCTAAATTTAAAATGCATTAGGTACTATGTATGTAGGTCAATAAACTTTTCTTAAGTCTTATCCTGTTTCCAAGTTGTTATTACAGGTACCTCCAAAATAAACAATACCTGAATTTAAAATGAATTAGGTACCTCCAAAATAAACAATACCTGAGTTTAAAATGAATTAGGTACCTCCAAAATAAGTGATACCTTGTCCTTATAACAAGTATAAACATTAACTGATACAAAAATAAATTTCATGAAATTTCATAAAATTAAATGAGTTGGAAGGTGGGGGAAAACAGATATAAAAATAATTTTTGCAAAGATTTCTAAAAAAGAAATGATTAAAAAATAATTTGGGAAGTTCTTCAAACAAAAAAGTATTGAATTAGCAGATAAATTTGTTTGTTTTTTTCATTGTTATTTGAACTGACACAGAAAATATTTTTACGATAGTTTTTAATGTTTTGTTTTGTAGCTCTATTCTTCCTCTACAATTTTTGTTTAGCATTTTTGATATTTGATTGAATTTTACCTCTTTTCAGACAATGGAGTATCAAGTAGAGAAAAATAAGCATTTGTGACACCCCACATCACTAATCTGACTAAAAATTATGGTGGGTGTGGTAGAACTTGCCACCCAAGCTACTGAATCAGTAGCTTGGGTCTCAAGTTCTACCACACCCACCATATTCTCCTGATTTAGCACCTTCAGATTATCACATTTTTTGGTCACTTTCCAACAATCTGTGAGGCGTTTTGTTCAACAACAACATAAAGTTGAAAATTTTGCTGAAGGAATTCTTCAAGTCAAGAACACCCTGTGTTTTTTATCATTAAGGCATTTAATAGCTAGTGGAATGTTGGCAAGAAGTCATGAACAACGAAAGAGAATATATTATTATCTGATTTGTTAAAATTGTTGATGAATAACAGGATTAAAATAAATAGAAAAAAACGAACCAAATTTATCCAACAACTATATAAAAATGAATATATAATTACATACTTTTATGATGTCAATGAACATTTGTTGCCATTTTTGTGATGCCAAACAAATGTCTGTTGTCACTTTCGTAATGCTCATTGTAGTAGAGACTTTGTAATCGCAGATACAACTATAGTACAGCATTAAACAATGTTGGTATCAGGCACCTTTGAATAGCACTTGCACTAATAGTACTTGCTCAATTATACTCACTCAAATAGTAATCCATATAGTAATAGAGGATAGGGTAGAAATAACGATCGAAATAGTAATAGAGGATATATTAGAAATGGAGATCAATTAGATACATGCTACCTCCCATATATGCATTTACTCTATGGTCACATGGTCTACTTAATTCAATAATGGGATTGCCTGTGTTTTGCTCATTGGTGATCTCTGTTCAAACTTAAGTGTTGGCAGTGACACTTTATTCCTATATAACACATACATTTAACAACAATTGATTTTATTACCCAAGCAAGCTAAATGAAAAGAATACAAAAGAGATGAATGAAGCTGTGTATGTAGGTACATCCTCTTTTTGTATGTATTTTTGTGAGATAACAATATATATTTTGATATATCAAGAACAATATTGAGGAAAATGTATGAAAAAGTGGAAAAAGTTTTCTTGTGACGCGTTTCGTTCTTTAGGACTTCATCAGTCTATCAAGTCCTAAAGGACAAAACAAATCACCAGAAAACTTTTCCCACTTTCTCATACATTTTTCCTTAATGTATGTATGTGTAAAGTTTTTATGAAAGATTGTAAGAGACTTACATTTTGAGAAGCGTTCTTTGTTGGTTTGGTAGAATTATTGGATATGTCTGTATGTAGTTGAGTAAAAACAGGTTATTTGTATGTTGTGCTGTATCCAACATGGCATGTGGTTCACTGGGGACTGACACCCCCCTCCCAGGTGGAGAGAATGAAAAACATTCTATCACTAAGGCAACCTGTGGCTAAAGAGAAAAATAGAAAATGAGATTTTGCACCATTTTCTTCACAAAGTGCCATTTAGTGCCATTTTTTTTTTTTTGCATTTCTTTGAAATAATAATGGTTTTGAAGGTACAAAGCTTACTAATTAACCCATAAATAGGGAAGAAGAGTTGAATTCATACCTTTCCAAAGGGTATTTGCATGTAATTTACTATAATGAACCCAACTGAAATTGAAAAAAACCACCACAATATAAGGTAAAATGTAATTTTATATATTTATCAGTCACAAAGCCTGATCTCTCTAACAAAATATTCCATGAGCAAATATAAAGGATCTGACTGTTCTTTATTTATGTATTTGTTTCATGTTAGCTTTCTTTAGATATTTTTGATTTTCATTATTTAAAAAGCAGGATTAGAGAAAAGAGACAATAGAGGTAATTGTAGAGAAAAAAGCGGTGCTAAAAAAGAACAAGATGATATATCCTTAGACATGGACAGTGAAAACAAGAAAAGTCTATCCTCATAGATTAAACAAAGGTTTCAGTTCAAAATTCCCTGATCATTACCTTGAAGATGACCAGAGACCACAATGACCAAAACATTGTGAGAACAACAACAAAGATGAGGACACTAGTCTGACTATAAATAATGTAAATAAAAAACATCCTATATTACTAATACAGAAAATATAACCAATGCAATGGCAAAATTACTTACATAGAGCCATCATTTTTGAATGGTATGATTCATGTTAGTTTTCTTTGGATATTTTTAATATGTTGTAACATATGGAAGGTTACTGAATAGAATAATCACACGAAGGTTGGTAATGAACGATAATACTTAGCACACAAACAACTTATATAAGATTCGCCAGCAATGGGTAGAAGTAGTCAACTGCTAGAAGTGTGTCATGTGAATTCCACAATGAATCTCCAGCTGCAGACCAACATACAGTATTTACTACTGTATTTATGTGAATAGGGACATACCCATTATCATCCATAGGTATGCTACAACATATAATAATAATGAGTCAACCATAGTCAGGACCATTGAGTCAATGTGAATAATCCTTTCCTTAGCTGCATAGTATGTGATACATATAGTTTTGAATTTAGCATTTTCCTTCTCCTAGACTGGTTGCCACCCAAGGCTATACAACTCACTCTGTCCTACTATTTATTCATAGCTGGGGGAGAAGAATTGGATTCATACCTTTCATAAGGGTATTAGAATGTAAGTGAATGCTCTCTGATTCCTCAATCCAAGTCACAATCCATTACTCTACTGTGCCTCCATTTACTTTTAATTCATTTTAAATATCAGAATGCATTCTCACATCTGACAATAGAGTTTGATTGCATAGATAAAAATCTCAAATCATTAACACAGAAAATATTATCAATGCAATGACAAAATTACTTAAATGTTGTCATGCTTTTTGAACAATGAGTCAGTTAAGTGCTGTACTTGTTACACGCTTGGGTGATCATGATTCTTTCAATTCATGACTAACTAGGCTGTAGGTTGCCATATCTTTCTATGATAGACCGATTACCAACCAAGGCTATAGGACCTATTTTGTCCTACCATTCAACCCATAGGGTATTTGCACGTAAGTGAATGTACTGAAGTTGACTGTAATTCAAACATGCCTTTCATTCTGAGCCAATATCCATTGCATTACAACAAACGTCAATGTCAATTTCATTCGTTGATCATGCTGTGCTAAAAACAGATTGAGGAAATAAAAGAAATGCTGCACTGATTACAATCTCCAACCTGGAGGTAAACAAACAAGTGACATACCAATACTCCGGTGTACTGTTGCTAAAATATTTGTGGAAAAAGGGTTTTGAAATACTTGGGTCTTTTTAAGGTCTCTTGTTATTTCTATGATTCACTTGTCTTTCTTTTTTTTAAAATAATATTAATTTGCTAAGCTCTTAAAAATTCAAAAACTAAATTCAACCTTCTTTGAAATTTAAAAAAAAAAAATCACTTACAAAATTAAAAAAAAAGATAAATTTTAATTTTTTAGATTCTTCATAAAGATTCATTGTCTATTTTCTCAGCATAAAATATGATCTCATAGAAATTCAAATATATTTGTAGTAGAACAGAGTTCATTTTTAAGGTTTTGTTCAACAAAGAACAAAGCAGTACACATGACTATAATCTATATAGCATTTCAATAAGAAATAAATTCCACAATTATATTACACATGAAAATCATTATAATACAGAAGGGAATATATCAACTAATAAAATCTCTTTGACTCTCACCCACTAAATAAAATTACTGACATCAAAACACATACCCACCGGGTGCGATGGGTAAATTGTCGCCATGAAGAGGAGGGTTACAGATTAAGAGACACAGTTTATAAGGATATGTGGGGAAGAACTGCAAAACATAAATTAGTAATTGAAAATAAGGTTGAAAATTCAATTGGGTTATATTTTTTGTTCAAAAGGGCAAATAATAAGGATTCTCACAGCAAAATATAAATTAGTGATTGGTTAAAAATTCAATTCGGTTGTATTTTTAATTGTCTAATACAGCGCTTCTTTAAAGTTTTTTCATTCATGACCCCATTTTTCATCATGAGATTTTTCACGACCCCAGGTATTAGCCAACTACACTGAAAATACATATGTTGTTACTCATTAGTTGCAATGGTACCGCACATGTGTTTTATTACTGCAGTGCCTGCATGGTGTGTCACATTAAATATCGTGTGTGAATTAACCTAGAAATTGAATTTTTACAACCCCAGCATTTTGCTTCAGGACCCCAAATGGGGTCATGACCCATATTTTAAGAAGCACTGGTCTAATATGACGCTTCAAAAAGAAAGTTCTAGATGATGATAACTATGTTGAAATAAAGAATCCACTCATCAATTGGCATTGGAGTAACATTGGCAATAGCCAGTAGCAGAGTGTGTACTGAATGCAATATACACTTAAGTCTAAAACAAACTTCCAGTGAGTAATAAGCAAGTCTTGTGATTTTGAATGCAAAGATTGCAGCTTGTATATTGGTAAAATTCTATGAAACTGCTCACATCGACCATTGTCCCGAGGAATACAAGGAGTGGAAATTACAAGGCTATACAATAAGTTTCTTATATTACATTAATGACATACCTCTATCCGAATGAAAGCAGGCATAGATAGATTTGAGATGCCGTATTTTAAATAAGCAAAAGCAAAAACAAAGCAAGATTGATTGATTTATTATTTTTACATCTTATCAACAATTTGCAGGTTATCTTAAGCTAGAAAATATTTTTAAGAAATTTCTGGAGGTAATAATGTTTACTGATATAAGTCCTACTAACTAATTAACCCATAGTTGGGGAAAGAAGAAATGGCTTCATATCTTTCCCAAGGATATTTGCATGTAAGTGAATATATAATGAACCTGACTGGACAATTCCATTATCTATTGCACCACCTGGTATTTCCAAGCAGTCATCCATCTAGGTACTGACCAAGCTTGATGTTGCTTAACTTTGGGGATCATACAAGAACCAGTGTTTCAACGAGCCAGGAACAGTATCAGAATATACCTACTGAATAATGTTGTGAATTCATGTCATTAGAAAGTTCTTTAACAAGCCAAAATCTTTCTTTGAAACTTTGGTTCCCATATGACCACTGAAGTTAAGCAACATCAGTACCTAGATGGGTGACCATTTTGGGAATAGCAGGTACTGTAAGCTCATGTGAGTTGGTGTAATGAATAATGGCTTAGAATTTTTAATTGGTGAGCTGACTTGCAATTCCTGCTAGGTTCATTATATACACTTACATGCAATTACCTTTGGGAAAGATATGAATCCACCTCTTAAATAATTAATTAAACCCATTTATGGGTTAAATTTGTATCACTAAATTATCATCATCTCCCAAAACGAAAAAATTATCATCTCCCAAAACGAAAAAATTATCATCATCTCCCAAAACAAAAAATTATCATCTCCCAAAACAAAAAAATTATCATCTCCCAAAACAAAAAATTATCATCTCCCAAAACAAAAAAATTATCATCTCCCAAAACAAAAAATTATCATCTCCCAAAACAAAAAAATTATCATCTCCCAAAACAAAAAATTATCATCATCTACCAAAACAAAAAAAATTCTTAGACTGTAAAAATATTTTCTGACTTTAAATAGCCTGCAATGGGTTGATAAGCCATAAAAAAAGAATCAATCAATCAATCATAACAAAGATCAGGTTCGATTTTAAACTCATTAATGTATAATCTGAATGTGCATTGTGCAGCTCAGAGTGAGAAATCAGAGAGTCAAGTTTGAATTCTAATCAAGTTCATTAGATTTACTTAAGTGCAAATACCCTTGGAAAAGGTATGAATCCATCTCTTCCACCCCCAGTTATGGGTTAAATAGCAGGACAGACTGGGTTCTATAGCTTAGGTTGGCAACCAGTCTACTGCAGAAATAAATGGCAACCAACTGCAGGAAAATTTTCTGCATGGTCAGTCATGAATTGAAAGAGATGTGATTGCCCAAGCATGTAACACGTGTGGCACTTAACTGACTGAAGGTATGAGGTTGTATATTCAGTGAGGTTCTTTCCTCAAACATCTGTTACAACTGAAGCTCACTCCAAACCTCAAATGGAACTCATATGTTTTTACCGTTGCTAAAGATGCAGGAGAGAATGGTCAGTTCCTTGGACCACTCCAGAAAGTACTTAACTCTGTCATGCTCTATTTTTACAAAACTAAGATCAAAACTAAAAATGGAGTATTGCTGCTGTATCTCAACTATTCAGTCTTAACAGAGTTCAAAAGTGATTAGGCGGCCTTGTGGGTGATGAATTATTTCCCACCCTGATTTCTATGGACAAAACATTGCTAGAATTTCACTACTCTGTCACTATTTGTATAGAAAATTTTCCAACATTCCTTAGTTCCACCAGTTCTGAGCTTCATGGCTAGGAACAGCTATTCCATGTATGCCATCCTTATTCTCTTCATATTCCACTGAGAAAGTTCCATTCAGATTATTTCCCAGTAGTGTCACTCCCAAGAGGATGCTTCCTTGACCACTATAATATTAGCCTCTTTAAGTAAACTGTTACCTATCTTACATATTTTCATAATATACACTCTCGCTCATCTCTTTAGATCCTGACAACAATCTCATTCAGCAATTCTCTACCTTGAGTTGTCTTCATCCAACGAATATCTAGTCTGGATCTAATGTCTCAGTTTAAAAGCAAAATAATCATACCTTCATTTCTGAGCAAGCAATGTTATAATACTAACATTCCCCTAGTAGATCAAGTATTCACTACCTAGAGTAGAAGGGACCCATTTCAAGAACATGTGCATCCTGGGTAAAACAATAAACTACATCCAACAGCCAGGTCTCTGATGATAAGGTTTTGATGAGTGTGGATCCACCTCTTAATTGCTGGTGTTTCCATGGCCATCCTGACCCAGGGTGGGAGCATCTGTTAGGGTCCCAGTATAGGCAAATAGTTAACCACCAAACTGGAGTTAAAACACTATGAAAGTGAAAAAAATTGGTTTTAATACCAGCAATACATTTTTGTAAAAATATTACCAACAATGCATTTTGGAAGGAAAAAAAATATTACCAGCAATGCATTTCTGAAGGAAAAAATATTACCAGCAATGCATTTTTCAACAAAAAAGTATTACCAGCAATACATTTTTGGAAAAAATATTACCAGCACTAAAAATCTTGTTGGCATTAAATAACCCATTAAGGTGTTGATATACCATAAAACCAAACAAATCAAACCAAGAACATGCAAGCACAGATACTAGATATGATGTGCATAAGAGAGGAAACTTATGCCCCTGTAGCATTACAAAACTTAATTATTTGCGCTTGATTTATGTATAATATATGTACATGTCAAAGGATAAGTGTGTCAAGAAATATGAGAGGTATGAAATGTAAGTTCCCCAGAAGTGTCACTCCCAAGAGGATGCTTCCCAAACCAGTAAAACCTTAGCCTCTTCAAGTCTAGAGTCAACTGTTACCTATCCAACATATCTTCATAATATGCACTCTTCTTCCTCTCTTTACCTCCTGACAACAATCACATTCTCTACCTTGAGTGGTTCTTGGGCCTTGTATTCTAGTGAAAAATAGTATAAAAAAAAAGTTCACAGAAGTCACAGAGAATGTGCACTTGTGTTTGCAGGTCAAGTTAAATTTCTAATCATCCTTAGTAAAATCTCTTGAGGTTAGTATCAGGTTCTTTCTTATATTTCCTCCCAAACGATTGTGCCATTCATGTAAATAAATGCATCAGAAAGAGAGTGGTTGATAATAAAGTTGTACCTAAATTGCTAAAAAGCAGGCAAGTTCAATTGAATCTGTCAGAATTGATGTGGCTAACGACAGACCTCAAAAAATGTATAAGGCTTATATTCTGTAAGTTTCTGGATTTTATGTCAGTTGTATTAAAGAATTGAAATTGCATCATAGTGTTCACCAGTTTGTCATTTCTTTGATAAGGAGTGCACATCTAACAATGTGAAGTGGTTCACAGTCAGAAAAGTAATCAATGATCATTCTTTCCTAGTGTCATTAATTAGAGGTCACTATAACTTGAGTGCATTAAGAGGAAGGGTTGAGCTGAATACTTTTAGAAATAGCCTCCTCATTTCAATTGCAATCAAGAATTTATCTGGAGAACTATATTTCCTTGAGAATAATTATCAGGCTAAAATTATTGGTGCAATGGTCCAGAGTATATAGGAGGAAGTGCTTACCTACTCATAACCCATAGTTTTTACTTCCTGTATCTATATTCGTCTTATGTCACAAAAGAGAAAATGGGTCAATAAAAGGGATATGAGGTGAATTGTGGTGACTCTCAAAAATCTCACCACTGTCATTTATCATTTGTATTCTTCCTTGAAGTCATAGAAATCAAATAATTTACTGTATAACCTCATAGAGATTATTTATCTTCTTGTTTGCTAAGTGCAAAAATAGTTTAGACATTTGTAACTATGCTTCAAGTGTTTATTGCCAAATGTCACTCATTCCATTACTTCTTATATGTGCCATGTCCTTTCAGGATGTTGCCAATCATGACTCTCCACTATTTCCATTTATAGCTCTCGTATTTTTTTTTTTTTGCTATCTCTCCTAAACCCTGTTTTGCCATCCATTTACTAAAGTTCATGCTTTGTTTTCCTCTGACCCTTCAATCTGAACTGTGAGTATCAAATTTTCCAAGCCCTCTTTCCTCATTATGCACCCTGGAATTTCAACTCTCTCTTTCTGATGTTAAATATAAGTGTCTTTTTTATTTTACATTTTCTCTAACAGCTCAGTATCTTTCTGTAGAACCACATTTCTTATTTTGCTGTGAGAAGAATGTACAGCATTCCTTACCATACAGGAGGACTGATATTAGGTAAAAGCCTTCTGTATAGTTTGCAGTGTGATTCATTTTACATACCCCACCACCATCACTTTTAATGTTCTCAATTATCTGCTTTTTTTTCTCTTCATGCAAATTACCAATTGCAGATACCAAAATCAAACAAGTACAACAATTTAAATATCTAGGAAGTGTTTTAATAGAGGACAGAAAGGTATGTTGGTATTGCGAAAGATGCCTTCCAAAAGCTAAGTAAATTATTAAGAAACAGGAGAAACAAAGAAAAGAGTATTGAACTGTTATGCAATCTCAGTCACTGTATATGGCAGTGAATGCTGGACAGTCTCATCTCAGTCCCTGTATATGGCAGTGAATGCTGGACAGTCTCATCTCAGTCCCTGTATATGGCAGTGAATGCTGGACAGTCTCATCTCAGTCCCTGTATATGGCAGTGAATGCTGGACAGTCTCATCTCAGTCCCTGTATATGGAATGTGAATGCATGGACAGTCTCATCATCTCAGTCCCTGTATATGGCAGTGAATGCTGGACAGTCTCATCTCAGTCCCTGTATATGGCAGTGAATGCTGGACAGTCTCATCTCAGTCCCTGTATATGGCAGTGAATGCTGGACAGTCTCATCTCAGTCCCTGTATATGGCAGTGAATGCTGGACAGTCTCATCACAGATGAAGAGGAGACTTGAAGCAACAAAAATGTGTTTCTACAAATGCATGCTGAGAATGGCAACAGAAAGTACACATACTCAGAATCAAGATAGCTTGAGACATGATGATAAGGAGGGCTTTGAAAACTTAACTGTCACACGGCATATTGAGGGCAAGAGAGACAGGGGAAGGCGGCAAGCTACTTACTTGACAAGCTTGTGTAAATGGGAGGCAGAATGTAGAGGAGAGAAGCCTTAGCAAAAGGAGAAAGTCCGTTAACAGCGACACATAATAAAAGGTTGTGAAGAGCCATGATCCCCTAGAAGAAGAAAAGAAAAAAAAAAGACTCTTCTTTTGTGCAGTCTGCTTTTTTATCTGTCTATATTTCTGAGATGAGGTATAATGTACACTATTTACATTATTCAGACTATTGTCCTCATCTTTGTCGCCATATTTATTACAATGTTTCGGCCGTTGTACACTCTGGCCTTCTTCAGGTGGTTGGAAGCTCAAACTGAACCCTTGAGGACACATGGCACAGTGGATAAAGGCGTTAGTGACAGGACCCAAAGAGTGTGAGTTCAATACCCGGTTAAGGCAGTGGAAAACTTTCAGACGGGAATTAACAGGAGATAACTGATAACTGACATCCATTAAACATGGCACGTGGAACTAGAACAGTCTACCCCAGTGAGCCAAATAAGTAAATACTGCTTTTTTATCTCTTAAATATTGGAAAAAAAAGTGGTGGTGATGGAGTTAGTAATCTCATTTAAAGCAGGTAATTTTCATTTAATATCTTGACTAATTTTATCAATATAAAACAGAGTGTAATATTCTTTTATTCAAATATTACCAATTGTTTGAAAATGCTTCTTTGTTTTTTTGTTCCTAACACTATGTTTTTCCTACAAGTAAGGTCTGGAATGTTCCAAGTATTTCCAAGTGAGAAATGAAAATCTTACCCAAGTTTCAAAATCATGAAACATGCAAAGTCATTTCAATATACATGGCCATTGCTCATATATTTTAAAAGCAAACTAAAATCCTTACAGAAGTACATGCAAAGTTCCTTTTTTTTTGTGGAACCAATTTTTTTTTTCAAGCAAAGAAATTTTTACATTTTATTCAGATGAATAAATACTAAAATATCACATTTAAAAATAATTTTTAGTAAAAAGAATTTTTTTAAGCAGTTCTATTTAAAAAAAATAAACTCATTAGGTTAAGCTATATAAAGACAATGAGTGAATTTTAAGGCCATGACCTCATTTCTAGATTTAAAATCTACCTCCTGTCATAATATTTATATTTACTATAAGTAAACTTTTCCATATGTTCATAGGAGTTTCATTATAAAGGTAATGTCATTGTTAATGCTCAAGTATTTTGAAACATCAGTGCTATAATATACTGTTTTGAAGGAAGAGTAGAAGTCTTGCAATTGATTTTTGTTTTTCATCATTAACAAAAAGATCCCATTCATCTTATCCAATGAACAGTGGTGGAAGGAAAGAAACTCATTTGGAAATCATAAAACCAATTTTTTGGAGGAAGAAACTTGTTAAATGAGTTATGTCTACTTATTGCTTTTGAATAATGCTTCATGCTAATACCTGTTCAGTTACCATGGTACTTTAATTGCCTCGGGGTTCTTGATAAGCTCCAGAGGCGGATATGCAATATAATTGGCCCTGTTCTGGCATCTCATCCACAGTCAATCTCTCACAGATGCGCCATCGCCTCTCTCTGTCTTTTTTACAAATACTTTCATGGTAATTGCTCTGACGAGCTGCTTTCGCTGGTTCCCAGACTTCATGAATTCAAGCGCCCTACAAAGCTGGCATCACGCTCTCACACTTTCACTGTCAAAACTACTAAATGTAGCCGTCTCTTCTACTCCAATAACTTCATGTCTCGCACCTCTCGCCTGTCGAACTCCCTTTCCTATTCCAGTTTCCCTGAGAGCTATAATCTCCAACTATTCAAATGTAATGTCAATCAACATCTCCAGTTGCCTTGATCTATCCACTATCCTTCTCCTCATCCTTTTCTCTATCACTCCTATCTGATCTTGCTCCAAATCTTCTGTAACCCCTTGCATCCTAGTGGCTTCCCACCTTGCTTGGGGTGAAATGCTTAAAAAACAAAAAAAAAACAACTTGTGTTTAGTTACTATGTTACAGTTTTATTTTCCTTTGGTTTGTCCCATTTTTAATTTAGGTACATTTTAGATTAGTCGTTATTTTTTACCACTTCCTGTTTGAGTCGATAGTAATTACTGGAACACAGGGTCAAAGCATGCAGTTCCTACGTTCTCATCCTCTTAAATCAACTCCCAACAATAGCCTCATCAAGTACTTAACTTTTTAACATTTCTCTCTGCATTGGTCTCCCTTAATATCATATTATTATTTGAATATTTTTTTAGGGTAGCCATCTTTGCATACATTTAATTTTATGTTGTATTTTTCCATGTAGAACCCCATTCAACATGTTCTCATACAGTGTCTTACTGTAATTTCATGTAACTTTCTTCCTTTCTGTAGACTTATTATTACAAACTTTATAGTATATTCCTGTAAGCAAATTACTTGCTAACTTCTTTAGACATTTAGACCCTCAACAATCACAGTTCAGCCTTTGACCCTTTTGTCATATTTCTTCTTTGTATTCCTTTTTACCTTTTTACATATTTTGTTATTCAGACAAAACTAGTCTCAAGTTTGTATTTATTTCTTTTTCTAGTTTCACTCTTTTGGCTTTCAATAAACCTGTTGATAAACAAGACTTTATCATCAGAGTTTTGATTGCTATAAATGTGTTTATCTGGTCGTCTGAAAGATCTACATATATCAGGAAACAGTACAATAACAGAATATCTCATTACTACCAATGGGAAGATCAGGTTGCATGACTAGAAGTCACATTAAATTTTATATCATAGAACAGATTTTTTTTGAATCATTTCACCCCAGGCAAGGCATTAAATCCATTAAGGCACAAGTGATTACTGAGACTAAAAGAAACTTAGTAAATGTTAGTGAAGAGAATGGACAATATAAGAACAAAAACTTCAAAAAGACAGATGAGTGGGTGTTGCATTTAAAATTTTAAAGATCATAGTTAACAGGAAAGCAAAAATCCAAAAGAGAAATCCATAAGCAGGAAGTTCAAGAGAAGTAACTGTTAGCAAAGATCTCATGGTTACCTCTCACAATTTCAACACATAAATCTGTAGTGAGATGCAAATTAGTATAATTTGCATATGAGCAGGTAGCTCATATGATAAATGGACACCAACTTTAGCAATATACACACAACACAACAAAAGGATACTCTTTTGGTCCTTGAAACCCAGAGTACGAGAATCATGGATTCGTTGCTTTGCTGCTAATGCAAGATGTAAAAAGTTGAAAGACTGGTGATTGCAGAAAAACCAAGTTTTGGCAATGAAGCAGGAAGTGAATGAAGATAGTAAAATATTTACACTGGTTAATGCAGTAAATACTGTGAATTCAAAAAAAAACTAGGAACAGGAGAGCAGACAACGGAAGAAAATTAATAAGATTTTGAAAAGCATAATTTGGCACATAGATATAAGTTAATGGAACAGTTACAACTACAAACATGCCTTTGAATATGTGTATAAAATTTATCAAAGGAATTAATACATACCTACAACCAAAATAAAAAATAAATCCTACATGAAATATATACGGTACAAACAAAAAAAAAAAAAAATTGCATTACTGTGGAAAAATTCATGAAATGAAAAAGAAAAATGCCCAGCCTTTGGAAAGATGTGTTCAAAGTGTTTAAAAAAATCACTTCAAAGAAGTATGTAAACGAAAATGTGGAAAGAATAGAGGATGAAAATAGACAGATTTTTAATGTAAAAAAAGGATAATATACAAAATACTGGATCTAAGAACGGAGATACAAAAATAAAAGTGAAAATCAACGACTGTATTGTCGAAATGCAAATCGACACAGGTAGTGAGGTGACGATATTACCCAGAAATTTGTTGTTCTAGCTCATGCTGACCAAATAAGATCTCAAGGAGAAGAATCGATGAGGAAATGCCTTTCAGAGATGCCCATTATTGACGTAATAGAAGAGTTAATGCAGAATGAAAATGGAGGAAGATTAGAGAGGGATGAGTTAGAAGAGGAAGAATAGAATGGGACAAGTTAGAAGAGAAAGACCAGAGTATAGAACAGTTCGATTATAGGGAAAGATGTGATAGATCTAATCCAAGGGAAAGGGAAAGGAAGATGTTCAGGAGGGCACAAGAAGAAGAAGTACAAGAAGTACTTTCATGACATAAGGCCCCCTCCGTTATAGGGAGATGTAGTGAGATGCAAATTAGTATAATTTGCATATGAGCAGGTAGCTCATGTGATAAATGGACACCAACTAGAACAGAGGTCAAATGCTTACTTAGCAATATACACGACACAACAATATCAAAAAAAATTAACAAAGAAAAACAGAGTAGAATATGTTCCTAATAAAGTGAATAATAAATTCCTTTTGAAATAAATTCTTTTTTGTAAATATGTCATTGTTACCAATTCTTGTTAGCAAGAAGGTATCCAGAATGCTTTTGTTGATGGCTTCCAAGTACAGTGATTTAAAGGGAATGGTTAGTGGCTTCAAAAGACAGTAATTTAAAGGAAATGGGTGATGGTTTCAAAAGACAGTGATTTAAAGGAAATCTTTAACATCCCATTACCACTTTCTTATCAATGTTGAATTTTATTCAGCTTCATACAGATTTTCAGGAAATATCAACTTCTAATTGGTCAATACACACAAGTGGGCGTGGCCATCCACCCACGTACAAATATTTTCCAGCGCATGACCAAGTCAACTTTTCCTGCCAATTTTCTGCAATCCAGTCACATGATTACATTAATTATAAATAACAGGCACAAACTTGCTGCTTTCTCTTCTCGCTACAAGATCTAGTCTTAAAAGGATTCTCATCTTGACCATGGGCGGTTAGACATTAAAAGCATTTTCATGTATGCATGTACATACAAAAATTTTCCAAACTACATTACAAACATACAGAACTTTTCTCTTTGAAATAATCTTCTAAAGCTAAAGTTTGTTCAGCATTTTTCAACTTTATAATTCATTCAACTTATGTGAGTTCAGATAAAAATATTTCACAGTCAAAGAGACATAGCACAAAAATGCATGTACATCATTTACACAAAAATAAATATAATGCTGTTTGTTATAAAACCTTTTATTCCTTCTTGTTAAACACTTTCAAGAAAAGACAAATACATAATAGAATCATTCTCTGGAATCTGATTAGTCTTAATATATGGTTACAAAAACTTATTCTTTCAGGTTTGGTTTGTTTTGTTTTATGGCATATCAACCTCAATGAGTTATTTAATGATAACAAAATTTTTATTGGTGGTAATATTTTTCAAAAATGTGTTGCTGGTAATAAACTTTTTCTTCAAAATTCATTGCTGATAATAATTTTTTACAACAATGTATTGCTGGTATTAAAACCTATTTTTACACTTTCATAGCATTTTGACAGTTTGGGGTTAACTATTTGCTCATAGTAGGACCCTAATGGGTGTTACAACCCCAGGTCGAGGTGAAACTGGGAACACGAGCAATTAAGTGGTAGTTCCACGCTCCTCAAAACCGCCTCATCAGAGGCCTTGCTGTCAGATATAGTTTATTGTCTTACCCAGCATGCCTCATTTTTATGTCTTACTCCTCTGCATAGGTGCAGTCGGCATATTCTTAAGCCCCAGCTGACATAGCAAAATATTCTTCCAGGCAACACTAAGTAATCTTGCTAGCAACAAGAGTTGCCAGGAATTTTTAATAATAAATTAGTAGATAGGATTTCTTTGAAGAAAACAAGAAAATGCAAAGTGTAGAGACCTGTTTCGCAGCTATGAGTGATTTGTGATAGCATCAAAATAGAAAAAGCTGACATATATAAGACTTGTAAGCCTTGCTGCTCATTTATTCTATGCAGTGTGGATAGATAAAGACTTATATACACCTCCAGATCAATTTTCATGGTACTGGTTGAAAACAATAAAAAATAATGGCCTGAAATAAGCAATAAATGGTTAGCCTTCCAAGCATGTAAGTTATAAAATTTCATTCAATGCTATTAAATGAACCTATTTTTTTTAATTATTTCACTCCAAGTAAGACAATAAAGCCACTAATGCACAAGGGGTTACTGAGTGTGAGAAAATATGAGAAAAATATACTATTAACTCTTGCATGTCCTGCACATCACAGGACATGTGATTTTCACATCTGTGCATCATATGTGCTGCACACAAACAATGATTTTAAAAGAGTGTTCGAATCAAAGACGCTTAAGAAAAGAGTCTACTATTGAGAAGGATGTCTGAGAAAAGACCTAATCTAATATTTTGTTCATCATATATGACCAGAGGACACTTGCCTGTTTTAAGATTTATAACTATTGCAAGGCAACTCAGCTTATTTGGCAAATAGAATGAATATTTCACATAATAAAAACCTGTGTATCACATGTAAATAGTGTAAATAACTTATGATTTGTGCATTTTTATTATGTGAAACACTATATATCAGCAGTGCCAAATAAGCTGAGTTGCTATGCAAAAAATCTGAAAACAGGCATGATCATTTGGATTGTACACACAAAAATGCCCTGGACAGGGAAAGAGTTAAGGAGAGAGGACAATGAAATGAAGAAAACAGTAGATAATGATTAACATTGCATTTACATTTTTAAAGGTCAAAGTTGACTGGGAAGCAAAAAGACAGAAAAGAGTTCCACAAGTGAGAAGTGCAACAGAAGAAACATTTAACACAGAAATTATGGTCACATCAAGCCATTTCAACTGTAAAATGATGAGATCTTGCCACCAATCTAGTCAGTCAGTCAGTTATGTTCCATGCATGATACACGCTTAGGCGATCATGTATCTTTCAATACATGACTGATGAGGCAGATTTTTTCCCTCAGTAGTTTGCCATTTCTTTCTGTGGTAGACCAGTTGCCATCCAAGGCTATAGAACCCAGTCTGTCCTGCTATTTACCCATAGCTGGGGGGAGAAAAGAATTCATACCTTTCCCAAGGGTATTAGCATGTAATTGAATGTAATGGATTCAACTGGAATCCAGTACAGCATTTAAATTCATGAAGTCTAGGTACCATAGAGGAAAGTTCATCAGAACAATTACCATGAAAGTATTTATAGAAAAGCTACATGAAGGTGATGGGAAATGAACTGAAGTCAAGATGACAGGTGATTGATATAATTTGTGAATAGTTTCAAAATCCGCTTCTGATGCTGTAGACAGGTTCAGGAACAAGTAAAAACAAAGAAAATGTGGGAGTAATTTAACACTTATTGACTGAGAAAATGGAATATGCAAGCTAAATTGCCCAATAGTTGGTTGCATTCACTTTCACATAAACGCTATTGAGAAAAATATGAATACATATCTTCCTTCCTAGCTATGGGTTAAATAACAAAATAGACTGTTCTCTAGCCTTCATTGGCTAAGAGAAGGTGTCTACACAAACCATAGAAAAGGAACAGTCATGGCAATTCACAGGTATTAAAGAATATGTAGTTGGGGAGAGTCATGATCGTCTACGTATATGGAATAAAAGAACACATCTCATTGCATTGCAACCTTCTTCTTCCTTTTGTTTATTTAAAAAGTCT
This sequence comes from Acanthosepion pharaonis, assembly GCA_903632075.3. NCBI lineage: Eukaryota > Metazoa > Mollusca > Cephalopoda > Sepiida > Sepiidae > Acanthosepion > Acanthosepion pharaonis. Next base: position 823,433 of record CAHIKZ030002644.1, read on the forward strand.
CTTCAAGACATAAGCAATTGTGGTTCTCCACAACTTCCAGTCCTTCATACCACTAAAAAATGTTTGTCTCTTTACTATTCTTCCTAGTCCCTATTCTGCCATCTATTTACACAAGCTCTTTAAGTAGGTTATTCTCTGCTTTCCTCTGTCTCGCTTGCCTTCAATATGTCCTGTGAGTGTCAAATTCTCCAAACCCACTTTCTTCATTATGTGCCCTAGAAATTTTCACAAGCTCTTTAGGTAGGTTACTCACTGCTTTCCTCTGTCCCTCTTGCCTTCAATATGTTCTGTGAGTGTCAAATTCTTCAAGCCCACTTTCTTCATTATGTGTCCTAGAAATTTACACAAGCTCCTCAGGTAGGTTACTCGCTGCTTTCTTCTATCCCTCCTGCCTTGAATATGTCATGTGAGTGTCAAATTCCTCAAGCCCTCTTTCCTCATTATGGGTCCCAGAAATTTCAACCATCTCTTTCTGATTCTAAGTATAACTGTCCTTTTAGTTTCCATTTTTCTTAAAAACTTCCTCATTGCTCATCCGCTCCATCCATGGTATTCTCAGTATCTGTCTGTAGAACCACATTTCTGTTGACTTAAGTCTCTGATATATATATATATTTAACATTTCAAGATACAATCAAGTTCAAAAGCTTTAAAGATTTAAATAAGTTAAAAGCATCATTTATAACAAAGTATAAGAAACATTTGACAAAGTACAACAAAGGGAAAGAGAAAGGAGGAAGTATTGTACAGAGCAACAAAAGGCAGGAAGCTGTGGAGAGCATTGATCTTCTACATTCTGAAGGAATGTGGCACATAGAGATATTTATTTGTTTGAATTTGTAACAAACAGGCATTTGTTTTTATTTTAGCATTTTAATCTCCAATAAAGATTAAATAGTTATTAACATCAAAATCATGCTCCCTCCCCAACAATATATGCACACATACAAAAATGTGCTATGCTATAATATAAACCTATATCTTTCCACTTAAGAATGATGTTCCTTATTATATGTCTTGCTATTCGGGCCAGCATGTTCATCTTGGTGGTTATATCTACAACACTTTTGCCGTTGTAGCCTTCGGCCTTCTTTCATCAATAATATTGGAGTTTTTCAGATAATGAATTATCATTATTATATGATATGCTACTTGGACCAGCATGCTTATCTTAGTTATTATACTTATAACAATCCAGCCATTGAACTCTCCAGCCTTCTTTCATAATCTATGTCAGAAATTTTGAGATGCTGAATTATTATTAATATTATAATAATAATGGACTCTTCCGTTGTTTTCGACGTATAAGTGTCTTTCAGTTCAGTTTTTATCTTTATATCTTGTATGAGGCAACAATCCTGAACACAGAACTGAACTGTAGACTACCCACACAAAAGATTTGTTTAAAGTGGTTAAGGTTTGTGTAGAACCAGCCACACTTTCTTGAAGAGCTGAATACAGAGACCTGGTGCATCATGTGCCACAAGATCACCAAACAACCCTCTATAGGTTTTGAATTCAGAGTTTTCCTTCTCCTAGACAAGTTGCCATCCAAGGTTATAGAACCTGCTATTTACCAATAGCTGGAGAGTGGAGAGAAGAGGATTCATACCTTTACCAAGGGTATTAGCACATAAGTGAATGTAATGGATTCAACAGAAATTCAAACTTGGCTCTCCGATTCCTCAATCCAAGCTGCTATACATTACTTCACCGTACCTCCATAATTATTATATACCTTTTCCATTTGGACTAGTATCCTCATCTTAGTTATTATACTTGCATTTTTGCTGTTGTACCATCTGAGCTTTTCAGGTGTCTGTCATCATTACTTGGTAAACTTGGAATTTCTAAATGAGCTCTTTATTCACTCCACAGGGTTAGATTGTTCTCATTCCACTTTCTAGGCTTATGAGAGATAACTCTGTTTATATTACCAATTCTTTTATGTTGCTTATCCATTTCTTCAGTTAAACCAGAGAATGATGTTTTAGTAATACCAGGTGCAGAGATTGAACTCACAATTGTCAAATATGCTTTAACCAATGCTGGGAGAGGACACTCAATTTTTGCATATCAAAGTACTTTTATAGCAACTACTGCGACGGACTTGTTTTTTAATTTAAATAATCCGTCTTCAGCATGTCATGCAGAATACATGCCCTTTTGTTTGGGTAAGTAATTTTCTTTTTCGCCACATTTTCATTGTAGGATACACATGACACGTTGTCGCTTGGTTTGAGTCACTGTTTTCTTTGCTATATATTTCCAAGAAAGGATGAAAGCATTCATGCCGGCTTTTACCCAAGAAGAAACTTCAGTGGGACAATTTCAATTGGGTGGTTGAAGATGTCAAAAAGAAATCCTGCAATGAGTCCAAACCAGCACACTGATACTGCAAAGAGGACTTATAAGGATAGGGGGTTCCTGTTTAATGGATGCTTGGAAGGAGATAACAGTAGCTACCACAGACTTGTCTGAGTTACTAAGAGGCCAGTATTGTGAAGCTCATCAAGAGCGAGGAGAAGAGGCAAAAATAGATCTAATAGAGAAGAATGCCACTTGGTTTGGCTAGGGAAACAAATGGGGAAGTCCATGATTTGGGTGAGGAATTGGGGTAATGGAAAAACTTAATTTCTGTATACTGGCAACATCAGAACCTTTAGAATGTTTTAGCCATATGTTGTGGTGAGCATTAAAGTCACTGAAGACAAAAATGTTTATAGATGGATGATGCATAACATAACATACTTGATGGGCTTGAGAAATAACAAAAAGACAAAACTTAAGAACTACAAGGAACAGGAAGATGTGGAGGGCCATGATCGCCTACGTCCTGAAGGGACATGGCAAATAAAAGAAGAGTATGAGCTGATATGAGTTATCTCCCCTGAGCATAGAAAGAGGAATAAAAATAATCTAACTCCACCAATGGATGAAATAAAAGGCCTTGGTTCAAAACCTTAAGCTTACCAAGTATGACAACAGATACATGAATAAAGGCTGGAGGCTAAAATATTGTGAGTATAACAAGCAAGATGAGAATGATGGTCCAAATAGAAAAGTATAATAATAATAATTCCTCATCTCAGACATTATTACATAAATTATTTCAGATTAATGCCTTATAAAGAAAATTACTGTACTGTGTTATTTAGGAAACGTATTAGGTTATTTTATACATCTGCCCATATCTCTGCAATGAGGTATTATGATTACTTACATTATTTACATCATTCAGACTGTTACCCTCATCTTCATCACCATATTCACAACATTTCGGCTGTTGTACACTCCGGCCTTCTTCAAGTGATTGGAATTTAAAACTGAACACTTTATTTCATCCACAGAGGTAGATTGTTCTAGTTCCGCATGCCTTGCTTCTTCCAGACGTCTCAGTTATTTCCCTTTGACTCAACTCTACAAGTTTTTGGTTCACAACTGCTGTGACCTGGTATTGAACTCACAATTCTTTGGGTCTAGTCACTGGATCTAACCATCTTTATCCACTGGGCCATGAAATTCCAATCACCTGAAGAAGGCCAGAGTGTGCAATGACTGAAACATTGTGAATATGGCAATGTTTTTTAATTTCATTTTTTATACCCTTAAAACTAATTAAAAAAAATACGAGTATCATGTTAATTTTAACTAAAGAAGTCATTTCTTTATATTGTTATATCTACATGTAGAATTAAGAAACTCTAAACACACTAAATACCTCAGTGCATTTGTCAGTCATAACAAATTTAGTACAAGAGAAAAGGAAATTGAACATAGAATAGATTGCACTATGAGTAGTTTTATCCAAGATTGCTACAAAACCCAAATATTAACCTAAGAATTCAAGTCATGTTCTTAAAAAGCTTTTTTCAGATCTAGACTCTCATATGGATAACATACTTGGTGCCCAACTCAATTAAAAATGTCTAATCTATCAGCTGTATGCAACTGTTTTTCAGCTCAATGGTTAAAAATAGCTTCTTAATGTTACCAAGACCACATCACTTGAGGACTTCAAACAATAGCAACAATTAAGATGGATAGCACTGAAGGGAAAATAATGAGATAATCAAGATGTTGACTTTTCAACACACTTTAAACAAAAAGCTAGGAAGGAAACTCCTATCAATACTAGAAAGAATGCTAACAGTAAACTTGAGAAGTCTATTTTCCTGAAAAACTGTTTTAAGAGAAAGATTTTATGAATTTCAACCAATAGTAACACTGGTTAATAAATGCTGAATGTTTCATGTATGAAAAGAGCTTTTCTCACCATTAGAGCAAGAAATATATCCAGTTCAATATCCATAAAAATGAATGGTTATATACAAGACAAGCAATGTTATGTAGACCAATTTCCTTTTCTTTGCTGTCCCACTCTGCTATACAGTTATTTATTTGAAATATCTGAATATACTATAAAATGGTAGTAACAAAATAATAAAAGCAGTCTGATTGCTTCAGATATTTTGGTTGTTCTTTATTTCTTATACTCCATGTTTTAATATAATCTATAATGTTTTTAGATTTTCAAAATACTCTATTAAAAATGTCAACACTGCTTACTTCCCTTTATACATTGCCTACATCAAGTTATTCCAAGCAGTGATCTGAATGCTCAGATAGTTACCATTTAAATATCTTTTTCTATTTTCTGGTGATTCTTAGTGATTAGTAAGCTTGTCTTGCAGACTATTATTACTGTCATGAGTTCAATCCTAACAGGGTGACCCACTTTTGTGTCTTTGTGCTCTACTAAATTCTGCTTAGTAAATATCTGTAAAAGTAATGTTAGGTCAAATTTTCTGTTCTGTTCCTAGACTCTAATGGCTTTAGAACAGCAGAAAATGCTTGCCATGATTCTTTACTTAATACTGAGCTTAATCGACTTTATTTTATCACTAGTAGCAATGATAACCAATTCGGTGTGAGCCAAATCCCTTTCCTTTACTATGCTACACATTTGTTTCTTTGTTTGAGAGATTTGCATATATTGTAAAATTGTATTGTCAAAATTGTCATGATTAAAGCAGTTTGACTGGTTTAAACATCTTGGTAGTTGTTTATTTCATATATAGCATGATAGTGAGTATGATAACCTAGGAATCAAATGGAGAAGATACAAGCTTTCTGATATTAAATAAAGCTCAGATATTCAATATTTCCATTCAAGTCTATTTTGTTATATATAAAATATGTCTCATTTATTAACAAGAAAATGTTGACAATTACATTCAATAAATCTACTTAATAAACAAACCATATTGAGTAAGATGCTTATAAACAAAACTTTAAAAAATAAATATTTCAGAAGTGAAAATCTGGATTTGTCACATTTGCGAAATATGCTATTAAAAGGTCAACATTGAATACTACCAATTGCTCCCAAGCTGTGATCTAAATGCTAAGGTTGTTACAACTTTTAGAGTAGAAAATGGCTTTATTTGAATAATCAATCTGAACAATCTTCTCAGGGCTGAAGAGAAAACGGGTGGCAACACAAATGTGGTTCTACAAAAGGATGCTGAGAATACCATAGATGGAGAATGTAATCAATGAAGAAGTGTTAAGGAAAAAGGAAACAAAAAAGACACTTATACCTAGAATCAGAAAGAGATGGTTAAAATTTCTTGGATACATAATGAAGAAGGAATGCATGGAAATTTTGGCACTCACAAGACATACTGAAGGTAACAGAGACAGGGAGAAGGCAACAGGCTACCTACATGTTGTGCTTGTATGAATGGTTAGCAGGACAGGGGGGCAGGGAAATTTAGCAAAGGGACAAACATTTCTAAAAGCTCCTATCCCTTATAGGAGGTTGTGGAGAGTCATAATTGCCTATTTCGTAAATGGACATAACACATTAAAGAAGAACAAAACATTTGATTATAAAATTTCATCAAAAAGACAAGTGTTTACTTATAAAGATCCCAAAAACCAGATTAGATATGAATAACAACAGTTATGTTTTAAAAGATTCTTCTAAAATCTGAATATGCAAATTAGTTATCTCCATTAAGCAAGAACCAGTTGGGCAAGATATAAGACACAGGCTTAGAGATGTAAATGATAAAACTATACTTATTCGATGTCATAATTTTCTATAATTAATACTTGACAACACACACTCAGACAGATAATCAACTGTTTTCTATTTAATTCTCACAGTTTTGAGTGGACATACACATGCACACAACATTAACAGATATATATATATATATATATATATATACACTGTGTGCCAAATTATTATTGAGATATCTTTTTCTAATATTTCAAAAACCGTCCAATCAATTCACACAAATTTTCGCACAATGTTGGCAACACTGAGCTGCGCATTCACTGAAATTTTTGTACTGATCTGCGCAATGTAAACAAACTGGCACCAAATTTGTTATCAGCACGGTGATTTGAGTGTGCCAAATTATTAGAAAAGTATAAGAATTTAGTGAAAAGATGGGCCGTAAAAGCAGTTTAAGTGATGCTGAAAAGAAAACTATTACCTCAGAACTCTCAAAAGGTAAATCTACACTAGAAATTTTTAAAATGATAGGGAAGTGTCATCAAACAGTGAAAAATTCACTGCCGACCCTACACAAGTACGCAAAAGGGCATATAAAGGCAAGACGAGGGTTATTTCACATAATCTTATGTCATGACTTAAATGAGAGCTTACCAGTCAAGAGCTTTTCAGTCATATTGGGGATCCTACTGTGTCTAAAAATACTTGGTGTCGGTAGCTGAGGGAAATAGCAACAACAGTCAAACCTGTATCGAAGTCTCCTTTGACGAGAAATCACATTCAAAATCGATTGAAATGAGCCGAGGACAATATGAAGATTGACTTCTCTAAAGTTTTGTTCACAGACAAAACTCGAGCAACACTTGATGGGCCAGGTAGATGGTGCAAAGGCTAGGTAATGAACGGACAGAATTGCCATCAGTGTTTGAGATACCAACAAGGCGGTGGAGGCATAATGATCTGGGGTGGTATTATTGGAAATACATTAGTGGGCCCATGGAGAGTACGAGATGGCATCAAAATGACTGCTGATGCATACATAGTGTTTATGAAGGAGCATCTTGAACCGTGGATGAAAAGGCAAAGAGTTGCCTTCAGAAGGGCCATTGTTTTTTATGCAAGATAATGCTCCCTCACACACTGCTCACAAGACTACTGAATATTTGAAACAGTTAGGCTTCGATGGACCTCAAAAAATGAAGTAGCCAGCACATTCTCCGGATTTGAACCCAATCGAAAACCTTTGGAGCATCATGAAGCGAAGACTGTACGCCAAAGGATGACAATTCAGGAGCAACGCTGAGTTGTGGGAAATAATTCTTGACATATTTCACGTCATTACAGCAGATGACATCCTACAATTAACAAATTCTATGGATCGTCGACTTCTTCAAGTAATTTCAAAACAGGGAAAGCACATTCCCTATTAATTTGTTTAAAACTGTGCCTTTGTTTGTATCTGTTATTTGTTTGATTATCTTATTTATTAGCTTCTTTTGATCATAAACATTCACGTGCAACATTAATAAACGTTTTTGTTTGCTCAATTCTGGGAATTTTACTAAACCTTTCTAATAATTTAGCACGATCAAATCACCGTGCTGATAACAAATATGGCGCCAGTTTGTTTACATTGCGCAGATCAGTATGAAAATTTCAGTGATTGCGCAGATCAGTGTTGCCAATATTGTGTGAAAATTTTGTGTGAATTGATTGGACGGTTTTTGAAATATTAGAAAAAAGTTATCTCGATAATAATTTGGCACGCAGTGTATATATATATATATATATATATATATATATATATGTGCAATTTTTACATATATTATTTATATATTATATATGTGCAGTACTTATTGGAAAGTGGTCAATATCAGTGATAGAGCTAACATATTTAGTTGCATTAACATGAGTTTTTAACCCTGGGTTTCACGCTCGTACAATCATCATTGCAAAGGGCATAAAACCCAGGGTCACAAACTCAAATCAACGCAACTAAATATATATGTGTATGTACATATGTATAGAGGTGGGTAAATCAATTTAAAAAAAAAATTTTTTTAATGCCCCCCCACCTACGCCCTATTGTCTGTATTTAAACCCCAACCCAATATTATATTTATTTTAAATTTGAGATGTGAATTTGCATTTAATTTAGCATTCCTTCCATGAGAACCAGTATATTATATTTTTTTGAAAAATCATAAGTAATGTTTTGTGCCTGATGAATTGCACTTCATACTTCCACTCAGATTCAGACAGAAAACTTAACATATTAATAAGAACAATACATGAAAATTTAGACACATTTTCTCCATTTTTTTCTTTGAATAATTTTGTAAGTTTCTAAACTTGATGCATGTTTATTTTTAGAGTTTAATATTCATAACTTTTATTTTTTAATTACATAATAAATTGGAGATTAATTATATTTCCTATATAATCTAATATTAATTTTAAAGCATTAATAAATTGTATCTAGGGTCCATTGTTGCGTTATTTGAATTATCATATAATTGTAATTTGATTTGCCATTACATCTTATGTAAAAATATTCCCCCTAGTGGGGGTAGTTGTTGGTTTTGAACACTTTAAAAACTTTTTTATTTTTCAATCAACACCATCACTTGACAAGACAACAGAAGTGTTGAAACAAAATGGCTATTTTTGTAGTGATGTTATAATTTATAAATAAATATTATTCCCTCTACTTTGTATTGAGCACTTTTTTAAAAATAGTGTTTTTTGGTTACTGGAATTTTATTCCATCTATACCAATCTTATATATTTATATATATATATATATATATATATATATATTGGAGAATTTCTTTCTGATATTTTACTTTCATTAAAAAAAACATGTTTAATAACAAAAATCTTGGGTTAATGCAGTGGAAAAATTAAACAGACTATATGTAAGTATTTTAAGATTGTACAAACTGAATACATTGTAGGGATTTGGCACAAACACAATGTAAAAATACATGAGAATGTATTTTTAATGCAAGTGGATCATAAATTCTGACACAAGAATGATTTTATGGGTTGGTTTAATATTGATCAGCGACCATATCAAGGATAAATGAATAAAAATAGCTGACAGTAGGACATTGTGTGGGACTGCAGTTATCAATTTGCACAGCTGTAATCGATACTACTGTTTGTCCAGTCACAACAGCTCACAAACTGGTAGATCATCTAATTCAATGTGTATCTGTAGTGTGACATAAAGTATTGTTGACCTTCTGTTTTCTGCAAGTGAAATAAAATATCTTTGATTTCTGGGCACAATCAAAAATGACACCAATGCCTGTTTAATATTAACAGATCGTGACATCTATAAAGGTTTAAAAATAACCTTTATCAAAAATGACATTCTTGTACATGAAGTTATGGATAATATTAGAGATTAATTACTAATTTTTTAAATTATTAACTATTTGTTCTCATTTGCTGACATTAATAGCTTTCTGCTGATGTGTTAAAATTTTGGAATAATGCAATAATAAAAATTTAAATTTCATCTCTCTGATCTCTCTGAAAACCATAAATACATAAAAAATGCATATATTATGGAAAATTTCTTTTTTCACAATGCTGTTATTTGTACTATGTTATAATGCTTATTGACTAAATAATAATAATACCGAATAATTTTTTTTTTAAACATTAAAGTATATTTAATCACATCTCACTAATAGCTATTGTGATCTTTTAACAAGTTTTTGTTTATTATATGGATGTGAGTAGCTGGTAAAAGATAAACCTGCTGAGGCTTGCAACATTCATATTACATGAATACAATACTGCAGTACAGTCAATGTGTCTGTGTGTTTGTTTATTCAGCAACCAATAAAACCTCAAATCATCAATGGACTTTATCCTCTTATCATTGTATGCATGTCTCAGAAACAAAAAATTTGCCTTTACACTGATGTATGATTATTTTCTTACAATTAATCTCAAGTTCCAAGATTTTTTTCTCCATCTGAAAACCAAATATCCCTAATATTGACAAGTGTCTGAAGACCCATAATTTTTAATCTTTCTATAATTAGCTGAATAGTATAAAATGAAAATATCTTCATTTAGATTGAACAACTTAGATTTTATCTAAAAACTATTAATCATATCAACTCTAGAGATGACAGGGAGATGACTGAATTTTACTTATATCAGATTTACTTGAGAGATGTGCATGTTGTGTTGTTGTTTATCAGTGCAGAAAGTAGAACTCAAGTAGTTTGTTGCATTTGGTCTTGCACAAATATCCTTGGGAAATGTATAAATCCATTTCTTCTTTTTCCAGCTATGGGTTAAGTAGCAGGGTAGACTGGGCTCTTTAGCTTTGGTGGCAACTAGTCTAGAAGAAGGTCAAATTGGAATTCAAAATCACTCGGATGTCAGGCTGGCAACTCTATGGATTAATAGTCTTAAACACAAGCAGAAATTTTTGCTATATAAATGTTCAATGAATATGATTAAATGAAGAAATGCAGAGTGAAGTGCATTGACAAAGAAAGATATCATGTTGAAAATTAAATTTCTGTAGTGTAAAATAAATGCTGTTTTCATTATTAGGCTATAGAATTATTAATATATTTATGTATATTAGATTAAATGGATTAAATCCAACAAATATTTCAATATATTTTCTGTTTATATGTTATTTTTATGGATACAACTTATCTGAGTAAATGTTTCGTTTTAACTAAACAATATTAATTACATTTACTGGCCTGAATGTGCAAGAAAGTTTGTAGGAAATATATGTTCTCTGACAGGAATCAAACCTGTATCCCATATGGAAATCATCATTTGGCCTGACGTGCTGTTAACCATTCAGTCATAGAGAACTTTCTGGTTAGTAAAGTTCAAATTACTGCTTATAAGCACACATCTTCGACAATCCTTCTTGATAATTCATTTCTGTTCCAAAACATAACCTAATGTAAACAATGAAAACATAGTAGATGAAATTGATTAAATCCGACAAATATGTTAATATATTTTCTGTTTAAACATTATATTTATGGATACAACTTATTTGAGTAAATGCTCTGTTTTAATTAAATATTATTAATTACATTTACCGGCCTGAATGTTCAAGAGATTTCATAGAAAATTTCTGCTCTGAAACATAACCTGGTTAAGAAGATATGGGAAATCAATTCATCATCCATTATTACGCAATAAAGTCCTACAGTGTTTGTTCCACAGAAATATATAGTATTATTCAATTAGATTCATAAATATCTGTATTAATATTATTCATTATTAAGACTATAAAGTCATTATTATTATTATTATGTGCCATATCCCATTCTGGATATTGCCACAATAAAACTAGGAGAACCTACAGAGATCATTGATTTGTTTCTCATTGCTGAAGTATAAGTTTTGAGTTCAGTCTTTCTTTCTTAATTGTAAAAAGTATTTAGCCATTTATTTAACATCTAAAATGGCAAAGTCGTCAATATTTTTTAATGATTACACAATTTCCCATCTTATGTAGCTCTTTGTAAATTTTGTCTTTTTGCCATCTCTCCTAATCCCTGTTCTGCCAACCATTTACACAATCTCTTCTTCTATGTGCTCTCTTCAGAAAGAGGGTGATCATGGCTCTCCACAATTTCCAGTCCTTTGTAGCTCTTAGTAAATTTTGTCTTTTTGCTATCTCTCCTAATCCCTGTTTTGCCAACTATTTACACAAGCTTATTCGGTAGGTTATGCATTGTTTCTTCTGTCCCTCTTGCTTTCAATATCTCCCCATGAGTGTCAAATTTTCTAAGTCCTCTTTCCACATTATGTGCCCTAGAAATTTCAACTATTTCTTTCTTAACTCTAAGTGTCCTTTTTAGTTCTATTTTCTCTAAAACATTGTTGTCTCTCACATGCTTGGCCCATTGTAGTCTTAACATCTTTCTGTAAAACCATGTTTCTATTGATTCAAGTCTCTCCTTCAACTGTGAGAAGATTGTCCAGCATTTACTGCCATATGAGACAACTGATATTGCATAACAATTCAGTATTCTTTTCTTTGTTTCAAAGGAGATTTTCCTGTTTCTTAATACCAACACACAGAGTTCAAAGATGAATGGTCCTTGCTATGACCTTCTCCTATGTGTCATGTCCCCTCAGGATATAGGCAATCATGGCTCTCTTGTCCTTTTTGGTATATTTCAAAATCCCTGTTCTGTCAACCATTTACACAAGCTCATTAGGTAAGTTAGGCACTAATTTCCTCTGTCTCACTTGCTTTCAATATGTCTTGTGAGTATCAAATTTTCTAAGCCATCTTTCCTCATTATGCACCCAAGAAATTTCAAATCTCTCTTCCTGATGGTAAGAATAAATCTCTATTTTGTTTCCATTTTCTCTCTTTGTCATTGCTCATGTGTTCACTCCATGGCATTCTCAGCATCCTTCTGTAGAACCATATTTCCTTTGCTTCATGTCTCTTCTTCATCTGTGAGAAGATTGTTCAGCATTCACTGTAGCTTGTAGCTGACATATTTAGTACAATTCTAATTTTTGCAGTTGAACATTTTAAGCAGTGTTTCTCACACTCAGTTGCAGACATTCAGCAGATAAGAAACAAAATTAGATAAATGCATTTTTATACTTAAAAAATATGTTATATGCACCAACATAAAATTGAAATACAATGATCTCAGCATTAAAAAAAATATTGACGACTTTGCTGTTTTAGATGTTAAATAAATGGCTAAATATTTTTTACAATTAAGAAAGAAAGACTGAACTCAAAATTCATATTTCAGCAATGAGAAACAAATCAATGATCTCTGTAGGTTCTCCTAGTTTTATTGTTTGTTTTCTTTTTTAATCTGTGTTCGTTCTCCCAGTTTTTTTAATCTGTATTTGTTGTCACAGTTTTCTTTTTAATCTGCATGTGTTCTCATAGTTATTTTTTTAAACTTTTATGTGTTCTCCCAGTTTTTTTAAATCTGTATGTGTTCTCCCAGTTTTGTTTTTTTTATCTGTATGTGTTCTCCCAGTTTTTTTTTAATCTGTATGAGTTCTCCAAGTTTTTTTTTTTATTTGTTTAGGTTCTCTGAGCTTTTTAAATCTGTGTGGTCACCCAGTTTTCATCAATATTTTATTGGAAATCACTATACACTAAATCAGATTTTACTATGCAAGTTCAAATTTTCTCAATAAAATTGGTATTATTATCTGATGTGCATAAAATTTTCAGGATATATTAATATGATAAATATATTTTGTGCGTTTCAACTTACAATATCTGTTTTTATTAAAAATACTTACAATAACTTCTAGAAATAGATTTTTTTTAATCAATTCACCCAACATAAGGTGATAATGCTGCAAAGATAGAAGGGGTTACTGAGAGTGAAAGAGAACAAGAAGACAAAAGAACCAGAATCCCAATCCTAAAAAGTAAACAAGGGATAAACCTCTACTCCTTTTCAAAAGACTGAGGAGGAGTATGAACCGAACGATAGAATGGTGTGGTTTCCTGTTGCCTTGCGCAAAGTTTTGAATTTCAGAATGTTTCTTTCTCATAGACCAGCTGCTACCCTAGGCTAGAAGTCATCCCTGTTATTTAACCCATAGTGGGAGGTGGTAGAGAATAGATAGTTTCATGCTTTTCCCTAATGGCATTTGTGCAAAATTGAATGCAACACACTATGCAAATATTTTAATGCAGCTCGCCAATTCTACTTTCCATACTAGTAACCATTACGCCACTTGCACATCCTCCAAGAGGATTACAGCAAAGTGAATACAACAGCCTCAACCGGAATTTGAACTCAACCTGCTTATGCTATTCCATCACAACAGATGCACATTTACACATGTACCATATATGCTGGCATACAAAACAACTGTACATATAAGACAACCCCAAAATTTAGGTTTCAAGCAATATTCACTGTATAAGATAACCCCCCCCCTCAAATAATATTTTAATATGTACTGTATTGAATTTATTAAATAAATTCAGTAAGTATATATACTTTCTTTCCACTCTTTCTGAATGATGTTTCCCTGCTAACCATCAACTCATTTCACTGTTCTCAAATGTGATGATTAAATGGCTTGTTGAGACAAGTTGTATTTTTGTTCAACATCATTGAAAAAAAATGAGACAAGATATTGTTGATTAACTACCACAATCTACACTTATCACTATCCCTACCATCATCTACCTGGTAATGAGAATACAATCAGCTGCTGTAAGAATAAATATTGGTGATGTCGCTTTAAAAAAATACCAGTATATAAAAGTTTATTTGGCTGCGAATTAGGTTGTTTTAGTAGAAAATATTTGTACCAATATTTACCAAGGCAGGGATTAGCTTGCTGTTAAAAATCTCTCATTGCTAACAACTTACCATAAACCATGGGATTTAAGGTTCATATTTTATACCTGGAGTATAAGATGCCCTATTTGGAGGGTGGGAGGATTTTTAAGGTTAAAAGGTCACTTTGTATGCTAACATATACAATAACTTCAAGCAATTATATGCAAAATATAGAAGGAGATAAAATCAAAATCAATAGCCTAGTGGATTAAAGCAGTGGTCTGTGAGTTTGGTGGCAGAGTAATTACAAGTTCAATCCCTGCACCAGTCAGTGTGTACTTTGGCTAAGTGGAAAGTGACGGGTGAGTAATAACTGAGCAGTACTAAATAATAACTGGACAAGATATTCCTGAACAGTGAACAGTGAAACAAGAACTATTGACTCCTGGAGAATTGAAACCATTATTTAATCTACCTCTGCAGACTAAATAAAGGGTTCCATTCAAAATTTCCTAACAATCCTCTGACTACAGTGATCGTACAAGAACCGGTGTCTTAACAGGATATGGCCGTAAGCCTCTATCCATTAATGCATCTTAATGTTGTTTTCAGTTTCTAACAATGAGAGGTTTTGTGGCAGTGGCTTGAATATGACATGATATGACACGTCTTGTTTGTTGCAATCAACTATAAACTACAAAGTCTGCAAAGAGAAGAAGGAAAATTGGGATTTCACCTTAACAGGTATTTTTCTTTTTTTACTCAATATATAATTTAATTATACATTTTTTACCTAAGATTTTAATTTTTTTTATGCATCATTTTATGACATTATTGTAAACTAGTAGTACTCATGAAAATTTTGATGTTTTCCAATTTGAATTTTCTGAATTCATTAGTTAATGAATAATTAAGCTCATTGTGAATTTCACAGCTACAAAATACTCTTGCTGCATTGTTAAATATTTGGGCTTAACAAAATATTAAAATAACAATCATAAGTATGAATGCAGGTCATTATTTAAAGAAGTAAGAGGGTACAAATGAAAAGATTTAAAGTCAAGAATTTTTCTATTTCACTGAAGCAGATGTTAAACACATGAGAGCATTATCATCTCTTCTATCTACTCTTTTTCTCACTGAAACCAAACATTTCTGATATGTCTTTTTCATCTTTTCTCACAATCAAAACAGAATTATCCATTAATTATGAGGGTGTAACATATATGCTAATGAGATAAAAATAATTATGGACAATGCTTCATCTAATAAAATAATTATGATGAAATTAAATAATAGTCAAAATAAATTTTTGACAATGCTTCATCTAATGAAGAGACGATTCTGAGAAAATCAGAAGTCCTACCAGGATTCATTATTGGCAGTCACAATCTTAACAAAATATGATATGCGCATGACACCATGTTGGTAGTAGATATAGAAAGAAAACTACAGGAACTCCTACATAAGGTAATGAAGGAAAGTGAGAAGAAAGGACTAAACATCAATTGCAAGAAGACAGAATGCAGGTTTGTTAAAGCACAAGGAACAGCCCAATATGCAAATTAAAGATTGGAGATATCAAAATCAAACAAGTACAGCAATTTAAATATCTGGGAAGTGTTTTAACAGAAGACAGAATGTATGATACTGAAATACAAAGGTTTATTGTGATAGTGCCTTCTTAAAGTTAAGCAAAGTATTAAGAAACAGGAAAATTTTGTCTATATTTCTGAGATGAGTTATTATGTACATTATTTACATTATTTGGACTATTGTCCTCATCTTTGTCGCCATATTTATTACAACGTTTCGGCTGTTGTACACTCCTGCCTTCTTCAGGTGGTTGGAATGTTGAACTGAACCCTTTATTTTGCTCACTGGGGTAGACTGTTCTAGTTTCACGTGCCATGTTTAATGGATGTCAGTTATCAGTTATCTCCTGTTAATTTCCTTCTGAAATTTCTCCACTGCCTTAACCGGGTATTGAACTCACACTCTTTGGGTCCTGTCACTGGATCTAACTAACACCTTTATCCACTGTGCCATGTGTCCATTGTAATAAATATGGTGACAAAGATGAGGACAATAGTCCGAATAATGTAAATAATGTACAGAAAAATTTTGTTAGAAACAAAGAAAAAATGTACTGAACTGCTCTGTAATATTGGTCTTCTTACATAGCAGCAAATGCTGGACAATCTCTTCACAGATGAAGAAGAGACTTGAAGCAACAGAAATGTCGTTCTACAGAAGGATGCTGAGAATACCAGGGACCAAACATGTTAGCAAAGATAAAGATTTAGAGAAAATGGAAATAAAAAAGACATTTATACTTAATATCAAGAAGAGACAGTTGAAATTTCTAGGGTACATAATGAAGGGAGAGGGCTTGGAAAATTTGATACTCACATGACAGATTGAAGCCAAGAGGGACAGAGGAAAACAACACATAACCTACCTAGTGGGTAGTGGAACAAGGTTTAGGAGGAATAACAAAAAGACAAAATTTATTAAGAGCTACAAAGGACAGGAAAATGTGGAGAGCCATAATTGCCAATGTCCTGAAGGGACATGGCACATTGAAGAAGAACAGAACAATATCACCTGAACTTCTTGGACTCTGAAATAATTTGAATAGGATATAAAGGTAACATAAGATATGCAATAATAGTTTAATATTGTCATAAAAATAAAATGACCAAACTAATTTTCAATTTGTAACACTTCACAAGTACTTTGTCAATATTCCAGTTTCAGTAGCTGGACAAGTTGGCCCATTTCATACTTGAGAGCAATGTACTTAATGCAATCTTTATCATTGCTTTTGTTTTTTTCAGACGTGATGTTTCTCATATATGGAGGAAAAAGGGAGATCACTGCCCCCTGTGCGATGAGGTTGAAATAATAGAGAGGAAAAATCACTGGAAAATATGTAAACTTAAGGAATTAGCACATATGTCAGGCCACAAAAATCTCCTAAGCAGGCCAAGTATAAAAATGAATACAATATGGAAACCAGTAATACAGAATGCTAGAGAAAAAAACAACAATAATAAAAAAAAAATTTTAATTGTAGTATAAGCTCTGATAAAAAATGAAAACTGAGACAAGTCCCCAAAATTCATTGACTAATGTCTCCAAGGACACAAGGCCCAGTGGATAAAAATGACTTGACTGAAAGAGTTGTGAGTTCAATACTTGGCCACAGAAGAACTCCAAGTAAACAAAAACTGGGACAGTTGAGTTACTAAAAGGAAATAGCTGAAACTGAGAAATCAAGAAAAGGTGCATGGAACTAGAAAAATCTACCCCAATGACAGGGTTTGGTTTGAAATTCCAATGTATATCACTTGAAGAAGGCTGGAGCATACAATAGATAGAACATTGGGAATATGACAATAAAGATGAAGAGAACAATCTGAACAATATAAATAATGTAAAATACCTCATCTCAGAAATCTAGAGATGTTGATGTTTTTCATGTTTCAGAAATGTGCCCTCCTTCCTGCTTTGGGTATCTATATTCCAGAATGTTGTAGGAGTCTATTTTGTGGGTACATGAGTATCTCCAGCCCACCAAACACAATTCACTCATTTTGTCTATAAATTCTTCTTCAATGTGCCATGTCCATTCAAGAGATCGGCAATCATGGCTCTCCATAATTTCCTGTCCTTTTTAGCTTTTAGTAAATTTCGTCTTTTATTTATCTCTCCTAATCATCTCCACGAGTTCATTAGGCAGGAGTCATGCACTGTTTTCTTATGTCCCTCTTGCCTTCAATATGTTCTGTGAGTGTCAAATTTTCCAAGCCCTCTTTCCTCATTATGTGTCCTAGAAATTTCAAGTCTCTTTCCGATGTTAAGTATAATTTTCTTTTTCATTTCTATTTTCTCTAAAACTTTGTCATTGTTTAGTCGATGATAGCATTATTTTATAGAACTGCATTTCTGTTGCTTCAAGCCTCTTTTTCATCTGTAAGGAGATTGTCCTGGACTCACTGCCATATAACAGGATTGATATTGTATAACAGTTAATTACTCTTCTTTTTTTGTTTCTTACAAGATTTTCATGTTTTTTCTTATAAATTAAAAATAATAAATCTTCATAATACTCTTCCTTTGTTTAGGTAAAATGCAAAGAGCATGAAAATTTGTGGAAATTAATTATTTGATTTTGAGCCATGATTCAATCCCCAGAAGATGTTGAAGCATTCAGTGTTTTGATTGGTCAATCTTCATGAGACAAGTTTCTAGGAAAATGTTTTAACCAAAAACTTTCAATGATATTTTTATTTATTTCACTTGGACACTGTGAGATAAACAAAAAATTCAAAAAATTTTCAAAAAAACAAAGAGTGAAGTTAAAAATAAAAATAAGGAAGGAAAAAGAAAGATAAATAAAAATTGAGATAGATAAAAAAAATATAAAAAATGAAATAATAAAATAAAATAATAAAAAAACATAAAATAAAATAAAAAAATAATAAAAAATAAAATAAAACAAATAATAGAAAATTGAAACGAATAAAAATTGTGGTAGATAAAATTAAAAAAAAATGAAATAATAAAATAATAAAAATAATAATAATAAACATAAAATAAAATGAAAAATAATAAAAAATAAAACAAATAAAAGAAAATTGATACATAAAAATTGAGATAGATAAAAAAAAATATAAAAAATGAAATAATAAAAATAATAAAAAACATAAAATAGAATAAAAATAATAATAAAAAATAAAATAAAACAAATAACAGAAAATTGAAACAGATAAAAATAGAGAACAGTAAGTAAAAGGAAAATGTTAATTTTTTTTTTTTTTCATCTGTTAAAAAATGTTTGGTTACTGAAGAATTGTCTGTTTTTTAATGAATTTAAAGCAACCTTCATTTTTTCTTCTTCAGTTTCTTACTGTAATTTTTTCTGAAATGAAAATTCTTATTCAAATTTTGACATTGTTATGCTTTCATTAACCCCCCCCCCCCCGACCCTTTGATATAATCATAAACAGATTCAGGATCTAAACCCTTTTGTTGCTTCCATTATCTGATAATCCATCTGGGCTATTTTGATCTTCTCTCCAAAGAAACACAAAAAAAAAAAAATTACAAAGAAAAGAGAACAAAGAAAACATAAGAAAATAATAAAGAAAGACAGATCAAAAGTTTAGAAAGATTCTTGTCCCTTTTAATTATTTGTCTTTACTTGTTCTTTTCCATCATTGCATTGTTAAATACTACTTTTATATTTTTTATCCATTTCTTTTCTATAATCTTTGACTGTAATTTTCTTGTGAACTTGATACATGTCCAGACATGTGAAACATAATTGTCATCTTTTTGTTCTTTACGATTTTTTTCTTGTACAAGAAAAGTCTCATCAGAGCTTAGCCTCATACCTTAGTTGTTCTGACAAGTAATCCTTGATTTTATATATGATTTTAAAATCATTCTTTGTTTGGCTACTTTCACATTAATTGTGCAGGGACTTTTGATTGATTATTGTTTTGGCTGCTCGATTTTTTTTTGGATGGGGGGGGCAGCAAACAAAACTGGAGAGTCTTGCAAAGGAAATACCTCAGTTTGAATTTCTACAATGAGGACTTATCATTATTTACATTTGGACAAATATCCTCATCATTGTTGTTATTGACACAACATTTCAGCTATTGTATCATCTGGCTATATTCAGGTGTCTGTCATTCCAAGTAACCTTTAGGGAATTTAGAACTAAACTCTTTATTCAATCTACAAGAATGTATTGTTCTCAATCTGACATCCATGACTGCCTACATCTCATCTTGTTCTTTTTGGGGACTGCTAAATAAGAACAAGAATTAGATATCCCTAGACATAGGCAGCAGAACACTCTACCCCTGTAGATTAAATCAGTGATTCTCAATGTGGTCCAGATGAACCACCGGTGGTCCACATAGCATTTTTAGTGGTCCACAGAGAATTCATAGCTATAAAAAATATGTAGCCATTTCACAAAAATATACCTAAATTATTCATACTTTGAAGAATTAAAAAATATAATATAATAACTAAGATGAGGAGTTGACAAAGAAGGTGTGAGTCTTTTATCGATATATAGTCTTTGCCTACGTATCGATAAAGGACTCCCACCCAAATATTTTTTAACATTTAGAAACATGAATAGTGGAAATCTGGATTTTTGGTTGTTGTGGATGTTTTCAGTAAAAAAAAGTAATAAATTAAATCTCAACAGCAGAGGAACTCTCAGACTAAAACTGAATGACAACATCAAAATTGATTATGATATCTTGTGTCAGAAACATCAAGATCAAGGTGAATGAACTAAGACTGAATGACATCATTGATTTTGATATCCTGTGTTTATCTTTGTCTACTAAAATAATTTTAAAGTGTAAATAGACTACATTGTCTTTTCAATGAGTATTTTAGTGTGAAAATTGAACAGCCTAAAAGTAAAAGTAGGAGTGGTCCATTTGAATTTTTTAAAGAAAAAATGGTCCATGGACTGAAAAAGGTTGAGAAGCACTGGATTAAATAAAGAGTTCAATTCTTAATTCCCTGATGCTTATCCAGATTGACACACACCTGAAGAAGGTTAGGGTGATTGCTTTTTTTATGGCTTATCAACCTTTTTATGTTTTTTTAAGCCAGAAAATATTTTTAGATTGTAAGAATTTTTGGGGAGGTAATAATGCTTTATTGATAGGAGTCCAACAAATTAACCCATAGATGGAGAAGAAGAGGTGCATTCATACCTTTCACAAGGGTATTTGTGTGTAAGTGAATATGATAAACCCAACTGGAATTGGAACACAGCTCTCCAATTTCTGAGCCATTATCCATTACACCACCTGCATATCCAAGCTTATAGCACCTGGTATTCCTAAGCGATTACCCATCTAGGTAGTGACTGAGCTTTATGCTGCTTAACTGATGAAGTATAGATAGCACAACATCTGATAACAATAAAGATGTCCAAACGAAAATAATGAAAATGAAGTACTTCAGTTAGTTTTTGTTAGCTTGTTTTTGGGGGGTTTTTTTGTTTGTTTAGTGGCATATCAGCTTCTTATGGGTCATTTAATGCCAGAATTTAATTGTTTTGCAAGCATTAGTAATTACTTTTACAAAAATGTATTACTGGTAATATATATTTTTTTTATTGCTGGTAATTTTTTTTTTAATATGAATATCTATTGCTAATATTTTTACTATAAAATTTTTTATACTTTCAGTTTGGGGTTAACTATATGCCCGTAGCTGGGACCTAAACAGGTGCTACCACCCCAACTCAGGCTAGACCTGGGAACAACATTAAGAGGTTGTTCTACTCTATTTCAATTAGCATTTCAAGATAACTATATCAGAAAAAAATACTTTTTGTTTTCGTTTGTTTGAATTTTTTCTTTAATTTATGATGTTATTCTTAGGGTTTGGACTATGTAGGAAACAGATATGATCTCTCTCTGAATATAGCTTAGCCATATGGGTGGCCAATATTTTGTCAATATTCCAGTTTCAGCAGTCAAACATATTAATCTACATCATGCCTATAAATAATGTATTCTGCTTCTGAAAACTCGATTCATGTTCTTGAATAGCCTCATCAGATTGAGAATTTCATATGGATGGCATGCATAGCAGGAAAAATTGGACTAGGAACCCACAATGAATACGGAGAAAAATGGATCCAATGGTGCACAGGCAATGACTAGGTAATAGCCAATACATGGTTCCAAGAACACCTGAGACGACGATGGCCATGGAGGAGTCCAAGAGGAGAAACTAAAAACCAAATTGATTATATAACAATCAACAAAAGATTCGGGAATGCAATGATTCACTGCGAAACCTACCCAAGTGCCAACTGCAGAAGTGATCATTGCTTTCTTATATGTAAATGAAGAGTGAAACTGGAAATTGAAGAAGCCTAACACAGCACCCAAACTGCAATATAACGAACTCCTGAGCGACCCTAACCTAAAAGAAAAATATATGGACAATGTGAAAAGAAAATATGAGGCACACAATGGAAACTCATAATGAGATGCACTAAGAGACGCTTTAGTGATATCAGCAAACAATATCATCCCAAAGGAAACAGGATGAAGAAAGAAAAAACGAATGGATAACTGATGAGATTCTCGACATAAAAGAAAGAAAACAGAAAACTCTGCCAAGATACGGAACGAAGTACAAAAAATTACACAATGAAATAAGGACTAAATGCTGGTAAGCTAAAAAAGAATGGTTAAATAAAAAATGGGCAGAAATAAAAAGATTGAGTATTACCAACAAAAGAGACATGCACAAACAAATAAGACAACTAACAGGGCAAAAGACATGCTTGTCAACAGGCTGCCTAAAATCAAAGGAGGGCACACTCATATTAGAGAAGGAAAAAATTCTCCAATGCTGGAGCGAGTATATTGGAGAACTCTTCCACGAAGAAAGGGAACAACCAACAATAAACAGAACCACTGACGGACTTGGAATTCTGAAAATCAAAGTAAAAGTCGCATTGGCCAAATTGAACAGAAACAAGGCAGCTGGGCCAGACGGAATTATAAAGGAAATGCTGACAGCCTTAGATGACTTTGGCATAGACAAGATCACAAAAAAATAATAAATGAAATCTACAACAATGGAGATATACCGGAAGACCTCTATCTTCATAGCAATGCATAAGAAACCAGGCGCAAACAAATGTGAACTCCACCGAACAATCAGCCTAATGAGCCACGGGACATAACTCATCATCCGTATTCTGATAAATAGAGCATGCAGCAGAATCAGGCCAGAGATATGACAAGAACAGTGCACGTTTGTTAAAGACACCAGAACAAGGAATGTGATATTTATGCTCAGAATGTTATCAGAAAGAGCGATACAAATGCAGAAGGACGTGTACCTATGTTTTATAGACTACGCAAAGGCTGTTGACAGAGTATGCCACAAGGATCTGATGGAACTGCTCAGCAACCTTGATATATTTGGGAAAGATATCAGAATAAAGAACCTATACTGGCAGCAAACAGCATGCATGCTCACAGAGAATGAGTTCAGTGAATATACAAAAATAGAAAGGGGGTGTAAGGTATGGATGTGTCTTCTCAGCCGACCTATTTAACCTATACAGCGAGGTAATTCAGAGAGAATTGGAAACCCTACCAGGATTTAGCATTGGCAGCCACAATCTTAACAACATACAATACACAATGACACAGTACTGATAGCAGACACAGAAAAGAAGTTACAAAATCTCCTACAGAAGGTAGTGAGGGAGAGCAAGAAGAAAGGACTAAGCATAAACTACAAGAGACACAATGCATTATCATCAATAAGAGGATGAGCCAGAAATGTGATTTGCAGGTTGGGAACACTAGAATCAAGCAGATGCAGAAGTTTAAATATTTGGGACGCATTTTGACAGAGGACAGTAAGTGCAACACCAAGATCAGTAGACATATTGGGATGGCCAAGGACACATTCCAAAAGCTGTGCAGAGTATTGCAACGCAGAAAGATTCTTTGGTAACGAAGAAAAGAATACTGAGCTGTTACATATCTGTCCTTTTCTATGGCAGCAAATGTTGGATGATTTCCTCAAAGATGAAGAAAAGACTCAAGGTGACAGTGATGTAGTTCTACAAAAGGATGCTAAGGATATCATGGACTGAGCGTGTGAGCAATGATAAGGTCTTAGAGAGGATGCAAACAAGGAGGAGGCTTATACTTAACATCAGGAAGAAGCAGCTGAAGTTTCTGGGACACATAATGAGAAAGGAGGGCCTGGAGAATCTGATACGCATGGGTCGAATAGAGGGAAAGAGAGACAAGGGAAAACAATGTGTGACATACCTAGCAAGCTTAAGCAAGTGGATTTGAGAGTTAATAGATGCCAAAAGGAAAAGTCTTTTTTAAAAAGAAACCACTGTTTAATCCGGTGTGCTTTACCACTCAGCTACAGTTCAGCAAAGCTCTATTTGTTACCTACCAGAGAAGGAAAAGGCAGCTGAAGTTTCTGGAACACATAATGAGGAAGGAGGGCCTGGAGAATCTGATACTCACAGGTTAAACAGCAGGAAAGAGAGACAAGGGAAAACAATGTGTGACATACCTGGCAAGCTTAAGCAAATGGATGACAGAACGTGGTCTGGGGGAGGAAGCAGAGGGAAGGAACTTGTTGAGAGCTGCAAGGGATAGAGAGAGGTGGAGAGCCATGATCGCCTACGTCCTGAAATGACATAGCAAATAGAATGAAAAGAAGACATGCATGGTGTGAAACCTGTTCAGAAATATCTAAACTGCCAGCTGTATACAACCATTTTCTCAAAGCAATGATTAAAAAGGCTTTGAATACATGAAACCTGAAGAACTTAGCAAAGATCATCCGTGTGGATTGGTGTTACAGATTCCAAAACAAAAAACTGTACCAGATAACAGAAACCACATCTTTTGAGGACTGCCAACATCAGTAACAAGTAAAATGGATAGCACATGTAATTCAAAGAGAAAATAATGACATTTTACACCACTTCAAATTGAAGGTTCAGAATTGTGAATGATAAGAGCAGAACCAGCTCAGAACTTTACAGCCAAAACCCACCCTTGCTATATCCACATGGTTGAATCACCCTCATTCTCTATGTATTCCTTTTGAGCAAGTGAAACCTGAGGTCCTTGGCAAAGATCATATTTCTTTGAACATGGTGGACTAGCACTACAGATTCACAAACAAATAACTTTACCAAATAACAGAAATGATATCACTTGAGGACTACCAACAGCAGCAACAATTAAAATGGATAGCTCATGTAACTAGAAGAGAAAATAATGACATAATCAAGATGGTGATTTTCCACACGACTTCAAACAAAAGGTTAGTAATGACCTCTTCCCCTCCTGTCAATGCTGAAAAGAGCTATAGCAGCTACTGGACTTGAGAAACCTTTTTTCCTGAAAAATTGTTTCAAGAGAAAGTTTTTAAAAATTTCAACTAAAAGCAGAACTGGATGTTTGGTCAATTAAGGCCAAATGTTTCCTTGTAGGAAAATAGCTAATACAGTAGAATCCCTGAAAACCAAACTAAGAAGGCCTTCCGGACATGAGGAATTGCTTACAAAGTCCGGATATGAAGGGTTATATTTAGATTAAAATAAAAGAACATTTATTTTCAATGTTTTATAATAAACAAAATAAGCTAATAGAATTGATTTTAAGGAAAAAGAAAAATTATGTAATGTTAATGAAAATTAATTAAATTAATTATGCCACGGATGCAAAACAAGTAATGTAATGAGGATTTTTTAATTGCTGTTGCATGATGATTCTTTCTCTTCTAATGTTATTCTCAACTTTTTCTGCATTTTGATTTGCTTTTGT
This sequence comes from Acanthosepion pharaonis, assembly GCA_903632075.3. Lineage (NCBI taxonomy): Eukaryota > Metazoa > Mollusca > Cephalopoda > Sepiida > Sepiidae > Acanthosepion > Acanthosepion pharaonis. The sequence continues at coordinate 849,142 of CAHIKZ030002644.1, forward strand.
TCTTGAAATTTTTTAAACGGAAGACACTTTTTAACTCCGCGAGCGTTATTACAATCATCATAGCTGAATGCTGGCTTTCTTTCCATAAAACTGACAACCTTTTCAATAGCTTTTTCAATTTCAGTCCAGGTTTCATCACAATCATGTTCATTGTGAACGGTGGAAAATAGTTTCTTTGGAAGATTTTATATCATACAATGTTGAATTTCCTATGTTGAACTCAGCCACTAGTTACAATGAACTTTCACTTATGTCTAGTCTGTTTAAATTTCCTACTTTTTGCGATAACTCCAAAGTTGTTCCTTTCCTCTTATTCCCATCATCTTTTACACCATTACAAGCCATTAGGGTGGAATAAGCATAAGCAATTATCCAAAGAAAATTTCCTGAAAAAATACAAATTTCAAATCAGTTACATATCACCCAAATAGTTCAAAGATACACATCAAAATCATGTCCAGATATGAGGGATTCTACTGTATTACCATTACAATTAAAATTAATTCTAACTTAATCCTTGTATATAATTTTCTTCAGACTAGTTTGTCATTGATTTTTCTAATATTTTGGACATAAAAAAACTGTTGAAATTTTTGGAACACATAATGAAGAAAGAAAGCTTAGAGTATTTGACACTCATAAGACATATTGAAGGTAGGAAGGACAAACAGAAACAATGAGTAATCTGCCTAACAAGTTTGTGAGAATGAATATCAAAACAGCAAGTACATGTACCTGTAATGGCATTCACCCAAGGTGGGTTGAGTCGGCTCCAATATTGGAGTTTCATGGGAATTTGGAATTCACAAGCGGTCCCCAACCCACATGTATAGCACATGAGATTTGATTATAGTGGTGAAGGTTTCGTGCAGGACCATCCACACTTTTTGAAGGGCCGATTACAGAGACCTGGTACACTACATGCCACAAGGTCCCCAAACAACCCTTCGTAGGTTTTGAATTCAGAGTTTTCCTTCTCCTAGACCAATTGCCATCCAAGGCTATAGAACCCAGTCTGTCCTGCTATTTATCCATAGCTGAAGGGAGAAGAAGAGGATTCATACCTTTCCCAAGAGTATTAGCTCGTAAGTGAATGTAATGGATTTGACTGGAATTTGAACTCAGCTCTCTGATTCCTCAATCCAAGCCGCTATCCATTACTCCACCGTGCCTTGTGCAAGTGGGCTTGATTGATTGATTTTTTTGTGTTTTTTCAGCTTATCAACCTTTTGCAGGTTATTTAAAGTCAGAAAATATTTTCAGATTGTAAAAATTTGGGGAGAGATAATATTGATTTATTGATACAAGTACTACTAATTAACCCATAGCTGGAGGGAGAGAAGAGGCAGATTCCTAATTTCCCAAGGTTATTTGCATGTAAGTGAATCTAATAAACCTGACTGGAATTGGAACTCAGCTCTCTGATTTCCAAGTCTGATTTATTATTCATTACACCACATGCACATCCAAGTTTACAACACTTGGTATTTGCAAACTGTCACCCTTCTAGGTACTGACCAGGCTTGATGTTGCTTAAATTCATTGATCATACAAGAACTGGTGTTTCAACATGATGTGGCTGTAAATATGAGATTATAAAATGACAAACACTACTAAGAACTACAAAGAATAGGAAGTTGTGGAGTGCCATTATTGTTAAATAATAGTTTAGCAGACTATTATTTTTAGAGGGAATGGTATCTCAGCTCAGACTTCTTGAGGGTGAGCTTTGAGGTCAGATGGAAAACAAAACAAGGAAGTCAATTTTGATTAGCTGAATGTGCATGGGAATGATAGATAGAGAAAGGGTTTTTAGGGAGTTATTTCTTAACCGTCGAACAATGTAGATGTGTTTTCTTTCATGTCTGAAATGACTCTCCAGTGGAGGGGAGAGCAACAACACTGGATAGTTACAAAATGTAAACATTGACATGATTAATAAATAGTTAAGTTAAAGTTCCCGCAAGAGAAAAATGCAACTTTATTATTTAATTGATGCCGATATGCAACATAGGCTCTATTTGGCACCAATGACCAACACCTCCCCAGTATGAGTGGGCTATGCAACATTATTACTTATGTCATAAAGGAATATGATACATAAAATGGTATTTGTTATATTCCAGAATGTTGCCGAATTCTATTTTGGGGAAACACGTACATCACCACCCTGCCAAATACAATTTGGCCATCTGAGATTCTGTAACACTAGAGAAAATTGCTTACCTCCTAGATGAAAACAGATTCGGATGTGTCTCATATGTAAAATATTCCCAAAAAGAAATTTTATAGTACTACGAGTCAAAAAGATCTCAGTCTGATATTTTAATGAGAATCTCTTTCCACCTATGCAAATTTGAACTGTCAATCAATCTATAAAAAGTGCTTAAAGATGTGACAATGAGGGTGTGACTGCAGTAGTGAACAGTAGACGCATGTTGTTGGATTGTTTTACTTGTGCTACTCTGTTGGTTAGAGAAAATTAAGGAATCTTATTTAAAGCCAGAAGAAACTGACTAAAGATTCTATACCAAGTGAAAATATAAGATAAGAAATATGTTTTGAACACAAAAGTCAAAATCACATTTTCCTTTTGTTCCTTACAAATATCTTTGGGGAATCATATTCAACAAACATTTTACATTCAGATTTATAGGTAAGTTCCCATCCATCTACAGAGCATTAAGCATAGCAGAATACAAACCTGACCACAAAAGGTTCAATAACCAATTCATCACTGAAGAACCTCATCTAATAAATTGTTTCAAGGGGAAATGACCAATTTCTTAAATATTTCTCGTACAAACAAAACATTATTTCATTCCTGATATGCAGAAAATGAAATCTAGATATAAACCAAAACAAAATGCCTTTACTGTTTATTATTTTATACTAGTAAAATCCACAACCTCAAATGAAACTCATATACATGAACCATTACTCAAGATGCTGGAAAACTAAAATGGTTGTTTTCTTTTATCACTTTAGAATGCACCTGACATCTCCTAAATACTCAAGAGTAAGGCTAGGCTATATCTGGGTGGGTGTTGTTCCGTTTGCAATTACCAGCCTTGACAGAATTCAAAAGTATTTACACCATGATGATAAACTGTATCCAGCAGCAATTCCTCTGATCAGGTGGTTTTGAGGATCATGGAACCACCTCTTAATTGCTGTTGTTCCAAGGTTTACGCTGATCTGGGGTCATAACACCTGTTAGGGTCCCAGCTATGGGCAAATAGTTAACCTCCAAACTTGAATAAACAGAGTTTTATATCCCAAATAATTTGGTGATGCAAGCTGAAAAGAAATGAAAATCTTAATCTGAAAAATATTCCCTTCATATTCCACTGGTGAGG
>CAHIKZ030002644.1:855000-870000 GCA_903632075.3 Acanthosepion pharaonis
ATCAGGGAGTTAGGTGCCCAGATGTAAGGGGTGATGTGGTCACAGAAATTGTCTCATAAAATGAAGATGAATGGAGGCATAACATTGCCATAACTAGTGATCATTCAAAACATCATGATGTTGACTAGGTATATCATCCAACTCTTTCCGAATCCTCTGCACTGTTCTCAAACTGACACCCAAACACTCTGAAATGTCTGTATTTGAGCTTACAGTGTGAATGCCTAGTACAACGAGTGAATTGCTTCATGGTGCTCTTTTTCTCACAGACGGTGCCCAACTGACCCTACTATATGTTGCATCGACATAATCAAAAACAATGTGCATTCATGAAATTAAAAATATAAAATGGCGACAAATTTATCCATCACACCCTGTATATAAAATGTATATTTTATCAGCTGTACAATTTTTTTTAACATTTCATTGCAATGCAGCATTTCACATTTCAGCTGGTTAATTCTTCAGCCATCTTCAGGTGAATTTTTTATTGAAGTTGACTTTTGCAATCAATTTTTTTTTTCAGCCTTCTTTGTCTTGTTTGGAAAATGTAGCATTTGTTTGTATCCATGGCAACCAATTCTGGAACACTTCCAGGTTATAATAGCAACTCATTTCAAAACTTTAAGCAATAAAATATTTGGCATCAATCAGAATTCTACTGGTTGAGAGAGGGACCTTAAAATGAAGAGAGTAGATAAAAAAAACAAAAACTGTCTCATAAAAAAGGGTTTATTTGGGTCAGCCAACCCAACAGAAAGAGGAGAGAATCAAGGCTGAAAAAATAGAGATACAAAGTTTTCTTTAAGTTTTTGTGATGACCTTGTCATTGCCTGGAACACCGTTATTTAAGGACTGTGTGCATAAGTTTCATCATATTTCTTGCTTAGCAATACACTGTGTATTTATTTACACATTAACTTCCCCAACAAGTTGCAATGACAAGAAGCCAAAGCAGAAACTATGCTGAACAAGAGTCACACAAGATATCAACAACAGTTTTCCTGTTCTCTTTGTGAAGCTTTGTATGAATAAAAAGTTTGTTTTTGTTAAGGTTGAACATTTGCTTTTTTTTCGCCATTTCCTGCTTCGGTCATGAAATCAAGTAAACACAACCAGAAGTTGCAACTGACATATAATCATAGGTTCCGTATATGGTGCTGTTAAATCAGTAGTTCCCAAACTTTTCTTGCTTTAAAAGTGACAAAAATCTATCTCTCATCTTTCCACCATCTTACCTTAAAAACAATCAGTGATGGTCACAAGTATTTAGAACAGAACACAATTTCAGCAAGTCTCTTTACAAGTTTTCACCTGACATCAATGTAGCAAATTTCAACAAACAGGAGCCAAGGTTCTGTTGTATTCTGTATTGTCACTGGCTTCAGTCCCTTGGACACCAATGCCACTTTACAAATTGTATCAACAAAAGATGGTTTCTTTTCCTTATTCATTTTATTATATGAGAGAGACAGATGTGGTAGCATCAATTTTGGGAGGTAGTGGGAGGAATAATTTAAGGGAAATGCATGCCCACTTGCTGGCATAGCATCTCACCACGTGTGGCCTGAGCATGTCTATTGAATCTGGATGTGGAAATCATATTGACACTTCAAAATCCCTGCGGCAGTCTGATGTCTTTGCACTGTTTTGGTCTTATATCCAAAAAGGCAATTCATCATTGTCAGAATATTGTATCTATGAGGTATTCTAACCAATAGTTTGAACATCCTGGCCCAGCCTCTACATTCTGTCACAATATAAGAAAATAAAATTTCAATTCATATATAAGTGAAAATCAGGTCAAAATAGTTGAACCATTTTTAGTTATTAAAAGATTCTTCTCAAACAGAAATCCAAAATATACCAATAGCTAACTTCATGCCAACATTCACTTGATAAAAAAGTCAATTCTTTGTCTTCATATCAGAGGAAATTTTTCACTTAGTAAATATAGTTTAAGAGCCACTGTGTTAAATATTATTTTTCCTTGAATAAGCACCCTCCTCAAATTATCATCCTTCATCAAAATTTTAAAATAAACACCTGCCCCCATAATAGACAAAATCTGTGTCTCTAATTTCAAGTGCCTCTTTTAAATGGGTATTAGACTTGCTTATGTCAACTTACAGTGGTGAGGTAATTAAAAAACAGTTTCATTTTCATCTATTTAAAGAATAAAAGAAAATGTTTATAAAATCAGCTGCCATTAAACAGAAACTGAAAATATTTTCATTGCAGTTTTGTCTAATATTCATTGATATTGTAGTATACCCCTGGCAAGGGCACAATATAAAAATAGCCTATGCACTCCAATAAGAACAGAGTCACAGAAGGCCCACTAACATTTTAAAATAAAAGATGTGAATCTGACAGGTCAACAAGAAAACAACAAAGTAAAATTAATACAAAATTTATTTACAAACTATATACAAAATTAGTGTGTCATTTAAAGGAACATAAACAAACAAAGAATTAAATAAATAGAGGCTGAATTAAGTAAATATAAAATGATTAACATGAAGGAAAGACTGAAGACATAATGTAAAAATCCCTAAAGACAACAACATTGGATTAAAATTTAATATAATTATGACTGGAGAAATAATATAGCTGAAATATTGTGAACCCGACCTTATGGTGTCTTTTCCCAGTAGAGTTAATATGCAAAGTATTTTTTATTGTCAATGTAAAGGAAATGACATCACAATGACGATAGTTGTTCTATCAGAACCGTGACCAACTAATGAAAAATATTCCCCCACTAGGTTTGAATATATTGATAGCAAACTTATTGTAAAGTGATTTCAAAAGAAGTGACTCCCTAAAAAAAAAAAAAAAAAAAAAAAAAAAATAATAATCATAACCTTCAAATCAGCATCCCTCTGAAAATTTCTAAACAAGTGGTCTGAACACTTATTTGAAGAAATACAATAGTCATGAATATTGACAAATATCAAATGATTAAAATGAAAGAAAGACTGAAGACAGAGTTTTAAAACGTAAAAATGTGTAAGGGCAACAACATTGGATTAAAATGTAATCTAAATATGATTGGAAAAACAATATAACTATTAATATAATATCATGAAGCAAAGAATGACTGAAAAGTAATAAAAGTTGAGTCATACACATACCACATTCTAATATGTATTATAATGTGAATACATAAATATTATGACCATTTTGTAGCACTCCAATAAATATTTTTTAACTTGTAAAAAGGAATGTCCTTTAGTGATTAGGTAATGTAATTTGGTAATGGATAGCAAGTTTAGTCTGTATGACCATTATTACTGGGTAGTGAGTTCAATCCTCACTAGTAACCCCCATACAAAGTTTAATATTAAGTAACCCAACAAAGGGTTGACATATTATAAAACTAATCAACTACAATTATTGATGACTTTCAGTAGATATTTCTAGAGAGCGTCATGTCTTGTTCGTTATTTTGTCATACTATCGCAACTGTTTCTTTACCTTCTTCTGTGTGTTGTGCAGTTTAGGACATTTTATTTTTTATTTTTTGTTAATCATTTCACCCCAAGCAATGTAATAAAGCAAGGAGTTACTGAGTTAAAGGATACGAGAAAAACTACTATTAAGGAAAAAGGACAATAAAAGAATAAGAATTAAGAAGACAGAAAATAACAATTGACATTGCATTTAAATTTTCGAAGATCAAAGTTGACTGGGAAGCAAGAAGCCAGAAGAGAGATCTACAAGTGAGAAGTGTGATAGAAGAAACTGTTAGGATAGAACTTACAGTTACATCTAGCCATTTCAACTGAAAAATGATGAGACCTCACTGCCAATCTAGTACTGCACTTAAATTCATATAGCCTAGGTACCATAGAGGAAAGATCATCAAAACAATAACCATGAAAGTATTTATAGAAAAAGCACAGAGAATCTGTGATGGGGAAACTGACCGAAGCCAAGATGCCAGGACAGGACCAGTAACAGTGCAGATTTTTCTTTAGATTTTATCAAGAATATCTAACTATATAGCAGGATCATCGATATCTAAATATCTAACTGGAGGACATGGGTAATTGTGGCTTTACACAACTTCCTTTCCTTTGTAGCTCTTAACAATGTTTCGCTTTTTATTATCTCTCTCATACCTTATTTTGCTATCCATTTACACAAGTTCATTCTCAGCATCCTTCTGTAGAACAACATCTTTATTGCCTTAAGTCACCTCTTCATCTGTAAGGAAATGGTCCAGCATCCACTACCATATAGGAGGATTAATATTACATCTACAAAACCAAAATGTTAACCTGAGAACTTGTGTTTAAATAACCTCATCAAATCTAGACTCATATGGATGTTATGACTGATGTCCAAGTGATTCAAACATGTTTAAGCTACCATCTATATACAACTGTTTTCTTAGATTAATGATTAAAAATGGCTTTAAATGAATGAATCCTCTAGGTCAGCACTTCTTAAACTATCAGCTGCAACCCCAAATGGGGATCACAAAGTGAAATGCTGGGGTCAAGAAAATTAAATTCAAACACTTGAATTTCAGTTCATATGTTACTTTACAAATGCACAATATTTAATGTGATACGCCATACAAGTGTTGCAGTAATAAAATGCATGTGCAGCACAATGTATGTATTTTCAGTGTAGTTAGTTAATACCTGGGGTCGTGAAAAATCTCATCATGAAAAATGGGGTCATGAATGAAAAAGTTTAAGAAGGGTTGCTCTAGGTTTTGAAGAAGACAATCCTTCATTGGTTTCTTATAGACTGGCGCTACACAATCAGAAACAAAAAACTTTACCAAATAACAGAAACCACATCACTTGGAGACTTCCAACAGCAGCAACAACTAAAATGAATAACACATGTAACTCAAAGAGAAAATGATGACATAATCAAGATGTTGACTTTCCATACCACTTCAAATAAAAGGTTAGGAAGGAAACTTCCATCAATACAAGAAAGAGTGATAACTGGACTAGAGAAACTTATCTTTCTGAAAAACCATTTTAAAAGAAAGATTTCAATGTTGAATGTTTCTTTAAAAGGGAACAACTCTCACCATTACTATCGGACATTATATCAATAATTTGCAGGACAAACATTTGTTTTTTTATGAGTTTTTGGTGTATTGCTTTCTGTATATGCCAGCATTTAGAAGGAAAAGAAGAAATAAAAAAAAAAAGTAAAAAAAAAAAATGTCTCTACTTTTGTCACTATTTGACTTTAAAGACTGAAATAAAATCATTTTTTAACACCATTCATTATGACACAAGTGATATAAAATGAAAAATAACAACCAAAAGATATTATTTATCTGTCATTATTCACTGAAAAAAATTCTTTTTCTGACATTTAATAAAGATCAAATGAGAGTTACCGAAATTGATGGTTTGGTTCATTTAGTTTTACGGCATATCATCCTGAAAAGGTTATTTAATGCTGACAAGATTTTTATTGCTGGCAATATTTTTTTCAAAAATGTATTGCTGGTAATTTTTTCCAAAAATTCATTGCTGGTAATAATGTATTTCTGCTAATAATTTTTTCTTCAAAAATTCATTGCTGGTAATAATGTATTTCTGCTAATAATTTTTTCTTCAAAAATTCATTGCTGGTAATAATGTATTTCTGCTAATAATTTTTTCTTCAAAAATTCATTGCTGGTAATAATGTATTTCTGCTAATAATTTTTCTTCAAAATTCATTGCTGGTAATAATGTATTTCTGCTAATAATTTTTTCTTCAAAAATTCATTGCTGGTAATAATGTATTTCTGCTAATAATTTTTTCTTCAAAAATTCATTGCTGGTAATAATGTATTTCTGCTAATAATTTTTTCTTCAAAAATTCATTGCTGGTAATAATGTATTTCTGCTAATAATTTTTTCTTCAAAAATTTATTGCTGGTAATAATTTTTTACAAAAATATATTGCTGGTATTAAAACCTATTTTTACACTTTCATGGTGTTTTGACCTCAGTTTAGGGATTAACTATTTACCCATAGCTGGGACCCTAACAGGTGCTACAACTCTGGGTCAGGGTTGACCAGGGAACACCAGCAATTAAGAGGTGATTCAATACATCTCAAAACCTCCTGATCAGAGGCCTTGCTGTGCGATGTAATTTATCATCTTACCCAGGACACCTCATTTTGTCTTACCCCCTCTGCAGAGGTGCTGTCAGCTTATTCCGAAGTCTCAGCCAACAGGGCGATGAAATTGTTGGTTCATTTGAATATTCAAGATTACTTATCAGCACCACAAAAACTCTACATAAAGAGTTTTTATTCTAGAATCTGATATAACAAAGTCCTTGACTAACACTCGGCCCAGGATAGAACTTAGCAGATAATTTCAAAGGATAAATACATGTATGTGATTAAATTTTAGGCTTCATGGCATTTTTTATTATTTGACACTTGAAATTTATGAACCTACAAAAGTAATTATTGGTCAGTTTTTAGATCACAAAAAATGTGTATTATTAAATCTGTTGATTTATTGTTTTTCATATAATCAGTTTACCCATGCTGACAAAAATAACAGAGTATATTGTTTTAAGCTCTTAGTATTATTAGGCATTCACTTGCAAATCTCTAAATATATATCGTTTTGAAATCATTATATTAATGTGTATTAATTCTGTGAGGGATCAGTCTATGACAGAATACACTAAAAAAAAAGAAAAAAAACAATTGCTCACTCTATGTCCAGTAGTATCCTATATGTGTTTAGCCTGTGGGTTACCCCACTTGGCATTGCCGAAAATGTTCAATAGGGTGAGATCTTTAAGTCTATAAAAATGCAGGCATATTTTCTCTCTTCCTCTTTTTAACTCTTGCTTCCAAATTTAGCTCATTTTTTTTCTTTCTCTTTTGAACACTCAAAAGTATATATATATATGTATATATATATATATATATATATTTTCTACCAAAGATTGAGTCCTCTAGGCCACTGGTGTGTTTACAAAAAAATAAATACATAAAAATTTGCCTTTATCTCTGTCGAGCATCAATAGCCTAGGGGTTAGAATCTTCGACTAATACCAAATCGGTCAGGTTTAAGTCCCAGCTTGAAGAGATCGGATGTCTAGCTATACTGAGGAGCTGTGATACAGTCCTGTCTGTGGACGACTATATATGTATGTATATATATATATATATATATATATATATATATATATAAAATTGTGTGCACATGCAAATACTTTTGTTAATACATGCACTAATTGTTGTTTGTTTTAAATTCATTGTTTTGTATTTTTTATTTTTACCCAGACTCATTTGAATCTGTCAAATATTTGTTTGCAGGACAAAGTTTCCTGGAGCATTAAACATTTACTAAACAATGTCCACAAATCATAGTGTTGATTACCACAATAACATGTTGAATATTTTTACTCTAATATTGTAGAATCCCGCAACATGTCAGATTAAAAAATTACAGTATATTTTGTTAAGCCCTTACTATTATTAGGCATTCACATGCAAATATCTAAATATATATCATTTTGACAATTATCATATTAACATGTAATAATTCTGTGGGGATCAATCTATTATAGAATGCAATAAAAAAAAACAATTGCCCACTTTATGTCCAGTAGTATCCCATAATATGAGTTTTACCAGACTCAAAAATGGCAGTTGGTGTTCCCAGGTCCAACCTAACCCGGGGATACAATGAAAAACTGGGGGCTCATTCTGCTATTTATGGATGTGCTGACTACAGATTAGTGTTCCTGCTTTCAAATACATATAAAATCATTAGTAGTGAACAAGAGGGTAGGAAGTAAATGAACTACCAAGAGAGCGGATTTGTGACTATTCGGACATATGGCTCTATGAATTTGTGACAGTTTGCTTTATTTTTGCTATACCATGACAACCAATTCTGGAAAACTACCATGTGTCATGATAGTCATTTCAAAATTTTAAACAATTTAATTTTTTTGATATCAGTCAGATTTCCTCTTTTAAAAAATGAAGAGAGTAAATAAAAAAAATTGTCTCATAAAAAAAAGGGTTTGTTTCAGTTGACAGAAAAAATGAAGAATGAAAGCTAGAAAAATAGGGGTATCGATTTTGCTAAGTGGTGAGGAAGGAACTGTCATAACATTTGAAGGGATAATTTTATCCACAATGCAGTCTAAGGAAGGGAATATTCTTATATACAGAGATTGAAATATCCTTTCTGACTTATAACCTGTACCCATCACTCAAGCCACAGTTCATATCTCACAATGGTATTTACATTATTTACACTCAAGACTATTGTCCTCATCTTTGTTGTTGTTATCACAGCATTTCAGCCACTGAGCCCTCTGGCCTTCTTCAGTAAATATTCAACAGACCTATCACTACGACAAACAGTATTACATGAAACTCTGGAGTTGGTCAATGAGATAAGTCCATTGAATATTTATTGTTTTATTGAAGATAGATAATTCAGATTCTTGTCAATCCATGTAACCTTTAAAAAATTTCAAACTGAAGGCTTTATTTAATTGACAGGGTGAGAGTGTTCTCATTCGGTTGTTTATGTCTAGGTATATTTCATCTTGTTCTTATTTAGTACTGCTAAGTTATTGCTCATCATGTTTCCACTGAACCTAAGTATGCACTGCCCAACCCTGGGATTGAACTCACAATTACTATATCATCAAATTCAAGGAGTAATGCTTTAATCCACTAAGCTATTGAATCATAATAATGGAAACAATCTCTCCCCTATTATAATAAAAATGATAATTGTACTATGGGTACTAACAAAATATATTTAAGTAAATGCTCTGATTATAATAAACAGTATTAACAACATTTACCGGCCTGAATGTCCAAGAAATTGTCATAGAAAATATGCGTCCTCCGACAGGAATCGAACCTGTATCCTATACGGAACCAGCATATAGCCTTACGTGCATTACTGATTGAGCAACATTTGGATAAGCATCAAGCAGAGATGAATGTACGAAAGAAAATCATGGAAAATTGTAGTTTAAAAACAGTAAAATCAACCTTGCTAACCAAAACACTCCTCTGTGGCTCAGTCAGTAAGGCATGTCAGGTTATATGACGGTTCCGTAGAAGATACTGGTTCGATTCCTGTCAGAGGACGCGTATTTTCTATGAAAATTTATTGGACATTCAGGCTGGTAAATGTTGTTAATACTGTTTATTATAAGCAGAACATTTACTTAAATACTTGTATCTATAAAAAAAAAAAAAGAACGTATAAACATAAAAAATGTCTTAAAATATTTGTCGGACTTTGTCCATTTCATAATATGTATTCTTTGTAAGAACTCAGTTTCTAGATCGGGTTTCATTGACATATTTTTGTAAATAGGGTTTTTGTCAAGAGTCAAATGTATTATTGCTGGTAATATTTTTTTTTTTTTTTCAAAAATGTATTGCTGGTATTTTTACTATAAAAATCTGTTTTTATACTTTCATAGTATTTTGACCCCAGTTGGGGGGTTAACTGTTTGCCCATAGCTGGTACCCTAACAAATGCTACCACCTCGGGTCAGGGTAAACCAGGGAACTACAGCAATTAAGAGGTGGTTCTATGCTCCTCAAAACCCCCTGATCAGAGGACTTGTTGCCTGACGTAGTTTATCATCAGACCCATGATGAACAATTACTTTGTTACAAAATTCAAGAACTAATGAATTTAGATCAAATAAAATGTTTAGTTCAAAATTACTTGAAGGTTACCCAGATCAATAAGCATCTGAAAAAGTCTGGACAGTACATGAAAACTACAACAAAATTGAGAACAATAATCTGAGAGCAAATAATCTAATTAATGATAGCTTCTCATCTCACAAAATTCAGACAGAAATCTATGTTTAAATTAAAAAGATATACTGTTTTTTTTCACAAAATATTTCTAAAATTTGTAAATTTTATCCTTTTTACTATTCCAAACAGACAATGACTAACAAAAGAATAAATAAATTATGGCTTACCTTTATTCCAATGGAAGTGGCCTTAACAGTGGCAGTCGGAATGTCAATAATGGCTGCTTTTTGGACATGTTTGGTAACAATCAATGTGTCTTGCAGCATCAGATTTAAATAATTCATGGCAATTGTACTCTACAAAGAAAAGAAAAAACAGTTTAAAATCCATGCAGTATTTGTAATTAGGGTGGGTTAGCCTTGTAGATTCAAAAATGCTGTGTCTCTGGTTTTCAAAATGTGGGTCCTGGAAACTTTAGCACATAACTAAAATATGTTGGGGAACCAGAAATAGAAAAAAAAAGAATTTGTGTGAACTGAAAGAATAGCTACATATTTTGCCACTCGATGTCTTGGACTGAAACTATTCTGCACCCGTCTGCAACATGGGATAGTCCAGGATTGACAGATATGTTTTCTGTAGGTTTTTTTTCTCAGTAGTTATTAAGAATCTTTGGTAATATGTGGAACAGTTAATAAAAAGAACAGAGAGTATGCATGAAGTTTTTTTTGTTTGTTTTGTTTTGATGAAATCTGCAACTAAAACCATTGTAATTATCTGAGAAGTTCATAAGGAAGAATGTTCAGTTTAAAACTCAAGCACAAAAGTGACGTCTGCATATCTAACCCTGCCACTTGGAGAACAACCACAATCAGGCTGACCTCCAAGGCGAAATGATGAAAATTTTGAAAAATTTATCCATGCAAACAGTTAAGTTTCTTCTGGGACTATTGATGAATGATATGAGGTGACTTGATTTATGATGAGAACATGCAAACAAATTTCAAAAGATTTGAAAGGGAAATATAGTTATGTAAAATCACCACTCATTTGTTCATAGAGAATTTTTAAAAAAAAAAAGAAAAAAAAAGTCATTTTGAATGTATGCTATGTTTTGAGGAAAAAACTAAAAAAGACCCATACTTTCTTTCCAATGTTGTAAACATTTTTTTTAAATAATTCTGATTAATTTGGAGTACTCCTTATATATCTGAAGGTCACATTGAATCATGAAATGTACAGTCACTATTCAGTGTTGATTCCTAGGTTCATACTGTCTATATCTATAAAGGCTCTATCCTCAATAATGAGCACCCTTCCCTTATATATATATATATATATATATATATATATATATATATATATATATATAGAGAGAGAGAGAGAGAGATAGATAGAGAGAGAGATTTAGAATAGATTTATTAATCCAACAGATTTGTATTACTTAAAACGTTATAATTAGTGAATACTCATATTTGAGTAGGCTCTCTGTTTATATATCAAACAGTATCTTTATTTATATTCACCTGCTGGCTTGAAATTTTGAGAAAACTAATTAAAGAAAAATTTGTGCTATTCAGCAGGAATTGAACCTGCATCTCTCAGGGTAGAGTATCAGCATTCAGCTCAGTGCGTCTATACTGCTTTGGCTACAAAGTTACAGATGGTCAAGCAAAGTCAGATTTGATGCTTTCAAGCAAAATTTCTCTTGTCAATGATCTCTCAAAGATTTTCATATCTGCATGCAGTTTCATATCCAAATGGAAACAAAGAGAATTTATTAGAATTGATTTAATAAGCCAACAGATTAGTAATTAGTAAAATTTCTCTTCACAAAGAGTGCAAATCTGGCTTAAATAAGATTTCTCAAAATTTCAGTACTGTAATTGAATTTAACAATATACTGTTTAATATATAAATGTAAGGCCTACTCAAATACAAGTATCCACTAACAATAATGTTTAAAGTGAGATATATATATATATATATATATATATATATATATATATATATATGAGATATATATATATATATATATATATATAAGGAAGAGGTTATAGTAGTTCCAATGAGAGAAAAGTGTGTATATTAAAAAGAAGAGAGATACTGCAAACGTTTTTGGTTGTAATGTGGATTTTTTAAAAAAATATTATGCTTTCTTTTCCATAATTTTACTACACATGTTTCTCATCTCACAACTGTCATCAGGTAATGGGTGGAGATTTCCACATATTATTAAAAATAATTAATTTTTTCTCCTTTATGTTTTTCGATGTTAAATATTCTCGATATGAGACATTCTCTTTTTTTGTGTTAGTAATCCAGTTCAAGAAAAAAATTAATTATTGTTAATAATATGCGGAAATCTCTGCCCTTTACCTGACAATAGCCACAAGACCAGAAACCCATGTAGTAAAATTATGGAAAATAAAGCATAATATTTTTTTTTTTTTTAAAAAAATCCACATTACAACTAAAAAGTAAAAAACATTTATGTATCTCTTCTTATTATATATATATATATATATATATATATATATATATATATATATATATATATATATGAAAAATACATATAATAAATATAATTTACCAAGAAATCTGCTGTAAAAAGATCAAGTACAGCTTCATATACATATAAGTGAACTACATATATACAAAATTGTCCAAATCATAACAGCATAATTATCCATTCAACAAAAAGTTTAATATCTAAAAAACTTCTAAACTAACTGAGTTTCTTTTTTCCAGGTTTTCAGATAAGATGTTTAGCCATGTGGGTAAGTAATCCAAGTAAATCCTAATAATATAAAATATTAAGACTGATACACAAAAGAAAGCTCAATATATTTATTATAGAGTGCAGTATAGAAATGAATTACATAAAAATGAAACTCAATTTTACCCTATTTATATGGCCATTTTTCTCCGAGAGAGAGGAATTGTCAATAAAAGAAGTAACAGATTTTTTATTTATTAATCCAACAGATTTTATTACTTGAATATTATTTGTAGTGGATACCTATATTTTCTTTAATAAGATTTTTTGAAAATTCAGGCCAGTAGACAATAATAAATAAATATACTGTTTAATAAGCAAATGGAGCGCCAACTCAAATATGGGTATCGACTAAAAATAACATTTAAATAATAAAATCTGTTGGATTAAAAAAAAAATTAATTACTTTAGAAATTGCTTTGTTTATGTTAGGATATGAAGGTGAGCAGAGATGAATGTTCTGAGAGTTGGAGAACAATTTGTATTTATCAGGCACTATTCAACTTTGCTTCATTGTACTATTTGCATTGGTCAGACTGTTGTCCTAATCCTTGTTGGCATATTCACAATGTTTTAGCCATTGTCCCCTCTGGCCTTCTTCAGCTGATTAGAATTTGGAACTGAACCCTTTATTTTATCCACTGAGATAGATGATTCTAGTTCCACATGCTATGCCTCTTCTGGATATCTCAGTTCAGTTATTTTCCTTTAGTGACTCAACTCTCTAAATTTTTTTTTTTTTTTTTTTGCCTCTACTGTGGCCAGATATTGAACTCACAAGACTTTGGATCAAGTCACTGGATTAATTTAACCAACACTTTTATCCACTGGTGTATATGTCCATGGGGACAAATGCCGAAACCTTGTGATTTGACAACAAAGATGAGGACAAACAATAGTCAAACAATTTAAATAGTGGACATAGTTACAATACCTCATCTCAGAAATATAGACAGATTTAGCTTGATTGGTGACATGCTCCGTGACTGAATCAGTAGAAGCATGTTGAATCTAATGACAGTTTCTCCTGCCAAGGGGAATTCAGGTTCAAGTCCTGACAGAGAGAGCATATTTTTTCTTCAATAGGATTTCTTGAATATTCAGGTTGGTGGTAGATGAAAATAAATATACTGTTTAATAAATAAACAGAGTGTCTACTCAAATATAAGTATCCACTTGAAATAATGTTTAAATAATAATAATTACATGACACATATATACGCCCCTGAAAAAATAAAATTCAGTCAAGCACTTTAGAGGAAAAAGTGCGAATTTGTAAACAGTGATTGCTGCTGCTGCTGTTGCAAAAGCTCTTCTATGAATTGAGCACTCTGAGTCACTGTCGGGTTTATTCTAAATTACATAAAAATTCACCTCTCTGCCAGGAGCTGATAGCTCAGGGGAAAAATCTCTGACTGATGCCAAATTGGTTGGGTTTCAATCCTGGCTTCAGCCACACTGATGAGCTGTGATACAGCGAAACAGTCTGTCTGTGAATGACACGCACACACACATTATATATATATATATATATATATATATATATGGTATAAAATGACAATTGGAAAAAAATCTTAGATTTTGCCGACACATTTCATCTTCCGACTTTTCAAGGCAAAAAATGAAGTCGAAATGTTTTTGTTGTTATAGTCATCTGGGAATTTTTATATATATATATATATATATATATATATATATATATATATATATATATATATATATATCTCCAAGTAAGATGAGAACAATCACCTGATGAAATGTATTGAATGTGCATTGAAACATAACTGCAATCATGTAACGATTTTGTCATGTTTTCGATATATTATCCTAAAATAAAGTGTGTATATATATATATATATGTATATAAATAAAAAGAAAGAACAGCAAGATATATAATCCGATGTTCTTATAGATATTTTTATTTTTACAAAATAGTGCTCAATGTAAATTTACAGAGCATTAATATTATAAATTAATTGATTTAAAATATGGTTTTTTCACTACACAGTCCTAAACATGTTTCAAAAATGGAAGCTAAAAGCCACGAATTTAATTTTGTGATTAAATTAAAGACATTAGTTCCATGCTTGAGGACGAAATAGAACTAATGTCTTTAATTTAATCACAAAATTAAATTTGTGGCTTTTAGCTTCCATTTTTGAAACATGGTTAGAACTGTGTAGCGAAAAAACCATATTTTAAATCAATTAATTTATAATATATATTATGAAATGGATTAAGTCTGACAATTATTTTAATATATTTTCTGTTTTTATGTTATTTTTATAGATACAATTATATAAGTAAAAGCTCTGTTTAGAATAAACAGTATTAATTACATTTACCGAGTCTGAATGTCAGAGAAATTTTGTAGAAAATATGTCCTCTGACAGGAATCGAATCTGTGTCCTACATGGAACTGACATTTTATCTGACATGATATAGCACTCAGTTAAATACCTTTGAACTTA
>CAHIKZ030002644.1:875000-1042500 GCA_903632075.3 Acanthosepion pharaonis
CTTTAAGACATCTGTGTATGAATTTCTGGGTATTTCAGCAACCATGATATCCATTAAACATGGCACATGCAGCTAGAACAGTCTACCCCAGTGAGTGAAATAAAGGGTTCAGTTAAACATTCCAACCACCTGAAGAAGGCTGAAATGTACAACGGCCAAAATGTTGTAATAAATATGACAACAAAGATGAGGACAATAGTCTGAATACTGTAAATAGTGTACATAATACCTCATCTCAGAAATATAGACAGATACTAAAGGGAATGAAGTTGAAGCCACTGGGTGGGGATGGACACAGCAACAAAAATGTGTCTGGGTGCAATTAATATGAAATAAATTCTCTTATCTGTCTATATCTCTGAGATGAGGTATTATAATTATTTACATTGTTTGGACTGTTGTACCCATCTTTATTGCCATATTCACAATGTTTCGGCCATTGTATGGCTCCAGCCTTCTTCAGGTGATTGGAATTTTGAACTGAATCCTTAATTTCATCCACTGGGATAGATTGTTCTAGTTCCATGTACCATGCCTCTTCTGGATGTCTCAGCTATATCCCTTTAATTCAACTCTCCAAGTTTTTGTTCACTACTGAAGTAGCCAGGTATTGAACTCATTCTTTGGGTCAATCACCTGAAGAAGGCCAGCGAGTACAACAGTCCAAACAATGCAAATAATAAATTCTCTTGTGACTTTTTTTGAGGTACATTCTACTACCAAATTTTTCAATGTTTATCGTAGGAATCCATCTATATAATAAATGCCAATGTCAGTGTGTCACACTTTTTCAACTTTACTCCTAGAGGTCGTAGCCCAACATATACCATTTTGAAATCAGGCCAACTCCATGAGAAAATTAAAAATATACTGGGCTGGATCTGGACCTGCAATCTTCTAATTTGGAATTCCCACATTTTCATTACTGCGATTGCTTTCAGATTCTGCCATCTTGGTTTCTACTGTTAAAAAACAATTAAAGGGACACAACTCTCTAACTTTCAGTAGCTCATGTTGAAAATTACTGTTTTCAAATTAAAGTGTTTCATAATAAAATTGACCGTGTTTTCAACTTTGCTCCTAGAGGCCAAAGCCCAACATATAGCATTTTGAAATCAGGCAAACTACATGAGCAAATTAAAAACATTCCAAGCTGAATCTGAACCCACAATGCTGAAATTTTGGATTCCCAAGATTTCATTAATGTAATTGCTTTCAGTGATTTTTTACATGATTTTTTGTGACAAATTATTTTTGTATAATAACAATTTTTGTAACTTGGAAATAAATTTGGAAATAATCAAAAGTGAAATCCAGCAAAAGTCACTCTTAAAATAAAAATAATTGTTTGTACAGAAAGTAAGGACCAATGTACATCAAATTATCTTTAAATTGAGTGGCAGCAGAAGAATTATCTTTGAACTTTTAAAAAGGTAACCTTATTAATGCAATACTTAAATACAGTGATCAATTTTGAGTTTATTGTTGCTTATTGCATCTACTCCTCCCTACCTATTGTGATGAAAACCCAATCAAGAACACTCTGCAAGAGCTAGCTTAAATGTTGCTCATCTTTTTTCCAAGTTCCAAATACATCAAGGGCAGGTAATCTCTTCTTTCCTCCAAGACAGAAGTAACCAAAATACCAACACACAAGGTTCAAAGAAGGATGGTTCTTGCTAAGACTTTCTTCTTTATGCCATGTCCTGAAGGGACATGGACGATCATGACTCTCCTGTCCTTTGTAGATCTCACTGTTGTTTGTCTTTTTTGGTAAATCTTGAAATCCCTGTTCTGCCAACCATTTACACAAGCTCATTAGGTAGGTTAGGCATTAGTTTCCTCTGTCCCTCTTGCTTTCAATGTCCTGTCAGTATCAAATTTTCCAAGCCATCTATCCTCATTATGTGCACTAGAAATAACAACTCCCTCTTCCTGATGTTAAGTATAAGTGTCTTTTTTGTTTCCATTTTCTCTAAAACTTTGTCTTTGCTCTTGTGTTCACTGTATAGCATTCTCAGCATGTATCTATAGAACCACATTTCCTTTGCTTCTAGTCTCTTCTTCATCTGTGAGGAGATTGTCCAGCATTCACTGCCATATAAGAGTATCAATATTGCAAAACAGTTCAGTATTCTTTTCTTTCTCACAAAAGTTTCCTGTTTCTTAATACTGAGCTTAACTTTTGGAAGGCATCTTTCGCTATTCCAATGCACTTTGGATTTCGGCGTCACTTTTTCCACCCTTTGTTAAAACACATTCTAGATATTTAAATTTCTTAACTTGTTTAATTTTTGATATCTCCAATTTACAAATCACATGTTGATCCGTTTCTTTTGCCGACTACAATTCATTTTGTCTTCCAACAGTTGATGTTTAGTCCTTTCTTCTTTCTTTCCTTTACTACATTCGGGTCAGAAGTTTTCTTTCTGTGTCTGATATCAACACTGTGTTATCTGCACATCTGATGATTTTATTACAGACTTCATTCACTCAAAATACAACCATTTTTAGGCTTGTTATATGTTTAACAACCAGCCTAGAAAAAATAGTGTGTGTGTGTGTGTGTGTGTCTCTCTCTCTCTCTGTCTCTCCAAAAAAAATAAATAAATGAAGGTGAAATCAGGTGTGTACAAAGCCTTAAGAAGAGGTAAAGATCCTTAGCATAATATGTCCTGTTGTAATAGAGCTTGGTTTTTAAAACAGTTCAGAAGCAAAGAAAAAATCATTTTCTGTCAACCAAGTATAAGAAATGTGATCCAGATTAAATACCTGTGCTACTGAATATTTTAAGCAAAAAAAAAAAAACCACGACAAAATGTAAATTAATACATGCTGGTTTTTTAATACTGTTTACAGTTCTGACTTGATGTAACTTATATTCAATGCACTCATTATAAAACCATAGACATGGAAAATAGGTGATTATATATAAAAAGAAGTAATTGTATATATTCCAATCTTGTCCAATTATCTGGATGTGCAGGTGGTGTAATTGATAGTGGCTTTGAATAAGAAATCAGAGAACTGAGTTCAAATTCCAATTGAGTTCAATAAATATATTTACATACAAAAACCCTTGCAAAAAATATGAATCCCTCGAAACCTTGGATCTGTACCCAAAGAGTTATGCCTCAGCTGCTGATGGTGCTGCAGCCTCTGTTATGGCTGTACAGGCCCACATGGGAGTGACAGTCTTGATTGCAATGAATACATGTGACAACATTCTCCACCAATGTTGCCTTGTTTTCTTTCCATTGAGCACACTTCTCCCCAGCAGCAAGCCTTTGTTTCTCCTCACCCCACTCCAGCCCTTGGTGTAAATCATGTCTCTAGCATGACTGATCGCCACTGTTCTCCTTGTAGCTATAGATTAAATAGTAGGACTTGAGGAATTATATCTGAAAAAAACATTGTTAATAATATTCACTTGCTAAAAGGAAAAAAGATTTCTCAAATATTCAGGCCAGTAGATGAAAATAAATATACTGTTTAATAAATAAATGGAGTGTCTACTCAAATATGAGTAGCCACTAAAAATAATGTTTAAGTAATAAAAATCTGTCGGATTAATAAATAGAATCTATTATATATATATATATATATATATATATATGAATAAATATAGTCATAAGATATGCTATATTTATAGGATAAAGTGCTCAATATCAGAGATAGAGTGTGTGTAAACATAAAAGTGAACATAGAAGTCAACACTTAGAGGCAACAGTCTGTTCCATGCTATATGCAATCATCAGGCCACGAATGCTGTTATTTTTCTTGGCTATTTATATATATACGGGTCAGTGGTGCATTGTAGGTAGCCTATTTTGGCAGTTATATTAACTCAGCCAGATTTTGATCCTAGCTAGAGGCAACCAGGATACAGCGAAACAGTCTGTCTGTGGTTGACTATATATATATGTATGTATGTATGTAAAAGGATAGAGTGTATATGAATAAGTCTTCTGAAGATTGCATTTAAGCATGAAACAGATTATGGCCACTTTTTCTTGACCTCAATGTCCACTTTATATATTTTTTAAACCTTATATTAAAATTTTTCTTTTTCTTTCTTCCTCTTTTAATATTAAATTTTTTTTCTCTCCCTTTTCATTTCATCTGGATAAATTGACTTCATTTATTAAAAAAAACTTTGGTCTGAACAGATGAATATTTGTAAATTCATAAAATAAATTATAACCAAATGGATTCTTAAGGATTATCTGTACACATTATTATATTGCTCTGTTACTTACATTGAGCTCTCTTTAGATTAATGTCCTTCTTGGAATTATCCTTACTAATTATCAATTGATACTACTACTTCTACACACCACTGGCAAATCTTATATGTGTTATTCTTGTCCTAAATATTATCGTTCATTACCAACCTTCATGTGATTATTCTATTCAGTAACCTCCCTTAGGTTACAACTATATATATATAAGGGAGTGCTGAAAATTTTTTAGCCTAACCTACTTCCCAAATGATCAAAGAAT
Organism: Acanthosepion pharaonis; assembly: GCA_903632075.3. Taxonomy (NCBI): domain Eukaryota; kingdom Metazoa; phylum Mollusca; class Cephalopoda; order Sepiida; family Sepiidae; genus Acanthosepion; species Acanthosepion pharaonis. The sequence goes on from CAHIKZ030002644.1 coordinate 879,504, forward strand.
TTTTGTAGGGAAGGGCTTCTAGGTTGGGCCAAGAATTCTTCACACCATCTTATATATAAGAAAAATAAATACAATCCCTAAATAAACTTGGTTCACCAAAACATCTGCCAAGGATTCCACATAAAAAATTCCATGAAATCATGTGTACAGATTTTCATAAGTGAATTATTTTATTACTAATAATGATATCTACTAGTTTTAACCCATTTACATTTCATAGTTTTCCCATTTTAAATTTCTGATGAATCTTAATTCTTCTGTTAATGATTGAATAAACTCATGACAAGTTCTATAATAATAAAATATCCGTAGAAATTCATCTTTCACATCATTAAATATTTGATCTTAACAAATTAACAAAATATTGCAATAACAAATCATAAATATAATGTTAGTCCTTATTTTTAAGAAGTAAGTATGTAGAAATAAAAAGATTTAAAATTGAAACTTTTACCATTTCACTGAAACACTTACTTCCTTTCTTTCATTTTCTGACTGAAAGCAAGTAGCATCTTTGATGTCTTTTGTTTTTCAAGCAATCAAAATGGAATTAGCAGGAGACATTAAACTCTTTTATCTTTCTTTCACTGAAACCAAGTAGCATCCCTAGTATGTCTTTTGTCTTTCTATGTGATCTAAACAAAACAGTCCCTTATATATGTGGTATTGGCAGAGCATAATGGTTGTGAAAGAACTAATGAAGTGAGGGAAAAACTCAATTAGTCATAGTGCTTTGGCTTTTATATTGATTTATATATAAGTATTACCAATTTGTGACTGGTATGGATAATTCCAAGAGAGAGCTCAATGTAGACTACAGAGCATAACAATAATAATAATAAGAAGAAGAAAACCATAAATATTCATTTTGGTTATAATTTATTTTATGGATACGGAAATATTTATCTCTTCAGACCAAAACCTTTTAGTAAATGGAGTTAATACACCAAATGGATAAATTAGATTGATGGGGGGGGGGAACAAGAGAGAAGATATGAAAGAAGGAGAAAAGTGACGAATGGACAGACTCTTTTAAAAAGGTGAGATAAAGGCAGATTATGGAAAAGAAAGTGTTAAAGAAGTAATGAATGGATAGTAGTAAGCGTAAACAGAATTTTTCCCTTAAAGTTTGGAACTTTGTACATTGGGTTATACAGCAACTTAACCAATATGACCTTTTGTTTTAGGCAGGAGAAACCAAATCAATTCCAAATTAGTCTAATAAAAGAGTCCTTAATACAAATATTAAGTAATATCTATCCGGTGTATTGTCTCCATCTACTAAGAGATGAAGAAATGAATATTTTGGTATTCATGAAATAAATTATCTGAAGTGAATATTCAAGGTTTTCTTTTTTATTATTATTATTATTATTCTTATATATAAGCCAAAACACTATGACTAACAATAATAGTCGGTTATGTGCCATGTGTGACACAAACTTAGGTGATCATGTATCTTTCCTGGAGTAGGTTCCATTTCTTTCTGCAGAAGACCAGTTGCCATCCAAGGCTATAGAACCTGGTCTGTCCTACTATTTACCCATAGCTGGAGAGAGAAGAAGAGGATTCATACCTTTCCTAAAGTTATTAGCATGTAAGTGAATGTAATGGATTCGAGTGGAATTTGAACTTGTCTCTCCGATTCCTCAATTTGAGCTGCTATCCATTACACCACCATGCCTCCCTAAGATAATGTTAAATACTGCAGTTATGGAAAAGAAAATTTGAGCAATTTTGATAAAGCCCAGATTACTATGACTCTAAGACTTGGTCAAAATATTTCCAAAATGGTATACAGAATTTGTAGGGTCCTTCCAGTCATTTGTGCAAAATGTCAATCACTAACTGCTGACAAGGTATTGAGCAGCTTATCAATGTAAGAAGTTAATAGAGGCTTTTTCACTAAATGCAAGCCTACAGAAGAGCTACTGTGGCACGAATTTCAGATAACTTCCATCAAGGTGAAGAAAGGAATGCATTGCTACACAGAGACATTAATTCTTGCTGTTTATAGGGCTACACAGTTGCAGGCTAGTCGAAGTACCTATGCTAGCAAATGTTAATTGTTGAAGACATTTTCAATAGGTGTCATAAGTGGTCCTTGTACCACAGGAATAGGTTCACCTGGTCTATAAGCAAAAATTAATTAAAGTCACTATTTTATAGACTTTTTTGTCTCCTTCAAACCTTCACAGCTAAAATTTGCCATGCCACATCCATGGAGTTGAATCACCCTCATTACCTCTGTATACCAATTATAAGGATAAAGTTCCACTTGGACAACTTTTTTCCCCAAGAACTGAAACTTTGTCTAATAGACCCCTACATATATGTTTCCCTGAACATGACAATCTTAATCACTTCAAGGATCAATCATTATCTATCCTGCATATGCTTATAGTCTTACCTATCTCTCTACTTTCAATATCTTGTATTAGGTGAATTTTATTTTTTTTTTAAAATAAAAGTAAAAAGAAAGTCAAACTAAACAATAAAAGCTCTCAACAAGTAGCAACTTTCATTGAATTACAAAATTGAACTATATTTTTGTACTGAATATAAAATTGAAGTATTTCAAGTTATATAACTAAAAAAATAGGAAAAACTAGTTTTCAAACTAATCATGTTGAACCCCATGATATTTCTAAGATAGACATTTACATCTAAAAACAAATTAAAACAATTTTATTCACTATCTTTTCTTTCTTTTGCTTTTACTGAAAAATATTTTTTTTATGATACTTAGTTGATTTTATTTATTAAAGTTACACAGGTAAAATAAAAAATGAACAAAAATCTTTATGAAGAAGTAGAGCAAGTCAAATATTTTAACAACAATTATCAACAGCATTTTATCCATTTAAAATGTTTTCAAAAGCAGAGTTTCTAGTTTTTAGGCATTTTAAGAAACAAAGAAAGGAAAAGACATTTTATAAGAAGTAGAAAACACAAAACTGGTAATTTTTTTTATCAGATGGTAAGTAAAATTATTGCTTACTTATTATTATTCTTAAGTTTTCATATTACTGACTGCCTATCTATTTTAAGATTTTAAGTCTTAGGTTTAACAAACATTTTATTTTCATTCAGACTAATGTCCCAATCTTTATTGTTGTTATCATAACATTTCAGCCATTATGCTCTCCAGCCTTCTTCTTCTGTTGACCCAGGTATTCTAAATGGAATTCTGAACTGAACCCTTCATTTAAATGTAGAGTTTTCTTGTTCAACTGTTCATGTTTAGGGATATCTTGTTCTTTCCAGCACTGCTCTGATATTGCTCACTCTTTTTTCCTGGTCCCTAGGGGATTAAAATGTTGGTTAATGAATTTGGACAATTTACCCTTATAAATTAATTAATGGGTTAAGTTTGAAATTACCTAAACACTATCGCGAACAAAAAGCACCTGAAGAAGACCAGAAGCTAACAGCTGAAACACTGTGCCTGTTGGTTTGGGTAGCCTTCAGGGAATTTTAACCTGAACCCTTTATTTATGAGGTAGATTGCTCTTGTTCTACTGTCTATACCTATGGATATCTCATCTTTTTTTCTTTTTCTTTTTTTAAGTACTGCTCAATTATTATTCAGCCTGTTTCCAATAAACTTCAGTCTGTACTACTCAGGAATTGAAATTATAATTATTGTTACGAAATTCATGAACCAGTGCTTTAGTCCCCTAGGATAATAGTAGTACAAACTCAAACTAAAGTGGAAACTGGGCAAGAAAACAAATGAGTAATGCCAAAAAAAAAAAAAATAAATAAATAAAAAAATAAAAATAATAGCAAGATATCATTAGGTAGGTTAGCCAAAAAAGAACAATCTTTCCCCATAGATTAAATAAAGTGTTCAATTCAAAATTCCCTGAAGGTCATGTAGAACAGTAAAGACAAATACATTAATCCAAACATAAATAATGTAGTTTGGATGTGCAGGTTGTTGGTTGATTTTGTTTACTGGCATACCAACATCTCTATGGGTTATTTAATGCCAAAATCTAAATATTTTTAATCCCTTTAACTACAGATAATATGTGTTGTTGGTCATTTTATATATCAAAATGTATTGCTGGCATTTTTAATATAAAATTGTATTTTTATACTTTCATTGTCTTTTTTTTGGGGGGGGGAGGTCACTATTTGCCTATATCTGAGACCAAAAACAGGTACTACCACCCCAGGTTATGGTGGACCTGGGAACAAGAGAAATTAGGTAGTTGTTCCATGCTCCTCAAAACCTCCAATCTCCCAATCAGAGGCCTTGCTGCCAGATAGAGTTTATTGTCAAACCCAGGACTAAAGATGTGCAGGTCATGTAATGGTTAGCAGTGTGGAACAAGAAATCAATGAGACGAGTTCAAATTCCAGTCAAGTTCATTACATACACTTTTGCACAAATACTCTTAGGAAACATATGAATCCATCTTTTCTCCCCCCCCCAACTAAGAGTTACATAGTAGGATAGACTCTGGGCTCTTTACTCTTCGCAACCAATCTAGGACAACAACACTGAATTCAAAACTGGGATGGGCATGGGGATAGTAATTCCATCCTGTAAAACCCTACTTGCTAAGGAAATCATAGCAGCTCTGAGTAGTGTCATGAAGCTGTAGCCTTATACTCCACTGAGGAGTATACTGGACATGAGTGAGTATGTGAAATAACATAGATAATGTATATAATGATAACTCCTTATTCCAGAAAGCCAGATAGAATTTATATATTTTTCTTATTTTCTCTTTTATTACTCAGAGTCCATATTGGAAGTCAAGCTCACTCCAGACCTCAATTGGAACTCCTATACACAATCCATTGCTAAAGATGCTGGAAAATGGTTGGTTCCTTGTATGCTCCAGAAAGTACCCGACTCCTGCTATGCTTTATCATCTCAAGAGCCAGATCACCCCCCTACCCCAACCCACAAAAAATTTGCTGCCACATCTAAGCCAGAGCAGCCCAAACATCACTTTTCAGCATTGATAGAGTTCAAAAGTGTCTGCACAGCCTTGTGGGTAATGAATTATTTTCCACTCTACAACCTCTTTCCCACAGACAAAATGTTGCTAGCCTCTCATTTACTTAATAACATTCATATTCCATTAGCAAAGAGGAAGTTTCATTCAAGCAGCTTTTTCTCAGAACTGCTGTATTGTTGAATGGGCTCCCAAAAGGATGCTTCACTGATCACTACAAGTCTAACTTCAAGTACAAGTCAACCTTTATCTATCCTCATAATATCAACTTTTTACTCCCTTCTTATATGCATATACAACAACTTCATTTAATAACCCTCTACATTGAGTGGTTCTTCAGGCTTGTATTGGGTGAACAAAAAACAGCATTATATTTAACAAACTGCTTATCACATTTACTTATTAAATTAACTCTGAACTGAAACCTGGATAAACTATGCTCAGGGCAAGTGAGAGATCTTTATGACATAAGTGATCATGGCTCTCCACAATTTCCTGTCCCTTGTTGCTTTTAATAAGTTTTGTCTTTCTGTTATTTCTCCTAAACCCTGTTTCACCATCCATATACTTAAACTCACTAAGTATGTTATGCATTGCTTTCCTTTATCTGTCTTGCCTTCAATCTATCCTGTGAATATCAGATTTTCCAAGCCTTCTTTCCTCATTATGTACCCTAGAAACCTCAACTGTCTCTTCCTGGTGTTAAGTATAAGTGTCATTATTGTTTTCCATTTTCTCTAAAACTTTGTCGTTGCTCACATGTTCAGTCCATGATATCCTCAGCATCCTTCTGTAGAACAATGTGTTTGTTGCTTAAAGTCTCTTCTTTATCTTTCAGGAAATTGTCCAGCACTCACTGCCATACAGGAGACAGATATCAAATAGCAGTTTAGTACTCTTTTCCTTGTTTCTAGCAAATATTTTTCTATTTCTCAGTACTCTGCTTAGCTTTTGGAATGAATCTTTTGTGATCTCCATACACTTTTGGATTTCAGTATAGCAAGAGCTAAGGCCCTTGAAACATACCTTTTTTTTAGCTCATAGAAACTACTAAATCTGTCATGTCAATGATATATACAAATTCACCTGTTTTCTACCCATGTATTTCTCATATACACTTCAACATCCTGGTGTATTGATTCTCAAAATGGACAGTTTGCCTGTTTAATGATTAAATGTCTCGTTTCTAACAGCAAAGAAAAACAAAAAAAAAATAAATAAATGGTCCCATTTTGTGTCATCTCCAAAGGATAAATTAGAATCTTTACTAAATATACACTAATCTGCTTTACACTATTTACATTATTCCGACTACTGTCCTCATCTTTGTTGCCATATTTATTACGTTTCAGCCGTTGTACGCTCCAGCCTTCTTCAGGTGGTTGGGGTGTCAAACTGAACCCTTTATTTCGCTCACTGGGGTAGACTTTTCTAGTTCCACATACCATGTTTAATGGATGTCAGTTATCAGTCATCTGTTAATTCCTCTCTATCAAGGACACATGGCACAGTGGATAAAGGTGTTAGTTAGATCCAGTAACAGGACCCAAAGAGTGCGAGTTTTTATACCCAGTTAAGGCAGTGGAGAACTTGGAGAGAGGAATTAACAGAAGATAACTGACAATGGACATCCATTAAACATGGCACGTGAAACTAGAACAGTCTACCCCAGTGAGCAAAATAAAGGGTTCAGTTTGACATTCCAACCACCTGAAGAAGGTCGGAGCGTACAACAGCAAAAACATAATAAATATAGTGACAAAGATGAGGACAATAGTCTGAATAATGTAAATAGTGTACATAATACCTCATCTCAGAAATATAGACAGATAATCAGCTTTAATGTGTGTGATTTTTTATTAGTCAAATGGGGCATGTCAGAAATACTTGTTTTAATTTTCAGATATAAATACAGCCTGAAACATTATCAAAAAATGACACTCCAGTTTTTCTTGGCTATACTTCTCATTAATGCCTACCATCCTATTTTTGGGACAACGGGTATAAAGAGCTTATAAATAGAAACATAATACCAGATTATATGTATAATTAATTTTTTCTTTTCATCATCATGGCTAATGCTAACCTTCCAAAGAGTAACTCATTGCAGCTTTTTGGTCTCCCATTTCAAATTGGCAGCTGATCTTGAAAATTATCTTCAATCTGTTGTTAACTGGGACAAGAAATGGCTTGTTAATTTTAACATCTCCAAAACATAAGTGCTATCCTTTAATCATATGGGAAAACCTTTTTTGAGATGGCTCATTCTAACCTCCAGAAGAGTAACTCAATGCAGCTTCTCGATCTAAACTTTTCTGACATGAAGTGGAATGATTATATTAAACCAATTGTTAAGTCTGCTTTGAAGTAGGTTGTACCAGTGTTGTGCTATACAATTTTTCTCATCAGAATCCATCTTGCACATTTATAAATCTACCATTTGTCCGTGCATTGAATATTGCCGCCATATCTGGTTTGGTACTCCTACTATATATCTCGAGAGATGAAGAGTCTGTAATGTTACTGACCTGATATTTTGACTTTAGTTATTTTCCCACCACCATGGCATGGCTTGTCTCTAGCTTTTCTATAAATATTTCATGGCAGTTGTTCTGATAAGCTCTCTTCAGGCGATCTACACATATACCCCCCAACACATTTTATACACACACACACACACACACATGACAACCACTCTTTTATATAACTTTCATTAAAAACAACTGACAAGGTCATGCGATTAAGCTTTTTATTTAATTTTTCTTGTGTTTGTACAAGTGTTTTCTTTCTGGACACAAAGTGTGTAAAAAACTGTCCAAAAGTTCTGCATATCCAAGCACTTTCGGTTATTCTTTTAGCCAATTTAAAAAGAGCAACTTTTATTTTTAACTGAATGCATATTTTTATTTTTATGTATGTGTATAAAGTTATACAAATGTTTTATTTTCCAAACATGGCCATATTCATAGTTAATATTACTGACCATTGGCTTTTCCTTTTTTATTATTAACATTACTGTGTGTGTGTGTGTGTGTATATATATATATATATATATATATATATATATATACAAACTTTAAAAATCAGGAGGTCAGTTGAATCCAGTACCTTGGTTTCAACTGACCTCCAAATATAGGACAAAATGGCTGTCAGATGCTTTTTGCATTCTATTGAGATTTCTTCTAGACTCGATGAATTACTTACTTATGATAATTTCAAATCCTCCTAATTATTTCTCTCTGTATATCCTTGCTTGAACCGGCTTCTAATGCCCTGGGGTGAGCGGCTTGGGGATAGTAGTCATAGCTCATGGGGACACAGTCCTATGGGTAAAAGAGAAACTTGGAGAAGTTCCACCACGGAATTTGTGATCGAGCAGAGCTATATCAAGTATAATTTCATTACCTCTTCCTCACTGAGAACCATTGATACAGTTGGTATGATGTTTGCCTCCTATCGTAACTGTTCGGGTTTCAATTCTCGGTAGTGAATGCACACCACTGATGTGTCCCAAATATAGGACGAAACGGCCGTCCAGTGCTTTCTGCATTCTGTTGAGGTTTTTTCTAGACTCGATGAATTACTTAATTATAATTATCTCAAATCCTCCTAATTATATGTCTCTCTCTCTCTCTATATATATATATATATATATATACAAACACTATTGTTCACTCAATACAAGACCCAAAAGCCACTCAAGGTAGAGGGTTACTTTGTAAAAGGGGGGTGTAAGAAGTACAATATGTAGGATATATAATGGCTGACCTTACACTTGACCAGAAGAGGTTAAGTTCATAGTGATTGGAGAAGTATCTGCAATATAAAAGTTCTGGGAAAGAAGCTGCCCAAGTGGAACTTCCTCCTTACCAATGGAACATGAAGGAAATAAGGATAAGCAAAATGGCCAGATTCCATATTGTTTCTTGTACATATCTCAATAACCAAAACCGAGTTTATTTATGAATAGCTTCAGGTTTTGCTTTTTTTTTCTTGCTTTCAGTACGTCTTCCTCTTGATTTATTTATTAATGATTGATTGCAATCCACAAGGCAGGGCTGGAATGCATGTCATTTAAAGTTAACTTTCTTTATAAAACAAGATAGACACTTCATAAATGATTCAAAAATCTTTTTTTAAAAGGCTAAAGTTGCAAACAAAAATCTTCATGTTGATGATAAAAATAAAAATTTCAAAAAAATATCATTTTCTTTGCCTCAAAAATTTTGTTTGTTTTTAATTCCTCCTAAATCTGAAATGTATTTTTTTTTTAACTAATTTTTCATCCACTACAAGGCTCAAAAGTCACTCAATGTACTGAATGAAGTTGTTTCATAAGCATAAGAGGAGAATGTATGAAGTGAAGTTTATGAGGATATCTTGGAAAGATAAACATTTAACCATAGACTTTAAGAGGTTAAGATTGTAGTGATCAGGAAACATCTTCTCAGGTGTCTGTTCCATAAAGTAGCTGATCCTTGAGAAGAAGATGTCCAAGTAGAGTCTATAGTAGTATTTTATGTGTCAGATAAAAATTCAATCCAGCAGTTGAAAGTCTCAAGAACTTGTAGACAAACTCCCCTATTGTAATCAAGTTACCCTTTTTATAGAACCTAATTTGCAGAATTTACATATCCTTCGAGACTCGTGCTGACAATGAGAGTTTATGCAAATCATGCATGTCATTTTTTTTATTTTGGACAGGCCACCAAGTTTACTTAGGTAAGCATTTCTTATTTTCAACTTTTTCTGGATTGGCTTTTTATACTTTTCCTTCTTCCTTGGAAAACAGTGCACATGACATGGGTTCGTTTTTGAGGATGTTCATTTATGCGTTCACTACACTTAAGAAGTAAGTTCCACTCAAACAACTTCTTCCTGTGGACCACTACCCTATGGAACAGACTCCCTGGATGATATTTCCTCAATCAGTACAATCTTATTCAAATATAGATTCAACCATTACCTATCCCTCCTATCTATATAAATTACCTCTTATCATAACCCTCTAACTTGAGTGGCCCCCAGGCCTTGTACAGGGTGAACCTTACTATAAAAAAAATAAAAACATTGTAGCTTACAGCACGTTGTATTACCAAAGGCTTACTGTTATATTTCGAGCTAAGGGAATAAATACTTAACACCAGGTGGATAATAGAAGAAAGGTTTATTGTACACAACCAGTACAATATGAAATACAGTACAGTTATACACACAGGTCAATCTAGTAGTGAGTGCCACTAATTGGAAGGTCGGACGTGCTTGTGTCTTCTCTCTCTCACTCTTCCCCAAGTCTCTTGTAGACAGTTGACTTTATAGGTACTTGCTACCTGTAGTGTAAACATTCATGGGGGTGACTGGTTATTCCATTACATCAATTACAAAGAAGCACCACCCTAAGCAAGGTGATAACGCCATCAAGATGCAAGGGACCATTGGAAGTGAAAGAGAAGGAAAAAAATTTAGAGAGAAATGAAAACCCAATCCTAAACAGTAAACAAAGAATAAACCTCTACCTCTGTTCAAAAGACAAGAGAGGAGTGTGAACTGGACGATAGGCAAATCTATCTATTCCTATTGAGAAAAAAAATGTAAATCAGTCTTAATTAAAACTTCAGAGTTTTAAGGCAGAAACGTTAGAAGTATAGAGTGAAGCAGACTTTAAAAGGAACTGGAAACCTAATCCTAAACATGAAACAAGGGATAAACCTCTACTCTTGTTCAGAAGACAGGAAGGAGTGTAAAATTGAATGATAGGCAAACCTATTTAGTCCTATTAAGGAAAAAATATGTAAATAAATAAATAAGGAACCAGACGCTCCATCCTAAACAGGAAACAAGGGTAAAAGCTCTACTCCTGTTCAAAAGAAGGGAAAGGAATATGGACCAGACAATAGGTAGACCTATCTACTCCTGTTTAAAACATAAAAGATGGATTGATTGAACAATAGGATATCAGTGCATTATGGTAGGTTACTTAGGGAACTGGTAGTATATTATCTATTAAGTTTTAACTTAATAACAGTTGAAATATCCCCTACCAGAATAAAATTGAGCATAGGTCTAAGGCTACCTTTACCCAGGTCCCTATCAAATCTATTCCAGAAAAGTAAGTTTGGTTTGGTTTATTTTGTTTTACAGCATATCAACTTCAATGGGTTATTCAATGCCAACAACATTTTTAGGATAGATTTGTATGAATAGAATATGTATTCTTTGGTTTAGATTGGTTTGGTTTATTTTGTTTTACAACATATCAACCTCAATGGGTTATTTAATACCGACAAAATTTTTTATTGCTGGTAATATTTTGTTTTGTCAAAAATCTGTTTCTGGTAATATTTTTTTCTTCAAAATTGTATTGCTGGTAATAATTTTTTTTCAAAAAAATATTGCTGGTAATAGTTAACTATTTGCCCATAGCTGGGACCCTAACAGGTGCTACCACCCCGGGTCAGGGTGGACCTGGGAACACCAGCAATTAAGAGCTGGTTCCATGCTCCTCAAAACCTCCTGATCAGAGGCCTTGCTGCTGGATGTAGTTTATCATCTTACCCAGGATGAGAAAAGTAAGTAACTCGGATAAAAGATCGGATGGCTTACATTTTGAGACAGGCAAATTACTACATAGACTTTCTTGGCCAAAAAAATACAGGTATGTCTTCTTATAGTTAGTGTTGTCTGAAGCAAGAATTACACTCTTAGATCACCTTGCCTTCATCTAGTAAGCGTAGGAGGGCAAGCAAGTAGAAACGAACATTTGATATTTCATGCCAGTTTATTTCTACTTGAAGAACAGGAATCTAGCTGGTGGGCAGAGGATTATGGGAGGGGTTCTAATATACAATCCCCCAAAATATGATTTCTCACTTCAGAAATATGTCAGTCAACAAGAAGTTTGGCCAGTTTCTATTAAATGTGGCAACCAGAGGAGAAAGGGATTATAATAATTCAGAAAATACAATTCTATATAAAGAGATAATTGAAATTTCTGGGGCGCATAAGGAAAGAAGTCTTAGAAAATCTGACACTCACAAGATATATTGAAGGCAAGAGGGACAGAGGAAAGTAGCTAACGAGCTTGAGTAATTGATTGGCAGAACAGGAATTCGGAGAGACAGCCAAAAGGCAAACCTTACTAAGCTATAAATGGCAAGAAATTGTGGAGTGCCATGATTGCCCACATCCTGAAGATACACGGTACATAGAAGAAGTATATAAATTTCTGAATATAGATGTAGTGTAATACTTATTGGCAGAGAAAGTTGTGTCAGCATGCTGAGTTGTAATTCCAGATGAGGCTGTTGATATTACCTTTGTACAAATATCCTTAGAAAAGTTTGAATCCATTCCTTCTCCCTCCAGCTTGGGTTTAATAGCAAAGTGAGAATTAATAGAACCTACTTAATGATCTTGATGCCAGAACAAGGGCAAAGAGGGATGACCAGATTGTTTTGATTTGAGAGACTGGCCTTTAAATTAAGGGACCAGGGGTAAGAACTGATATGCTAAAATTATTACACATTATTTTCACAGTTGGAGCGGGGGTCAAATTAATTTTTCAGTGGCCTTGGCAACAGGTCTGAAGGATGGTAAAATGTCAAAATTTACTTAGAGCAACAAAGGACAGGAAGTTTTGAAGAGCCATAACTGCTGAAATGCCGTAGCATATAAAAGAAGAATGCCTAAAAACACTCATAAGATTAGTCAGAACCTACATTGAAGAGAATAAGATAAAGTGATGTCGAGCCTAATTATTAGATCAGAATTTATGATAAAAGGTCAAACCTAACATCCGACATTGTAAAGCTACAAACATAAATGGTCACTACAACAATATAGTAGAATGTTTGGGGAAACTTCCTACCGTAAACTAAAACCCATTATACCACATCCACAGGGTTGAATCATCCTCATCCCCTTCATATTCCATTAGTAAGAAGGAAGTTTCTTGCATTATTTACATTATTTGGACTGTTATTCTAATCTTCATTGACATATTCACAACATTTCGGCCATTGTATGCTACAGCCTTCTTCAGGTGACTGGAATTTCAAACTGAACCCTTTATTTTGTCCACCGGGGTATATTGGTTTCTTTACAAAATTCCAATGACCTGAAGAAGACCAGAGCATACAACAGATGAAACATTGTGAATATGAAGATGAGGATAACAGTCCAACTAATGTGAATAATGCAAGTAATCATGATATCTCATCTCAGAGATATAGACAGCTAAGGAAGTTCCTCTCAGACAGCTTCTTCTGGAGAACCACTACTTTGTGGAACAGACTCCTGAGAGGATGCTTCTCTGATGACTACAATCTTAATCTCTTCAAAGCTAGGGTCAACTGTTATATACATACAACAACCTTATCAGTAACCCTCTACCTTGTAATTGAAGGAACAAATGTAAAAAAAAAAAAATTGCCTCAATGTCACATAGATGTGATGCCCTATTAAAAAAAAAATTTAGTTACTCAACAAGATAGCATTTGTTCTTTCATAATTCCAATGGTTCTTTGAAATGGTAATATTAGCTGTATCCTTATAAGGAAACATTCAGCATTCATTGACCAATCAGCCAATGCAACTAGAGTTACACTTTTCTTCACTTCTTGGCCATCAAGCTGGGATCAAAGACTAGTAGCTGTTCTTCTAATCTCTAATGGTAACATTAGTTGTTACAAACTCACTACTCAGTCATAATTGAGCTAACAAAACAAGCTTGATAACCATTACACCACATCAAAATACCCCAGTTTCCTTATAAGGAAACATTCAGCATTTATTGACCAAGCAGCCAGTGCTACTTAGAGAATTTATAAAATCTTTCTATTAAAACAATTTTTCAGGAAAAAGGATTTCTCAAGTTCAGTAGCTGTTCTTCTTTTTAGTCTTGATAGGGGTTTTCCTTCCTAACCTTTTGTTTGAAATAGTATGGAATGTTAAAACCTTCATTATGTCATTATTTTCTCCAAGTTACAGGTGCTATCCATTTCAGTTGTAGCTGCCATTAAAAGTCTTCAACTGATGTGGTTTCTGTTATTTGGTAAAGTTACTTATTATTTAATAAAAATGGCAGATAAAAATAGTAGAAAGAAAAAAATCTTTCTACTATTTGATTGAGATATTTTCCATTCACATGGCATTATTATGTCTAAATATTAAAATAAATACTAATTAAAACAGCAGAAATATGATTAAATCTGTATGGGATTCACGGGTCATATAAATGAAATAAAATGACAACTTTAAATTTTCAAACAAATACATTTGTATATCTTATATCAGTAACTAAGTCAGAATTTGGAGCAAGGTGAAGTTCAAATGAAAAAAATTTATGGGTGGCACAATTGACAATAAATATCTTGGGAGGAATTTTGTTCTTAAAAAGGGAAAATCTCTGATTATTTGGAATTATTTGTTTTTTGGGGTTTTTTTTATAAAGTTTTGGTGGAATTTTAGAATGTGACCTGTGATCAGAAATAATCCTTTTTTTAAAATTGTTTTTCATATTACTTTAGATTAAGCCCTCATACTTATGAATATCAAAGGGAGTCCAGTTTGCTATGTAAATTCATTGTAAACTGATTTTCCTATGGGAACCAAAGAATATGCTCATTTCTAAAAAAAAAAATTTTGGTAAATTAATAATCTGGAATGCTTAATTGAATAGTAATATATGATTTTAAAAATTAATGATTAAATGTTATTTTGTAGCTGTTTAGAAACAAGGAGTGAGCATTTTTTTTTTTTTTTTTTTGGCTTCTATGGGAAAAATCAATTAACAATGAATTTACATAGAAAACTGAACTACTTGTATAAAATCTTAAAAAATTGTTTATCCATATTCATGATCTGGACTGTTAATCTATAGAAATATTTAAACATTTTAAATAAAATATAAGGAATAAAAAATAATAATTTCTAGTCACAGTGCATATTCCTTCATCAAAATTTCTTTATCAAGATAATTGAAAATAAATTTAGTGTAAAGTGAGTAACATGAGTAAGAAAATCTGCAATGTTCTACATAGATGATCAAAAGATATATATATATATATATATATATATATATATATATATATATATAGAGAGAGAGAGAGAGAGAGAGAACTCATATTTTAATGTTCCCTCACTTAAAAGAAAAAAAAAAAAAAGAGTGGCATTAAAACAACAAAAATAAATAAATTAGGAAAACTTGTTTGAGTGGTAGGCAAGATTAATATTTCCTTTGTTGCTCTTAGACATAAGAGGATACTGGCCGTTTTTTTGATAGCTGCTAAACACAAACCCGCTCTGAATGACATTCCATTGTGAGTGGGCAACATGTCTTTTAAATACAAGAACCTGTTTATTCACAAGGACAGCCCTGAATGTTTTGTCTTGTGCTTGTCACCGCTGTCAGCCACTTAGGAGGGCAATCTGTCAAAGTCCCAAGTAATAGATATAAACAGAAATCAGATGGACACACACTTCCTTTTTCACTGACCATAAACAATGGGCAAGAGCAACCTCTTAGTGTCTGATGACAACCAAAGTGAGAGAGTCCAAAAAAAAGTCTACCAATCTTTTCAACTGACATCAGCATCTGACAAGGAAAACAGGATAAAATATAATTCCAAGGAAACAATAGGATTTTTAATGAAATCCAACATTGGAGCCCAAATATCTTATCAACAACTTTAGTTGGCATGAGTTTAGCATAAAACCCATTAGATGATCCCTTATTGAATTGAATATGGTAAAAACTTAAGCAAATTCAGTCAAGGTATTAAATTGTCATAAGCATTAAATCTCCAATAAACACTTTTCTACTACAATAGATTATTATTATTATATACAGAGTCTGCCAAAAAAATGTAAACCAACTTCAAGAAAGTGAAAACTTGTCTTTTGTAGTTTTATCAAATAAGACAATTTATTATGGGGGACCCTAAAGGACTGCAGAAAACTACATTGGCAGCCCTTAGACAAGAAATTAAAAATACATGTGCAGCAATCTCATTGGATATTTTGCTTAACATTGCTCAAGCAGTAGTTTGCTGTACTAATAAATGTATGGCAGCTGAAGGCCACCATTTTGAGTATCTCTTATGATTGCAGAGTCAAAAGATAACTTGTATTAATCTCTTAATGTCTGAATAGATTTAGTATTTCAATATCTATACAAGTTTTTTCTGAAGTGTGTATACATTTTTTTGGCTGACTCAATATATATAAACATGCAAATTATTGTGGAGTTGTACAATCAGTACTGTGACCAGAAATAATCATTTTTTTTTTCATATTGTAATAGATTAAGCACTCCAGATCAGGAATATAAAAGAATTATTTTAATTAAATTTTATAAAAGTTAATAATGGAGCCTAGTTTGTTATGTAAATTCATTGTAAATTAATCCTCCTACAGAAGCCAAAACAAAATATGCTCCTTTCTTAAAAAAATGAAAAATAATTATAAATGGTCAAGCCACTCCCAAAACATGGTCTGAAGATTGCATTCAAGTATGGAATACTGTCACCACTTGATAGTGATCTCAATGCCCAACTCTTATATTTATATACATTCAACCTTTGATAATGAGCATTTTTAGCCATAAATATAGCATACCTTAGATCAAAAACATCAAAAAAGTCGATATGAGAATTTGCGATGATCACAATAAAAATAGACATAATATGTCCAGATTATTCAACCAAACACGCTTGAATATGTGTGTATATATATATATATATATACACACACAAATGAAATCAGAACGAATCAAATATAAATTAAAGATTCATAACATTAATTTAAAAACAGGGCTCAATACATCTGCAGAGCAATAATTCTTTATTATATCCAAACATATGTAACTGCTACTTAAATGCATTTATGTAACAGTTCCAGATGTTTGAATGCAATATCCTATAATAAAGTGTGTGTGTGTATGTATATATATATATATATATATATACACACACACACACATACATACATACATACATACATAAATTTACCAGAGGATAGAATCTAGGTAGAACTGAATGTCCAGGACAGAGTAAGAATAATATAATATAAAATAGGGTCAAACACTAATATTCCATGGTTATAATTTATTACTTTGTGATCGTAATCATGATCCAATTCATCAGCCCTACAAATTCAAAAAGGGTCTGATGGATTGGATTGTGATTATGATTCCAATGTATTAAACTATAACCATGGAATATTAGTGTTTGGGTCTTATATATATATATATATATATATATATATATATATATGGATGGGTGGGTGGTTGATTGGCATCTAAACCAGCTCCCCACTAGCTTTTCTGCTGGTATGTCACAGGACAAAAAAAACAAACAAGATCTGTCAAATGGCACATAAGCTGCTGATAGTCACCAATGACCAATATATATATATATATATATATATATATATATATATATATATATATATATATATATATCCTATAAGGCTAGGATTGGTTTGGTTTGGTTTGTTTTGTGGCATATCAACCTCAATGGGTTATTTATTGCTGACAAATTTTTTTTTCTTTTTTTGCTGGTAATATGTTTTTCTTCAAAAATCTATTTCTGAGAATAGTTTTCCTTGAAGAAATCTATAGCCGGTCATATCTTTTTCAAAGAATGTATAACTGTTTGTATTGCTGGTATTTTTTTTTAAAGTATTGCTGATAATAATTTCTCCTTCAAAAATTATTGCTGGTAATAATTTTTTTTATTACAAAGTATTTCTGGTATTAAAACCTATTTTTACACAAGTTTGGGTGTTAACTATTTGCCCATAGCTGGGACTCTAACAGGTGCTACCATCCCAGGTCAGTGTGAACCTGGGAACACTAGCAATTAAGAGGTGGTTCCACACTCCTGATCAGAGGCTTTGCTGCTGAACATAGTTTATTGTCTTACCCAGGATGCGGATGTAGTTTATCGTCATACCCAGGACACAAGGCTAGGATGGGGTCTCAGTAAAAACACTGTGAACTTGAACTAATATGAGTGTATGAATTGGGCATCAGGATCATTGTCGTCATTGGCTTTATCTCATATCCAAGAATTTAATTTCTTCCTTGCTGATCGCTTCCTTTATGATGATGGCATCGATGACTAAATTTGCTGCCAATGTGTACATTCAGGACTAGAAGCTTCCAGTTTCACCAGAAGCAGCTCCTGTTATCCATTCTCTTTTGCCATTTGGCTTTGCAAGAGTTGATTGGAGGTGAAAGAAAATCAGAATACAGAGTAACTGCAGTTCTCAATCATAATTTGTTCTGAAAATCTGTTCTAAAACTGAATTGTTCAAGAACCAAATCATTTTTCCCCATTACAATTAATGTAAAAGAATACCTGTCTATGTTTCTGAGATGAGGTATTATGTACATTATTTACATTATTCGGACTCTGTCGCCAAAATTATTACAATGTTTTGGCCGTTGTACACTCCTGCCTTCTTCAGGTGGTTGGAATGTCGAACTATATTTTCAGGTAAATCTTCCTGTTGTTTTTTTTCATTTTCTTTCAGTAATAACCTGTCCAATGTTAATTGTTTCTGTCTGCATTGTAAAATTTTTCTAAAATGAGACATGACATTGTCATTGAAAAGATTTACTGCTCTATTTACTGCCACTGTGTATCAGGATGAGATTTTTCCACAAAACTTTGCACATCACCCGATTTAGCACAAATTTATTTGATTAAAGAACTTGAGACATCCCCCTTTCCTTCCTCCTCCTCAGAAGACATTCCCTCAGACAAAGTCATTTGCTGTTCATTTTGAAGGTGTAAGAGCTCTTCGGTGGTAAGCTCAATACTGTGATCTTCCACCAGCTCTTCAGTATCTTCACTGTTGACAACCGAGCTCATTAGTTTTTCCTATAGAGACAATAACATCAACAATAGCAATTTCCTTGACAGCAGCAGGACTTGTAGCCATCTCAAACCACTCAAAGTCTCATTCTGTTACACAGTCTAGCCAAAGTTTCCCCCATGCTGATTTCATGATTCTGTAACTCAGTTCCATACAATATCAATAAGATTAACACAATTCAGAATATTGAAATGATTTTTCTGAAATTCTCTGATAGTTAACAGAGTGTTATTAGTGACTTGAAAACAGTTTCAAAACAGAGCTTTTTTGTAAAGTTTCTTAAATTTTGCAATGACTGGTTGTATTAGAGGAGTTGTGTTAAGTGACCTAAATAAAATCGAACTCTTCAACTAAGTCATCCTCCAAACCTGAAGAGTGAGCAATTTTTTTCTTGCAGATATTTCTTAACACTTGGGGCAAAAAATTAATGAATCCATTCAACAAAAAATTGTCTGCTTACCCAAGCCTTCATATTAGCCCACCACATAACAGGCAATTTACTTTTCATAATATTGTTTCTTTTGAAAACCCTCAGATTATTGGAATGGTAAACAAGCAATGGCTTGACCATGAAATCGCCACTTGCATTGCCACATAGCAAAAGAGTGAGTCTATCTTTCATTGGCTTTTGCCCTGGCAATGCTTTTTCCTCCTTAGTAATATAGGTCCTATTTTGCATTAGTTTCCAAAATAATCTTGTTTCATCCCTGTTAAACACCTGTTAGGGGAGATAACCTTCTACTTTTATCAAGTCACTAATCACAGATTTCTCAGTCACTCACTTGTTTGAACTCACCGCCTCTTCGTGCCTAATTACACTGTGTATCTCACTATTCTTCTTAAATTTCTTGAACCAGCCGAATAGCTTTGAATTCAAAAGTATCACTTTCAGCATTTGTACCAGAGGTTTTCTTTACTAGATCATTATAAATTTCTAATGCCTTCTCACAAATAAATGTGTAACAGGTTAGGTAAGTTAGGGCATTGATGTATTATTCCCCCACTTCCGTTGTTATTATTTGTTGACTGTAACGGGGTTGATAAGTTAGAGGTTGATGTAGTAGTAATCCTGACTTGATATTATTTGTTGAGTGTTGTTAAAGTAATTACCCCTGTTGCTATATGTATTTGTAGTGTAGGAGGAAATCCTTTTCTCTGTTTTTACATTGAAAATGAAATGAATTAAAACATGCAACAATATAAGATAAACAATAATAAAAACTTGAGACACATATTGACATAAAGAGCAAGAATTTGTGTTTTCTTTTTGCGATATGAATTACAGAATATTTTTATGGTGTGTGTAAAATCTTCTTAGTGTGTCTTTTGTTTAAAAGTCAGTGCTTACTTGGTTTGGTTCTAAGAATTTCGTTTGTGAGGATGGCATTTGAAATCGCCTGTTTTCAATCTTCATGGAGTGCTGGCAAAGACATGAGTTTCTGTACTACGACTACTTGTCTACTCTACTACTATGAGTACCCTAGTCTACACTACTCTATTCTACACTCTTGTGGTGGAAGGGTTGTTTTTATAATGATGAGGGTTAGGATGATGACATATCCTTCTTTTCAATCATTTTGATGACAAGGCTTTTTAGAATGATGAAATATCATTCTGGACCATAACAAATGCTTCACTGATACTGTCACCTGATATTTCTCATTTATAAAAATAAGCAATAACTTTTTACTTCTTCAAGTATCTTTGATCTTTGTTTACTCATAAAAGTCACTCCTTTTGCAACATCGGCTGCTTTAATCAGTTCCTTATTTTTTCAAAATTGTAGATATTGTTGATTTAGGCATACCATACTGCACTGCAAGATCTGACACATGAATGCAATTTTTGTGTTTTGTGATGGTTTCTTTCTTCAATACAATTGTTTTCTCTCAACTTTTCTTTTTCCTTTACCAGTATCACTGCAAGCTTTCTTTGGAGCCATGACTGAAGACTAATGAAGAAAAAAAAAGGCACAGTAGAATAAAATTGGAAAAGGAAAACACAACATACAAATATATACAACATGGCAGTCCATTCAGAAATGATTCCATTTGATTTCAGCTCAGTTCGGCAATGTTGTTCAAGAACCAAAGTTTTGTTTGATAACCAAGGCATTTTCATCTTGAATTTTCTGTTTGAAAACTGATTTGTTTGACATGTGAGATATTCAAGAACCCAGGTTGTTCTCTTGTAGAAAGTGCCAATGGCATGAATTTATTTAAGGTGGATTTCAACTTGCCAAGAAGTGACTGAAACATTTTATTTCATGACCTTTATCTGCGCCATATATGGAATGAGACATGCAGGATCCAGTTTTGAAATTGCAATGAACTGTCACTAACTCTTTTATAATTTCAAGTAATGCCTTCTGTTAGATGTCCATCATGCATATTGCTCTTCATCCACTAGTTCAACTGTTGAGATCTGTTGTAATTGTCATCTGCTTGTTCCACCATTGTGGATTGTTTTCTGATTTCAGTTAGCTTTGCACCACTGATAGAGTCTCATTAATAGGAACCTCAAGTGAACAGGCTTACCACAGCCAAACTTACTGATTGCTATGGATGAGAACCTTTGGATTGATTCCAAGCTGGAGATGATAGCTATAAACAAGATGAAAAAAAAAATGATCTGACCCTAAAAACTGAGAAGAGACTAACCCAGATCCCAAATAAGAATAAGGACTACTTCAAAGGACTGAGTATAGATAGTTATTCAATGTTAAATCAGTACTAAATAAGAACTAAACAAGATATCCCTAGACACAGGTGATCATTTTGTGGGGGGGGGCAATCCATTGGTTTCAAGAAACTTTAGATTTGTACCCAAAGAGTTAGGCCTCAGCTGCTGATGGTGGTGCGGAATCTTTTATAGCTGTACAGGCCCACACAGGAGTGACAGTCTCGATTGCATGTGAAAATGTGCTCCTTTGATGTTGCCTTGTTTTCTTTATGTCAAGCACACTTCTCCCCAGTGGCAAACCTTTGTTTCTCTTGTCCCAGCTCCAACCCTCGTTATAAATAGTGTCTCCAGCATGAGCAACTCTTGATGTCCATGTCCATCACCTTCATGTCCTTTTTTGCAAATAACCTTAAAGTGAAGATGAGATCACCTTCTTACCTGGTGACCAGTTCCCTGCACAGAAGGACCTTTGGAATCCTCCCTTTCTGGCATATGGTGTACACACCCAAGCCAGTGTATTCTGTGCTGTTGGAGAAGGTTGTATTAGCTAGATAACTAGGTATGAGCGAGAACACCAGCACTGGTGACCCAATCGGACCAATTGATGCCCAGAATGCATTTCAGACAGCAAAAATGAAAGGTGCTGTGGTATCTCTCCTGTCTGGAGTAGAGGCTCCAAGTCTCACTGCCGTAGAGTAACACACTGATGACAGATTCCATATAGACTACAATTTTGGTTCTAATAGCATAACTATAAATGCTTCAAAGCTGAAATTTTGCAGATTAATAGTTTGTTATATGTTTTAAATGTTGTATAATTTTTATCTTTCTCCATAAATTAATAAGTGGAGCCCTGTTCATAAAGTCCATATAGTATAAAATTGTTATTGGACTCAGCTGTTATTTACAAATGTCAAGTTTGAAAATGTTATAAAAGTATTGATATCAGCATATTTTTTTTTTAATTTCCTGAATTGTTTAACCTTTTTCAAACATTAAAAATATGTTTTAAAACATTTTTTAAACTTTTTTTTCTGTGTGAGATTTTTTTTCAGAGGTACATGCATAAGCATTTGAGGTTAATAATGATTATCTTAAATGGGGAATATATATTTTTTATTAATTTTTTTAATTTTTGTTCGTTAATTGAAAATGTGTATATCCATTTGCTGTTTATTTAAAAGAGCCTTTTTATAATCCACCACCAAAAACAATCTGTTTTTTTTTTTTTTTTTATGCAGAGCAGCCAAGTCCAATAACTCTGTAAAAGTCAGGTATCGATTCTAAACTGTATTGATATTATAAATGTATTTGTTTTATGTGTCTAGTCGATACTGTTGGTTCCTTGGTAAAAGTTAGATCACTTCATGTTAGAAACTTGCTATGATTTATGAATTGGAGTCACTATTCACAACTGCAGTTGTGCTCCTAAGAATATAAGAGCTTTTGACAAAGTTTTAGGGGGAAAATATCATGGAAGAAAAGTCATAAATATAGAAAAAAAAGGCACAGTACAATAAAATTGGAAAAGAAAAGTACAGCATAACACATGAATGTATAAAACATGGTTGTTGACTAAAAAAATGATTCCATTGGCTCAGTTCAGCAATGTTGTTCAAGAACCAAAATTTTGTTTGATAACTGAGGCATTTTCATCGAATTTTCTGTTCAAAAACCGATTTGTTTGACATGTGGGACATTCGAGAACCAAAGTTTTTCTGTTGCAGAAAGTATCAATTTGACTAGGTAGAAATTAAAAATTAAATCTTGAGGGTATGAAAAATGTCAGAAAATAATTAACATTTTCAATTAAAATAGATATTTTTAATAAAATAATGGTTGTCTGAAATTTTGAGATGAGGAGTTATCATTATTTACATTTGGTCTAGTGTTCCAATTTTTGTTGTTACTATCACAACATTTCAGCTATTATGCTCTATGACCTTAAGATCCGGGTAATCTTAAGAGAATTTCAAACAGAGCTCTTTGTTTAATCTACATAGGGAGATTGTCAACCAGTGCTGAGTTTATGGGCTAGCATGGGATGCAGTTTAGGGGCCTCAAGACTGATAAAACTAAAAAAATAAAGATATAAAAACAGAGGAGATTTGTTTATTTTCAGATTGAATGTGGATCCTTTGAACTAATTTGTAACAATTTAGAGTATTTGGGCCCCTCTATGTGGAATGGTTCTTTTAATTTCGATAGAATTTCAGTTTAATATGGGTACTTCATTCAAGATATATTTCTGTAGGATGTAAAGTTCGGATAAAAAAATATTATGTTGTTAATGAAATAAATTGGATGAGTTCCAAAATCATTAAAAATTTTAGTTGAAGTGTTTTATGTTTTACACAAAAAAACATCTATTCTTTTTATAGATGGTTATTGGGTGGATATGCAAATTGAAGAGGCTTCCAAATTATAATAGCCCAGGGGACACATAAGGACCAAGTACAGCTCTGCTGTCAATATTTAGGGATAACTTATGTTCTTTTTTTTTAGTACTATTTAGTTATTTATGGGTATGTTTCAACTGATTAAAGTTGATTAAAGTGTAGGTTTCCTGAATTTGGTGACATAGTAATTGTGAATTCAATCCTTGGGCTGGGTAATACAAACTTAGACTCAGTAGAAACAATAAATGAGCAGTACTAAAACAAAAAAAAACAAAGGGTATCCCTAAACAAGTACAGTAGGATGAGTACCCACATAGATTAAATAAAGAGATAATTTTGAAATTCCCTGAAGGTTATCCAAATCAAAAGACAGCAAAAGGGCCAACAGCCAAAATATTGTGATAATGGCATCAAAAATGGGGTGCAATTGTACATAATATAAAAAAATAAGTAATAGTTTAAAATTCATTTCATATATCTTAATCTTCTAATAAAACACATTTTTCATGCAGTAGGTAGGGCTGGGTTACTGCTACCATGTAACCCAGTACTACTTGTCACATAGTCAGGTCATTGACCACTGAACCAGTTCCCCCACCAGGATTTTTTGGTGAAGAGAGTGGCTAGGCACCTGTCAAAGGGCAGATGGTCCTTCTTGTAGGATCAATGATTATCTAGCAGAATGGGGTAGACTAGACTTCATAGCTATGTATGCAGACAGTTCAGTGATGACACAACATCAACATGTATTCAAGATGTTAAAATCAATTAGAGAAATTTAAATATCTGGTGTTTCAACAGACTATGAAAATTGCGACAACCAAATTCAAAAGATGCATTAGAATAGTGAATGATGCCTTCCAAAAGCTAATCAAAGTTTTAAGAAATAAAATATTTTGTCAGTAATAAAGAGTGCTGAACTGATATGTAATATCAATACTCCTATATGACAGCAAATGTTGAGCATTTTCTTCACAAATGAAGAGGAGACTTGAGGCAATAGAGATATAGGCAGAAAAAAATCAACTTACCTTCGGAGGGCATGTGGTTGCCAATGGCATTGATTCCATGGCACAAAGAAAAACCAGGGCAGATTCATTCTATCATTTATAACAGAAAACAGTTCATGGAATAATCTGGATGTGCTGTCTATGGGGTGATGGAATAACCCAGATATGCTGCCTATGAATGCATATAAAGCCAGTGGCAGTGAACAAGAGGTCAGTTGAAAGCCTAAAGCTGGGGGAGTGGATTTGCAAATACTTGGCTTTGTGAATTTGTGACAGTTTGCTTTAATTTTGCTACAAGATGGAGTTCTACAGAAGGATGCTGAGAATACCATGGATGAAGCATGTGAATTTTAAGGAAAATGGAAAGAAAAGGCACACTTATACTTAAAATCAGAAAGAGTTGAATCTCCTAGAACACAAAATAAGTCAAGAGGGCTTGAAGAATCTGACATTCACAAGAAATACTGAAGGCAAGATTGATTGGTTGATTTGTTTTCTACAGTTTATCAACTGTTAGCAGGTTATTTAAAGCCAGAAAATATTTTTAGATTGTAATAATTTACATTATTTACATTATTCAGACTATTGTCCTCATCTTTGTCTCCATATTACAACGTTTCGGCCGTTGTACGCTTCAGCCTTCTTCAGGTGGTTGGAATGTTGAACTGAACCCTTTATTTCGCTTATTGGGGAAAACTGTTCTAGTTCCATGTGCCATGTTTAATGGATGTCAGTTATCAGTTATCTCCTGTTAATTTTCCCTCTGAAAGTTCTCCACTGCCTTAACTGGGTATTAAACTCACACTCTTTGGGTCCTGTTACTGGATCTAACCAACAGTTTTATCCACTGTGCCATGTGTGTAATAAATATGGTGACAAAGATGAGGACAATAGTCCGAATAATGTAAATAATGTACCTCATCTCAGAAATAGAGACAGATATTGTAATAATTTGTTTTGATATAATAATGGTTTAGTGATACAAGACTTACTAATTAACCCATAGCTGGAGGGGGAAAAGAAATGGATTCATACCTTTCCCAAGAGTATTTTTGTGTAAGTGAATATAATAAACCCAACCAGAATTGGAACTCAGGTCTCTGATTAACAATTCCATTATCCATTACACCACCCACACATCCAGGCTTATAGCAACTGGTTTTTTCCAAATGATCACATAGCTGGGTACTGACCAGGCTCAACATTGCTTCATTTCAGTGATCATACAGGAACCTATGTTTCAACATTATATGGTCATAAGCCTGAAGGGGAAACAGTAATGTACCCTACCAAATCAGCTTGTGTAAATAGATGGCAGAACAGGGATTAGGAGGGATTTGTGAAAAGAGAATCATTTCTAAGGACTGAAAAATCTATCCTCTGCTACTAAGGATAGGTTCTGTAGCTCTTAAAAATATTATGGAGAATATTGATCCAATTTGGAACACAGTTACTCCTCTTCATGCAATTTGTCACTATACAAAAAGTGTAGTTTGATTTAGAGTTGTACAGGAGACTAAGAATTCAAGCAAAATAGTTTTGTAAGACTCATTAAAGCATATCCAATTGCATATTTTTACTTAAAAATGAGATAAACACATTTGTTGGTCGCACAAAATATTCATGAAAAAAGAGGGAAGGACTAAATATGATATATGATTTTTTTTTCTTATATAAACATTATTATGCATGACTGAAGTTATTTTATCTTAGTAACTAAAGATAATATCAGAGTCAAGAAGAAAAGTCTTATCAAATCTTAACCAATCAAAATCCAGAAAAGAACACAAAGCATAGTGCAGGCTGGGCCAAACTGCAGCTAGCAAGTCACGGGCTCTTTGACCTTTAGTTATGCAGCTCATGGAAATATATTGGCTGCACTCCTTTTTTCATCACATTTAATATAAAATGGTAAATAAGAAAAAATTCAAGCTTTATAATTATTTACTGGGTATGAATTAAGACCCCATTGGATTAAAATGTAAGTTTAATATTATTGTTAATGTGTATGCAAAAAAGTATAACTTTTGTTCATCTTGCAGCTCTCAAGCATCTGAACTTTATCATTTGTGGCTCTTACATTAAGCAAGTTTGGCCACCCCTGACATAGTCAAAAGTATTATTTTATTATTTTTTATTATTAATCCGGTAGCTAGAATGAGCAAACAACTGAAGGTAAATGATATTACGAAGAGTACCAACATGTAGAAAACAGGAGTAATCAAAATTAGAAAAGTGTTTAAGGCAGTGGAAAAGCACATTATACATAAGTTACAATCTGCCCATATGATCTCTTTTTTGAAAATGTCTTGGCATTGTCTGCAAAAAGTGTCCCACTCTTTCACTATCCACTGTGAAAAAGAATATTTTTGTATGTTCAGACAATAGGGGAGTGATTGAATTTTTAATGGATGTCCTCTGGTATATTTATATTGGCTTTTAGCAAAATATTTTTTGAAACCTAGCTCAACAACTGAATTTACTATTCTAAATACGTGTATTAAATGAAGTCTATGACATTCAGTTACAAGCAATAAAAGGTCAAGGCTTTTAAATCTATCAAGATAAGGAATATTTTTAATTTCAGGAATCATTCTGTTAAAGAAATTTTTAAATTTTTTCTAGCTGTTGTATATCACAGTGAGAGTAAGTTGACAATACGCAGGAAGTATAAACTAGAAGAAGGCCGAAACGTTTTAACAAATATGGCGACAAAGATGAGGACAATAGTCTGAATAATGTAAATAGTGTACAAAATACCTTATCTCAGAAATATAGTGTTGGGTTTTCTATTGAATTTGGCTGCAATGACTTGAAGACTTTATGTTAGAGGTCATAATTACTCCAAAATTGTTTTCAATACAGACAAAAATTTTCTGATTGACATAACTTGGACCAAAAATTATAATATTCTGTATTAAAAAAATCTCAAGAAATCAAATTAAGCATTCTAAAATTCTGATAAACAAATGATTGTCATTATGATACCTGGACCAATAAATTAAATTAAATATATTTCAGAGAATTTCTTTTCATCTGATACAAATCATCCAGTTATTATCACAGATAAAGAGAAGACTTAAGGCAACAAAAAATTGGTTCTACAGAAGGATGCTAAGAATACATCAGTCATCTTATATGACAATGAATGCTAGAAAATCTCACAGATAAACAAGAAACTTCAAAGCAATAGAAATGTGGTTCTACAGAAGTATGTTGGGAATACCATGGACTGAACATGGGAGCAATGACAAAGTTTTAGAGAAAATGGAAGCAAAAAAGACACTTATACTTAGAATCAGAAAAAAACAGTTAAAATTCCTAGAGCACATAATGAGGAAAGTGGGCTTGGAGAATTTGACACTCACAGGACCTACTGAAAGGCAAGAGGGGCACAGTGAGTAGCCTACCTAACGAGCTTGTGTAAGTGAATGGTAGAACAGAGACTGGGAAAGTTGATGAAAAAACAAACTTTACTAAGAGCTACAAAGGATAGTTGTGGAGAGTCATGATCACCTACATCCTGATGGTATATAGAAGGGGTTATTATAAATAAATAACAATAAATGATTAAACTCATACATTTTAAGGATTAGAAATAACAGTACCATTATAAACTGATTCATTTCAAATGAATTAAGATAAATTAAAATTTGAAAACTATAAATGACAAAACTGATTGACCAGAAACAAGAGATCTACTCTTAATGGGATTAGCCTGAAATTATTACAAACTAGACTGCCTGTAACCCATTGGGTCACTGATGGTTTGGGTTATAAAACACTGGAGTTGATTTCAACATTCCATTGAAATGAAAATTAATTTTATTATGATTCGGTTAAAGATTTCAATTCATTCATGTCATCATTGGTCTGGTTTACAAGTTCCTGTTTAATGTTTTACTGATTATTTACAGCATTTCATAAGAATAGAACATCCGGGATAAACTTGAACTTTAAATCAGATTAACTTAAAAATATTTTTTTAACATGCCAAAAAATATGTTTTAAATATTTAAAATAGTGTTCATTTAAAGAAAGCTGAAATATAAATAATTACACTACAAATAACTGGACAAAACGGCAAAGCATGATCTCTTTGTCTTTAACTTAAAGATATTTTAATTAAAAAAATTGTCCATTTGAAGAAAGTTAAAACAAAAATACTTACTGTATAAACAACTGGTAAATCATTATGCACCAGACAGACACAGCACACTAGGACTTTTAGCATTATAGGATATTTTATATATATATATATATTTTATGTATGTATGTATATATATATATATATATATATATATATATATATATATATATATATATATATATAGAGAGAGAGAGAGAGAGAGACAGACTAGAGCAACAATAGTCAATAAATTAATAAAAGATCAATCATCATATCTTTCAACTGACTTCAAAGTTTCACAAACAAATAAATCTCATGATCTGAGCCTGAAACTCTGAATTATGTCAAAAGGTAAGTAGATTGAAATGTTATTATTTTATTGATGTATAGCTAAGGTATCTGGTGTTGCCCGGGTGTACATGGCTGCAATTATATAACTGAACCCCTCTGTATACCCACAACCCCACTGTCTAGAAATGTCATCTGGCATCCCTAATTGCATGCATCATTTGTTCTTATACTAATCTACTCCCCTCTTCATTCTTTTTTACGGTATGTCCTTCACAAGTGTTTGATTGTTCTTGGTAAAGGAATTCCATCAATAAATCCTTCTTGTGTGATTGTTGCTTGGGGTTAAATTGTATCAGTGTTTTAGATATTCAGTAAATTACCTATGGTTGGACTAACTTTTAAATAGTATGGCATTGTTCACAAATCTAATAATCAAACAAAAACAGGGATGTAGCATCAGAGCTTGATTCAACTGCAAGTGCAAACGCATGAATGCCCCCCTCCTTTTTTGCACGTTTACTGTAAAGCTGGGTTTAATAAAAGGTTCTTCAGGAATTTATCCCTTTTAACATTTCAATAATCCTTCTCAAACAATCTTTGCATAAAAGGTTGTTTGAATGCCAATTTAGGATGGAAACGTATGAAGAAAGTATTGGCTAAATGGCAAAAGCCGATTTTGGACCTAGTTTATTGCAGATTTTGTCCACTTAACTGAAATAATCTAAACCAAATATTCATGCAAGACAATTTGTGCAACATGTGTAATTTACATGGCAAATTTAGAAAGCATCAGATGAAAAAAAACGGGAAGTTATGGCTGAAAAACAGGCTTTTCAAAAAGTTTTTCATAGTTTTTTTGTTATATGCAGGAAGCGATCAAGACTAAAACCACACATTATTTCTTGCATGATGGCAAATATTCTTGAATGAAGGTATTTGTAATATAAAGATATCTTTGGCCACAGAATGGTTAAATGTAAAACAAAGCTAGGTTTAATTTTGGCACAAACCAAAATGAATGAACAACAATATATGTGACTTAAAAGAAACTAATTTCTTTTTTTAATTATCCCCCCTCCAAACAAGGTGATAATGGCATTAAAGAAATTGAAAGAGAATGAGAAGACTTTAGTGAGAAGTGAAGATAAGGACAATAAAAGAACAGCATTCAGGAAGACAGAAGATGCTGATTTTAAATTTTTGAAGATTGTAGTTATCAGGGAAGCAAGAAATCAGAAGGGAGTTCCACAGGTGAAACGTGTGAGGAAAGAAACTATTAGAATAGAGCAAACAGTTACATCTAGCTAGTAAAATAGTGAAACCTAGTTGCTAAT
The DNA here is from genome assembly GCA_903632075.3 of Acanthosepion pharaonis. NCBI lineage: Eukaryota > Metazoa > Mollusca > Cephalopoda > Sepiida > Sepiidae > Acanthosepion > Acanthosepion pharaonis. Next base: position 910,206 of record CAHIKZ030002644.1, read on the forward strand.
CTAGCAGCACATTTAAGTTCATGTAGTTGAGTCACTAACGAAGAAAAAGTTCATTAGAACAGTTGCCATGACAATATTTATTGAAAAGACAGTGGCAACAATGTTACATCGGTGAGAATGTACAAGAAGTAGAGATGCCACATTAGGATTGTGTGATGAACACACATCAGTACAGACACAAAAGAAGCCTCGGATTACATGTGGACATGTTTGTCAACACCAGTTATATCCAGGTTTTCTTTGTTAGCAGTGGGACAGCTTGACATGTCTAGCTACAAGCCTCTCAGCAACTAGTCAAGATCCAGATCTTTGTAAGATGACTCATGCTAATAAAAGCAATGGGAAAACCAGCTGTCAGCAGTTGGAAAAACACTGTCTTGTGAAGTTAATCCCATGGGCATTTTTGTTCTTCTATTAACCCTGTAGTTGCTGGGAGAGTATTTGGTTACGTGTTTCCCCCCAATCTCAACACACTCTTTGTTTACATTACAACAAATTGATTACATTACAGACTCTTCTTTGAATTTTGTCAAGTATATAGTAGCAGCACAAGACAAGATATGGCAGCAGTATTAAACCAACTACAATTTGAACTTCTTAACAGACGAACATTTTCTCCTCTTTCATGCTGATGACGTCAAAGAATTAGCTGAAACTATTAACAACTGTATCCTGGCTGCTGCAGCAGATTCATTTCCCCTCCAGCTATAAACTCTAATTTTCAACACAAGACAGCTATTTCTCACTTAACAGCCAGAATGGATGTAATGGTCACTAGTGAGAATTTGTACCTGACTGCTATTTGAACCATACTACACATGTAATGTTGGTACTAACCAGCCTTAGATAGCTTTAATGTCAAATGTGTACAATTTGTAACATTTTTATTTTTGTCTATACAGTAGTGTACCTAACTGTAGACATAACACATTTCAAAATCCACTCTATATTCTGTACTGTATATTCTAAATAATATTTTTGAATGCAATTGTAGGCTTTCAACTACAGATAAAATGTATTGTTGGTCATTTTGCTTTAAAATTGTATTGTTATTAATTCTACTATAAATATGTATTTTTATACTTTCATAGTGTTTTGTTTTTATTTGAGGGTTCATTATTTTCCCATAGCTGGGACCCTAACAGGTGCTACCACCTGAGATCAGGGTGGATCTGGGAACAACAGCATGTAAGAGGTGCTTCCATGCTCTTTGAAACCTTCACTCTCGCAATCAGAGGCCTTGCTACTGGATGCAGTTTATTGTCATACCCAGGACTACATTTTGAAGAAAGTGAAAACAATCGCAATCAAAGTTTTCATACAACTATTTGAATTTTTATTTTATGTGATTTTATAGCTGGTCATAAGACCATTGGTGGGGGGGGGACATTAAACAATTAAGTTGTTAACTGAGGAGAGGCTGTATGGAAAGCAACCAAAATATTTCAGGATTTGGCTGAAACCGTCTTCATAAAACACAGAAGAGCCTAATTTACTTTTTAATTCTCAATCATTTTCTAAATCCCAATAATAATGTGTAGGTCGACCTAATTTCTCCAGTCACTTACCAGAGGGCCCACCCAAGTGAGACCTGAGTCACCAACCTACTATAACAAATATAAAGTTAGCTTTATGTACAGAGATGAATCATAAAAAAAAAAAAAAATTGATAATACTTTGATGATTGAAGTTAACAATGTCAGATGATTGCATAATAAAAGAAAACCTGGTTAATGTGTACACTAAAAAGTAAAAGGATCTGAGGACAAAATATGATTTAACAGACTTCACATAATGTTCATTTCATACAAGAGATGCTCCTAAAATAATGCTTCCTATTTTGACCCATGATATCAAAGGCAGGCATTAGTGGTACAGTAATTGAGGTTAAAGCTTTCTGCCAGTAACTAACTGTTTTGTTTTGTTAGCAGTCTGGCAAAATGGTGTCTGACATGAAAGTGCATATAAAGCTGAGGTCATCATGATCAGTCCCATGACTGGGTTTGGGTGTAGATATGCGGTACAGCTGAGCACCTAATCAACTTCCCCCCATATGTTTCAGTTGCATGCCAATTTCCCAGTTTCTGTGAATGATCTTTCAGTCCATTCAGTGACATTATTAGCCCATTTTATTCTCCATCTTATAGGAATGGGGGTGAAAATATAGTTGGCTCTCATGATGTGTCCATACTATATAATATCGACTTTTTCTTCTTGTCAGTTGTTGGATTACCGGCCCTGATGATTATCACAAGTAATGAGATACTGACTTACTGCCTCCTGACAATAATTACAGGCAGCACAAGATTTGAAAGAATTTCTCTTTTTCCTTTGGTCACTTTGATAGCAACAAGACATCCTTTTCTTGCTCTGTCAGCATTTAAGCACCTCAGAGACAGATACTGAAAGTTGCTTTGAAATATTTACATTTAATCTCATTTTTCCTTTTTGTTATATGTGCATTTAATAGATTTATTAATACTTGTTTAAATTCCATGTTTTGTGTGTCTTGTTGCCTGGACTCTCATGAATCTGACAATATTGTTTGTGGGACAAATGTACCAAAAGCATTAAAAATTTACTAACAAACATCCATACCTCAAAATTTGTGATGCAGTTGACATGAGAGAGGTCTAGGATGGTTCTGAAACACCTCATTTCTAAAGTAAAGGTATATTATTGAATTCCTCCAAGATGCACCAATTGACACATTGTTTATGGAGACCAAATATTTAATGTGAGCACAGTTAAGTAGCACGCAGTGTATTTTACTAGTGACAATGACCAACATTCTGGGCAGCTACACACGGCTATCAACCTGCAAAATGAAAAATGCTGCTGAAAATGAATAACCAATCATTGTTACCTAAAAAGTTGCTCTATATAATGGTGCTATTATGCTCCCTGTATCTGTTGCTGTTTTCTGTGGGAATGAATAAGAGGCATTACTTTTGGAGCGTGTCATCCAAAACCAAGTCGACATTTTGCTTTTCATTTCAGGATTCTAAAACATAAACAATGACATTAATGCTAGTTGTCTAAACGAGGAAGAATATTGAATATTAAATGAATTTAAATCATTTTCCTTTCACCTGCTTTTCCCACCCAGTCCCTTTAATTTCTTACCCCCCTTCCCTTAACTCTCATCTTTCCCCTTCTCTTTCAATCTTGCCTTTTCCCTTCCCTTCCTCTTGCCACTTCTCTTATTACTTTTTGCTAGCTTGACATTCCTTTTACCTCCTATTTTTCCACTCTTTTATTCCTTACCTCCTGCCATTCCCCTTTCTTACCTCTTATCTTTTCCTCCTCTTTTACTTTTTCCAATTCCTTCCAGCTTAATATTATCATGAAGGCTTCTCAGTTACAAGAATAACTGATTCCAACACAGAAGAGCCAGTAACTGAGCAAGATTGAATGGATATTTTAGCTAACAAACAAGGAAACTGAACAGGCTTCAGTAAGAATTCAAGAATTCATTAACAAAGTAAAACAGAAAATACATTGAGACACAATGTTTTGGCTTAGCCATTACTTTAAAAAAACAAGATCGCCATTTAAAATAGCCTCTTTGATAAAGGCCAAAAAAAACAACAACAAAAAAATGAGATTGCCATTTAATACCACTCACACCATTGTTGCTATATATGGTCCAGTGCTGGAGCTCCTTGATAAGATCCAAAGAAGAATCAGCAATGTTATTGGTCCTTATCTGGTGCCTTGGCTTCAGGTTACCTTTCTGTATCTTTTTTTATTAATACTTTCATTGTAATTGTTCGGATGAGCTCCTCACTATGGTACTAGACTGTATGAAGTTAAGCGCAATACTAGACTGGCAGTGTAATCTCATCAATTTACAATTGAGCTGGCTAGGTGTAGCCATAAATTCTATGCTAACAGTTTCTTTACTTGCACTTCTTGCTTGTAGAACTCCCTTCCATCTCCATATTTTCCAGCCAACTTTAATCTGCAAAAAATGAAAGGCAATGCCAATCCCTATCTACTATCCTTCTGACTGCTCTTTTCTCTTTCTACTCATTATTAATGTTTCTGTTCCTAATTCCTCCACACCCTGTAACCCATTGCGCGTTAGTGGCTGTACTGCCTTGCTTGGGGTGATACTGATTAAAATAACAAAACAATAATAACACAAACAAATAAAAAGTAGATTAATAGTTGATCATTAAAAATCAAAAGAAAACAGTATTTAACAGTATTCTAGTCATATATTTGTTTGAATCATTTCAAGCAAGACAATAAAGACACTAAGACACAAGGTGTTACTGAATGTGAAAGAATAAGAAAAATCAAAAAACATTATTCAAGTTTGAGAACAATAAGAGAAGAGGAATCAAGAAGACAGTATTTAACATTTGACATTGCATTTCAATTTTTGAAAATCAAAGTTGGCTGGAAAGCAAGAAGCCGGAAAAGAGTTTCACAAGTGTGAACTGCAAGAGAAGAAATTGTTAGCAAAGAACTAAGAGATAGTTACATCTAGCCATTTCAACTGTAAAATGATGATACCTTGTGGCCAATCTAGTACTGCACTTCAATTCATAAAGTCTAGGTACCATAGATAAAAGTACATCAGAACAATTACCATGAAAATATTTATAGAAAAGACACATGGAAGCTAACATGGAAGTAGGAAAGGGACTGAAGACAAAATGTCACAGCAGGACCAATGACATAAAAGTCACTTCATTTAGCTTTTTGTTACATTCAAGAAAACAAATAAAATTAAGCAAAACCTGCCTTGATTCAAATCTCTTACCCAAACGTAAGCAAGTAATACCAATATGTCAGCATTTTTTCTTTTATGTACTAAATTCTTTCAAGATGCTGATGATCACAATTTTCTACAACCTCCTGTCTTTTGTTGTCTTTGGGAAATTTAATTACTTTGTCCTTGTTCTGCCATTCACTAACTTAAGGTTGCTTTTTTTTCTTTGCTTCTCTGGTCTTCAATATATCCTGTGAGTGTTAGATTCTCCAAGCCCTCTTTCTTCATTACATATCCCAGAAATTTCAACAGTCTCTTTCAGACCGTTTGAATTTGTTTCTATTTTCCTTAAGATTTCTTCACTATTTGCATGTTCTGTCCATGGTATTCTCAAATATATGGCTGCCAAAATATTTAGGTAAATTTAATTTTGGAATACAAACTTAGGCTTTTTAAATTTATTTTTTTTATTTTTAATATCCTGGATGTTATATAAAACTGTGTTGTAAAGTATGGCAAGAGTGCTGATGTTGGGGGAAACACCTAACTGATTGTTCTCCCAAGAACCCCAGAGTAATAGGAAGAAATGGGAGGAAACAAAAACTGGAAGTCACAGAAATCACAGCATGGAAAGCGGCACGCAACTTGAGGAACAAAATGTCCAAGGGCCTGACATTACAAGGCACCAAATCTCGCCAACTGCCCACTGCTGACTTTCCCATCACTTTTATTGAAAAGAGACAGTTGATAGAAACCCAGATCTGGACAAGTTGCAAAGAGGTCCATATCTGGACATGCCAAGCTGTTCTACTGCTAAAGCAGAAAACTCAGATGTAATTGGTCTTAACAGACATGTCTGCACATGATTTAAAGCCTCTTTTGCATTTGTACTGATGCACATTCACTCCAAACTGACTGTTTGAGGTGGATGTAATTGAATGATCCTAAATTTTGGGGCACAAATACACTTAAAATGATGTTCTCTTTCTATTACCAAAAGTGACTCTTTGAGTTGGATCTAGTTGAGTGATCCCAAATTCTTTTGTTCCAATGCAAAGCATTAAGATGAAGATCTTTATTATCTCACTTGTTTCCTAACATTAAAAATCCTCTTTAATTAATCCTTACTTAATAATCTACAGCATTGTCACTTTTTGTAGCATTTATTAACCCCTAAAATTATTTTCATGCTTTTCACTTTTCTACTTTTCACTGAAATTAAAATAACTGATATGTACTAAATAAGAACTAAATGAGATATCCCTAGATTTGGTCAGAAGAACGAGAACAATCTATCCCTGTAGATTAAATAAAGGGTTCAGTTTGAAATTCCATGAAGTACTTGATAGTGGACAGACAACAACAACAAAGATGAGGACAATATCATGTGTAAATAATTCAAATAATGATAACTTGTCATCCCAGTAATTCAGACAGAAATGAAAATTCTTTGATATTGCTTTATATTATAATTATTAACTTGTTATTGTGTAAAAATTCATATTCAATTTAACTGCAGTATATATTAAATAGAAAAAAATTATAAATCTTGTTTTTGAAGAGTATAAAAAATGCTAAAGGAGTGGCAAAATATGGATCAGACGATTGTTGATAACTTGATCAAATCCATGAAAAATTGAATACAAGCACTGAAATCAGCAAATGGAGGACTTACTCTATACTAGTTCCAAATACTGTTTGTTTATGTTGAATAGGGATTACATAATAAAATTTTGAAATTGGATGTATTTTATTTCTCCTCGCTAAAAACTTTTCGTAGTATTTGAACTGGAGATGTCCAGTCTTCACTTGGCTGTTTGGATAGAGTTCAAAAGTATCTACGTGGCAACCCCGTTCTGAGAGACAAAATGTCACAAGCCTCTCATTACTATCCCTATTTCCATGGCAAATTTTCTGATGTGCTACATCCCTCAGTTCCACCAGATCCGAACTTTGCAGCTAAGCCCTGACATGCCACATACACAGGAACAAATCATTTTCATTCTCTTTGCTTTGTATTCTATTAGTAAGAAGGAAATTTCACTCAGATTCTTTCTTAGAACTGCTATGTTATGGAACAAACTCCCAAAAGGATGTTTTTCCAATCCTTAAAATCTTAACCTCTTAAAGCAGTGGTTCCCAAATGGTGCAGCATGCCTCAAAGGTGCAACAGAAGATGAAAGCAGGTGAGGTGGAATGATTGAAAGACAAAGATTTAGAAACAGTTTCAATAAATTCATATGCTACAAATCAATATGATTTCAAAATTTAAAATATTATTATAGATTACTTGTAATTGCATGCATGAGTCCAGGTATAAATAGTTATGAATAATTATTGATTGATTTTATCATTGTGATATTTTTGCATTATATCAAGTATTAAGAATATAGTAATTAGGGTCCGCATTTGGAGGAGAGAGTTATCAATGATAATGTTCTGACTTTGAATCTATGGTTATCTCTGGAAATTCTTTGCCATAGGGCTACTTGTACCTTTTCACTGGGACTTCCCTTTATGGAGGCGAGAACAAATTTTAATTCCAAAAATGCAGCCCAAAGAAAAAAAAGGAATCACTGTCTTAAAGTTTAGAGATAACCATATTCTATCCTAGATAGCCTTATAAACAGCACTTGTTACCTCCTCCTCTTATGCTGATACATCATCATTCAGTAACCCTCTACCTTGAGTAGCTCTTGGGCCTTGTACTGGGTGAGCATAAAATAAAGAGAATATTATTTCAGATATCATCAGGCAATCCTTAAGTTACTTAGATTTTCTTAGAAAATTTCTTTGTTAAACAAAATAAATCCATGTTAATCGCATTTAGTATCAGATTTGATTGGCAAGGCAGACAATTGCAGCTAGGAAACACTTCCTTTTCAGTTGGGATACTATTTTACATAATAAGAAGCTGTGACAAACACTTGGTGTTTTCAAATACTTAACAAATCAAATAATGCCTGAGGTCAAGATTACTTAAATATAAAGTGAAAAAAACAGGTGCTATAGTACCACATCATGTCTAATCTCCTATATAGCAAGGAATGTTGAGCAATCTCCTCACAAATGAAGAAAAGGCTTTAAGAGACAGATGAATGTTGTAATAACATGGACAAAACATGTGACAAATGAAGAAATTTTAAAAAGAATACAGAAAAAAAAAACACTGCTGTTAACAATCAGAGACAGCTGAATTTTGGGTGTTTTTTATACTATTATTCACCCAATACGAGGCCCAAGAGCCACTCAAGATAGAAGTTTAGTGAATAGGGTTATTGTTGATTAATTTGTTTTTTATGTTTTATCAACCTTCCAGAAGTTATTTAAAACCAGAAAATATTTTTTGACTGTAAGGATTCTTTATTTTGAGATAATGATTTACCAATACAAGTCCTACTAATTAATCCATAGCTAGGGGGAAGATGAAGTGAATTCATACCTTTCCCAAGAATATTTGTACATAAGTGAATATAACAAATCTGACTGGAATTGGAACTCGGCTCTCAGACTTCCAATTCCAATCCATTATCTATTACACCACCTGTACATCCAGGCTTACAGCACCTGGTATTCCCAAGTGGTCACCCATCTAGGTACTGATCAGGCTCAGCATTGCTTAACTTCAGTGATAAAAAAAAAATGTTTCAATGTGCTATGGCCATAAGACTAAGTTTATTGTAAGGCTTTAAAGAGAGAAAGTATGAAATACATATTATGGAGATATATAGGATAGATAATGGTTAACCCTTGAGGGCAGGGGAGATAACTGGCAAATTTGAACTAGGAACCCACATCAAACCTGGAGAAAGGAAAAATTCTTCAGCATTGGAATGAATATATTAGAGAACTCTTCTATGACAAAAGAGAACAGCTGATAATACACAGACTTACTGACGAACCTGAAATTCTAAAAACTGAAGCAGAAGATGCACTGGCCAAATTGATCAGAAACAAGGTGGCAGGGCCAGACGGAACTGTAACAGAGATACTGACAGCTTTAGATGATTTTTGCATAGACAAGATTATAGAAATAATAAATGAAATCTACAAGAGTGGGGATATACTGGAAGATGTCAGCAGATCTATTTTATAGCACTGCCTAAGAAACCAGGTGCAAACAAATGTGAACTCCACCGAATAGTCTAATGAGCCACATAACAAAACTCATCATCCATATTCTGATGAATAGAGCAGACAGCAGAATCAGGTGAGAGATAGGACAGGAACAGTGCAGATTCCTTAAAGACACCAGATCAAGGAACGTGATATTTATGCTCAGAATGCTATCAGAAAGAGCAATACAAATTCAGAAGGATGTACACCTGTATTTTATAGACTACACAAAGGCATTTGACAAAGTACACCACAAAGATCTGTTAGAGCTACTCAGCATATTCAGGAAAGACATTAGAATAATCAAAAACCTATACTGGTAGCAAATCACCTGTATAAAGATAAAAAATGAAATCAGTAGATATACAAAAATAAAAAGGAGTGTAAGGGAAAATTGCCTCTTCTCACCTGACTTATTAACAACATAAGATATGCAGATGGCATAATGCTAATAGCAGACATGGAAAGGAAGTTATAAAACCTCCTACAGAAGCTAACAAACAAACTACAAAAAAAAAAACAGAATGCATGGTCATCAGCAAAAAGATGAGCCCAAAATGCAATATACAGGTCGGGGACACTAAAATCAAGCAGATGCAGAAATTTAAATATCTGGGAAGTGTTCTGACAAAGGACAGTAAGTGCAATGCTGAGATCTGAAGACATATTGGGAGGGTCAAAGACGCATTCCAAGAGCTAGGCACATTATGATGAGACAGGAGGATTTCTTTGGTAACAAAGAAAAGAGTACTGAACTGCTACATGATATCTGTCCTCCTTTACGGTAGTGAATGTTGGATGGTCTCCTATAAGATGAAGAAGAGTCCCAAAGCAACAGAGGTATGGTTCTACAGAAGGATGCTAAGGATACCATGGACTGAACATATGAGCAACGATGAGATTTTTGGAGAGGATGCAAACAAAGAGGAAATTTATACTTAACATCAGGAAGAGGCAGCTGAAATTTCTGGGACACGTAATGAGGAAGGAAGGCTTGGAAAATCTAATGCACACAGGACAGATTGAGGGAAAGAGGGACAAGGGAAATCAATGCATGACATACTTAGTGGGCTTAAGCAAATGGATGGCAGAACAGGGTCTGGGAGAAGTAGCAAAAAGACAAAACTTATTGAGAACTACTCGGGATAGGAGAAAGTGGAGAGCCATGATTGCCTACGTCCTGAAGAGACATGTCATATAAAAGAAGAAAGAAGTGATCGAGGAAGAATCTTCTCAGAAATCTGTCTCATAATGTAACAGTTGTGGGGGGAAAACTGAGTGGAACTTCCTCCCTAATGGAATATGAAGGAAACAAGGATAAGTTAACCTTGTGTATGTGGCATGGCCAGTCTTAGCTGTGAAAGTCTGAACTGGTGGAACTGAGGAATGTAGCTCATCTGAACATTTGCCAGGAAAATAACAATAGATTAGTGAGAGACTAGTTACAGGATTGAAAATAATTTATCATCCACAAGGCCATGTAAATGCTTTTTAACTTTTTCAAGGCTGGACAGTGAGGACAGATCCATATCTGGTTTGATGTGTCTACAATCTATTTAGAGATTCTTACTAAAATACAAAGAAGAATCTGCAATGTTATTGGTCCTGACCTGGCATTTCAGCTTCTGTCCCTTTCCCACTGCTGCAATGTGGCTTCCCTGTGCCTTTTCTATAAATATTTTCATGGTAAGTGTTCAGATAAACCTTCCTCTATGGTACCTAGACTTTATGAATTTAAATGCAGTACTAGATTGGTGGCAAGGTTTCATCGTTTTACAGTTGAAGTGGCTAGAAGGAAGCTATGGAGAGCCATGATCACCTGAAGAAACATAGCATATAAAGTAAGAGAATAATTCTACTACAATATATTGTTTCAATTATATTTAATTGTACATGCATTAAATATGTAGTCTGTAGCAACTTTACAGCAGCCCATTGATGATAAGATTTCTACTTTTACTTGGTGTTGGCATAGATGTTCAGGTTTACGGGTAATGAATGACATGTCATCTAAAAACACAAAGGAGGAAAATACAGCTCTTATACAAGTTCATTCAATTTAAAATTGATGTGTTCTTGAGGAAAAAATGTTCTCCATATCATTGAAGTTATTAACATCAAAAATGAACTAATATAAGAAAAAAACCTATCCAAAGAAGGATGTGAAGGTGATGCAATGGATAGCGGCTCAGAATGAGAAATCAGAGGGCAGAGTTCAAATCCCAGTTGGGTTCATTACATTTACTTATGCACAAATACCCTTAGAAAAAGTTAGGGATTCATCTCCTCTCTCCAGCTATGGGTTAAATTGCAGAACTTGTATCTGGAAAAATTATTCTTAAAACAAAAAAAACAAAAAAAAAAAACATTTGTAATGCAAAAAAAAAAAAAAAAGAATTAGTCTCACAACCCCAAAATAAAAAAATAAAAACGTAAAAATTTTGGCTTTAAATTACACACATTTTGATTAACCATAAAAAGTCAATTGTATCCAAGAGAAACTGCATGTTTACTCAGTATATAACTGGAATCAAATTGTATATGTATAAAATTTGACTGATTTGTTAAAATCGCTTACCACTGATTTCAATTGGATGGTAGTGTTCTAAAATGATCAAATAAATAAACTGACTAGAAAATGGCAAAAATAAATCTGATAGAAACAGCCGACACTCCATTCATCTATTTTCTATATTGGCAATATTTTAATAGGTGAAAAACAACAGCACAATTATAACAATGACAGTAACGGATATGTTAGCTTATTCCTTATAGACTCTTTTGTCCTTGGAAAATACATAATAATCAATAAACGATGGAAGGGAATAAAAAAAGATTTAAATGAGAAGCTTTTTCTGTTGCTATGGATGTGCAGACACATCATGGCTGCCAGGGTGGAAAGTGGAATCATCAAATAAAAATTTTGTTGAATGTTTCATTTACTTCATGTAAATGCACTTGGTAAAAGCATGAATCCATCTTGCCCCAACTAAGGATTTAAAATAACTGGGCAAACTGGGCTCTCTCCTGGGGTATCAGCCATTCTAGAAGGACGCTGAATTTAAACCTGAGTGGGAATGAATAGTTCTTAATTGATGTGGTTTCTATAATCTGGAAAAGTTGTTTGTGATTCTATAGCATCAGTTCAGAAGATTTGGAGAAGGGTTGTCTTCACTGAAATCTTCAGGCTTCACTTGCTCAAATCCATTTTTAACAATGGATGTGAGAAAATGGTTGTATACAACCAACAGTTTAGATATTTCTGAATAACTCTGGCACCAATGCATGGCATCCATATGAGAACCTTGATCTGATAAAACATTTTAAGAACATTATTTGAGTTTTCAGATTAATGTTTAGGTTTCAGTAGCAGCTTGAAGTGTTAGGTGAAACTATTCATAGCAGAGCCTCTTCTATGTTCTATTTTCTTATCTCCTAGACTCAATTTTTTATGACTGAGATATTTCAAGTATTTAGTATTTACAAATTCCACATATTTTAATTTTTAGGATTTAGGGTGTGTGCCATCACTGATCTCATTCCATCTTCAAATCATTGGCTCTGTTTTGGAAATGTTTATTTTGATTCTTACTTCTTCAAACACTTGGCAGAGGATGCTAATTCTTTTTTTCAAGATCTTTCTTGTCCCAACTATGAATGCTTGTGCCACTGGTATATGATGGCGGAACAAGGTTTAGGAGTTATGACAAAATTTATTAAGAGTTACAAAGGAGAAGAAATTTTGGAAAGTCATGATCTAAAGGTACACAGCAAATAGAAAAAAATCCTTCATTTAAATATGCTTCATTAAACAGAATAGACCATTTAGGGAGTTGCTGTTGTCCTATCTTAACTATCATTGTGTATAGAATCAAGGACTACCAGAACATTCCAAACTTCATCAGGAGTACAATAAGGAGGACACGAGAGCTCAAGATTATTTGATCTCTTCCTAGACTATGTGAATGAAATAGTCTTCGAAGAGATTAAATAGTTTGAGGCACTCGTTTTCCCTCTGTGATATTTCAGATGAAGTTTAGAGTGTTTTTGGTATTGGAGATTTTGTGGCATACTGTGCACCATTTCTCTTTTACCAATTCTTGTATGGCTTGTTCTTATCTTGACTTTTACTTCTTGGAACACTTGGCAGAGGATAGTAATTTTTAAAATTTTTTTTTTTCAAGATCTTTCTTGGTCCAACTATGAATGCCTATGCCACTTGAATATGACCCTCTCCTCCACCCAACTTTTGCACATTGGAAAGTAAGAACTGTTTTCTATGAGTAGATTTATTAAGGATACCATATAAAATGTTTAAGAGCTTGTGTAAATTTCTAGGAAACATAATGAAGAAAGTGGGTTTGAAGAATTTGACACTCACAGGACATATTGAAGGCAAGAGGGACAGAGGAAAGCAGCAAGTAACCTACCTAAAGAGCTTGTATAAATGGTTGGCAGAACAGGGACTTAATTGTTTGGCAGATTAGGAGAGATAACAAAAAGACAAACCTTATAAAGAGCTATAAAGAACAGGCCGTTGTGAAGAGTTGTGATTACTCATGTCCTAAAGAGACATGGTACACAGAAGAAATATCATTAGTAACAATATTAGGGTGTCCTGAAATAATTTCATTTTACCAGAAAGTACATTGTCATTGTTGCTTGTTTACCTGTTATATAAGTTGGCATCAATAGCAGATATCAAATTTTAATAACCTTATTTCAATGGTAGAGCAAGTATCTAACACAGATTACTGATTAAATGTGAAAGAATGACATCGCGATCTAATACATGAACGATCACATTTCAGTCTGGATTGATGCTACACTGGTCAATACAAGAGAGCAACAATTGATACCACTGAGTTATCCAAAATAGGTGTGATCTAGAAATTAAGAGAAGCCAAGTGCTATATCCCAAAAATGTTCACAGGAAGCCACAGACATTGCTTTATATAGAGATATGCATAGTTTGTCTCAAACGTTTGGCAAAGCAATCTGAAAATAGAACCATTACCTGTATTTGGAAACATTGTGGAAACGAAAACGGCATGTCACCAATATACGGGTGACATGAAAGTCAACATGTTTATACAACTTTGACAAAATCTGAATTGGCAAAAATAAATACTAACTTTAAAACAGGTGGCAGCTATTTAAAAAAATAAAAATAAAAAATTTAAAAAAATGACAAAACAATCTGTGGGAGGGAGATTTTATTACAGCTTTAAAAATGGATGTGTTTCCTTTATTTGATTGATTCATATTTCTATGGCTTATCAACCCTTTGTTGGTTTTTAAAGCCTGAAAATATTTTTCAGATTGTAAGAAATTTTTTTTTTTTGAGATAATAACAATTTAGTGATACAAGTCTTACTAATTAACCCATAGATGAGGGAGAAGCATTTGTTTCATACTTTCTCCAAGGGTATTTATTTGCATAATTAATATAAGGAACCCAACTGGAACTGGAACTTGGCACTTCATCATCCATTACACCACACGCATATCCAAACTTACAGCACCTGGTTTTCACAAGTGGTGACCCATCTATCTACTGACCTGGCTCGATGTTGCTTAACTTTGGTGATCATATGGGAACAGGGCTTTCAACATGATATAGACATAAGCCACAGCTGTTTTAAAAGTATATATAAACATATATAAAAATACGAGCTGGGTTCCAATTTGGATTAGAATCCAACAGAAAGATAGGACAAGGAACAAATAGGAAATGTTTATAAATTTAACATGTTTTGCTTTTATTTAAGCTTCATCAAAAATTTTTGGAATTAATTATGGTAGAGAAAGTTCTGGTACTTTGGATTCTATGTTGTTTGTTTTTCATTGGTCAGGCAGACCTCAGGTGTCTTCATCTTGTGGTGTTAATGTGTACATTTGGATTCTAGTGGGCATTTTTGTGTCAGTCTCGTGATGTTTGTGTGTATAATTCTTGAAGATGGTAGTGGAATGTTGGCTTGTCTGTGTATTTGTGTATCATATTTATAGTTGGTTGAGGAAAATGTTTGGTGTGAGAGTGGGCCAATGTAACCCAAGAAAAACTTGGGTTACATTGGCCGCTGATATGAAGATCTTAGATTTCTTAAGTATAGATTTTAGGTGACATGAGAACATGTGTTTGGCATGTGTTTATCAATAGGAGATTGTTTATAAATATCCCTTCTAAATATTTTCTTTGCAGTAAAGAAATGTTGTTAACTGGGGCAAAGAATGGCTTGTTAATTTTAACACCTCTAAAACTAAACTGCTCTCTATTAATCATCTGAAGGACCCCCTTTCTACTTTCTATCAGCATGGCTGATGCTAACCTCCAAGAGAGTGACTCATTGTGCTTTCTTGTCTTAACATTTTCAGATGACATACAGTGGAAAGACTATATTGAATCCATTGCTCATTCAGCTTGCTAAGAAAGTCGGTTTACTGTGTCATGCTAGAGAATTTTTTCTCTAGAATCTATCTTACATATCTATAAGTCTACCATTTGCCCAGGCTTTGAATATTGCTGCAACATATGGCCCAGTGCTCCTTCTATATATTTTATTTAGAGATACTTGATAAAATCCAAAATAGCAATATTATTGGTCTGGACCTGGCATCTCGGCTTCAGTCACATTTCTGCCACCATAAACTTGCGTCCATGTGTCGTTTCTATAAATAAATTCATAGTAAATGTCACAGGTAAGCTCTTCACTATGATACATAGACTTTTTGAATTTAAAACCAGTACTAGATTGGTAACAAGGTCTTGTCAATTTACAGTTAAGCTGATTAGATGTATCCGTAAGTTTTATGCTAACAGTTTCATTTCTCACACTTCTTGCTTGTGGAACTCTCTTCAGGCTCCAAGCTCTCCAGCCAACTTTGATATTCAAACATTTAAATGCAATATTAATCATATCTACTGCTTTCCTGATTACTCTTCTATTGTTTTTGTTCCTTAATAATATTTCTGGTTTCTAAACCCATTGTGTTTTAGTGGCTTTAAAGCCTTGAAAAAAAAAAAAAGAAAAAAAAAAGAAAAATACAACAATGGAAGGAAGAACAATGATAAGAAAAAGAAAATGACTCTAAAATGATGGCTTGATAAATATAAGCAGCCATTTTAGAAATGGCTGTAAGGTCAAAATGTTCTCTGTTGGTTATTTATATTACAAATTTGCAGGTAGTTTTTCTTTTCTCCCTGTTTTTTAGTCACTGTGTGCATATTTATGTTTTTGTCCTAGATTGGCTCTAAAGAGGAGTGATAACTGGTCAGTCATTTTTTTGGTGTTATAGTTTTTGATCCATTTACTTTACAGAGAGTCATTTTTTTCTTGTACTTCCTCTGCCTCTGTTTTATATATTTTTGTATATCTTTATATATACTTTTAAAACATCTAATTTTAAAGCCCAAATAAAATTTTGTACCTCCCAAAGATTATCTAAGTTTCAACTTAGTACACACTGCCACAGCTGCATGAGATATTATACATTCAGTTCTTGGTCAAAAAATTTTAAATTGTTACTTTGGCTGGGCTTCTTAATGCAAATAAGAAAATTCTCAAAGTAAGCAAAGATGCCCTTTCTTCTAGTGATCAGTCTATTAAAATAAACACTTCTAAATTCAAACACCAAAACACATTTTGAATATCTCTTAGGTTCACTTGAACAATATGAAATCTTTATTCTAGTAACATGTAAATAAACTTGACAGAGTAAAATAAATATTGTTATTGTCAATCATGACATAAATAATACAGAAAAAAAAATCAATAAAATTGAGTAAGTCTACAAGAGATTTGGTTAATGGCAAATAATTTTAGATCAAAGATTCATATTTTTTTTCATACATGAACAAGAGATAACATTCCTGACATAGATATCCAGTTTTACAATTATAATCAGAGATTATTTATCTCTTCCTTAGAAATTCACTGATTATCATATTCTAATAATAATTGCCAAGTCACCAACAACAGAAATAACAATCTCTTTATTTCATGCAAGTCATCTTGATTATGTAGATGCTAAAACATTAAAATAAGGGCCAAGGTTGAAAATATATGAAATAAAAAAAATGTTAAAAATACCTCCTGTTTTAAGCACAGAAAATCTTAGATATTCATCCATGTGATATGCTGCAAATGGAAATACAATTTTAAGAGTTTAAATACTAATAAATATTTAATCATTATTTTACACTGATTTAATCAAACAGTTGTCCTCATCATGATTGTTAGAGTCAAAACATTTCTAAATGTCAACTCCATCTGGTCTTCTTCAATTTACTGTCATAGTTGGCATTGGTCTTGGAATCCTTTATTTATTTCAGTAAAATGGATTGGTCAGATCCTGCAGCCAATGATTGACAATATTTCACATTTGTTCATTTGTCCTTGGGATGCCACATCTACTCGTTCCCCAGAACAAGAATATATAAATTTCACTATCTGACCCAGGGATTGAACTCACGATCACAGTTAAACTGCATACATTTAAACAAGAACAGATATCTGAAGGAGGCTGGAGGGTACAACAGACAAAATACTGTTATTATAACAATCAAGATGAGGATAATAGTTTAAATAGATCAGTGTAAAATGATAATTTCCCATCTCAGAAGTTCAGAAAGAAGATATCTTGTTTTTTTTTGTTTGTTTTTTTTTTTATTATTCAAACGTCAGACCCTTTTGTCTAATTTATTTATTTTTTTTTTAAATTTCTATGAACATTTCACATTTTTGTATATTTTAAATCGGAATCATAACGCGCACATAGTGTATTTATAGTGTTTTTCCTCTTGATCATTGCTATATATCGTTTGTATATATCATTTTTATTTTATTAGTTTGTCATCGGTTTTTAGTGATACATATACATAAATATAATTTTAAAAATTATTTTCTTATTCGAATGTAAGACTTTTGTCTAATTTATTTTTTTTTTTTTAAATTTATACGAACATTTCCCATTTTTGTATATTATTTGTATTAAGAAACAGGTTAAACGATAAAATGTGATAATAGTGTTGAGTTCCAGTATCCCCGCCAAAGAAAAGAAAAAAAGTACAAATAAAATAAAAACAGCAAATAATTAAACCGTAAAATACTTAAGGAAATAGGGTAAGATTTAGGAACATTAATATTACCTCCTCAGTTATCCATCAAAACTGCAATCCACCGAAATAAGAAAAGAAGGCAGTCCCCACCGCGGGCCATTTAAAAATTAGTCTGCGCAGCAGATTGGTTGTTACAAACATCCAATCGGATGCGCAGAATATGTGATCTTTCTTCCTCTTATTCTTTAAAAAGGCCAGAGTAGCTGTTAGCGTTTAATTGGAAGGGGGAATCAGGGGTTGATCTCCCCTGATTGGGTCGATTTGGTGATGGGGAGTATGATGTTGAAAGACCCGAAACTCCCTGATGAACCAAGTCAAAACATCACTGACGACCCCCTTGGATGCTTACTTAAGAGCATATTTTCAAATTAAGCAGAAACTAGTACCTGCAGCAACTGAGTAAGAAAAGAGTAGCTATGGTGAAGGAGACGTAGCAGCAGAAGTATAAGCAGCAGGCAGGCAGGCAAAAAGCAAATTTGGTTTTAAGGCTTGAATTTCTAGGTTAGGGAGTCCCACAGGACAAGGTTTGTAAGTAATTGTGAGTTCAATCCCTGGACTGGGTAATACAGATTTAGACTCAGTAGAAATAGGGAAAGAAATAACTGAGCAGTAGTAAAGAAGAACTTGGTGTCATATCCTTAAACATGTTTCTTTTGTGTTATATTGCAGGAAACTGTTATCTTACAAACTTACTTTTAGTGAAAATATCTTAGGTGTTCAATTCATTTAAACCAGTAGTTCTCAAACTTTTTTTTTTTACCCATGGACCACTTCTTTTTTTTTTTTTTTTTTTTGGGGGGCTCATAACAATTCGGTGAATGAAAAAAAAATTTTTTACTAATAGATAACTTTAGGAATTGTATTACAGAAATATTAAATGTAAATGCTTTATTTTGAAGTAAAACTAATTTAATAAAACTTGTATTTAACAACTAAATTCTATGGGACATTTATGTACACTAGTAAAATAACTCAAAATAAACCATTTTAAAATATGTGAGTAATTTATAAATTTTTAAAAAGTGCATATTTATTCAATGAGATCCCTGCAGTTGATGCTGCTCTGCGAGTTTTTTTTTTTTTTATATTTGACTCCATTGATGTCAATGATAGTCAAAGATTACCGCTTTTCACAATGTTGAGTCTATTACTATATTAATTAATGTGTATTAATATTTTATTTTAGTAATATTTAGAATTAATATTATTATTTATTATTAATATATTAAATTATTTATATAATAAATTATAATCTTTATATAATTTTCATTTATATAATCCTTCCTTTATATATCCTTCTCAGTTTTTATTTAACTTTTACAATCAAACATTGCTTGATCTCGTTTTCTGATAGTTTTAGGAGGTGTTTTTGTATTTTTTAGATTTTAATATGGCTTAGATTACTGTAGAAATTTCACTTCTCAGTTGTAACAACCATTCTGAAGTGAAATTGCTCTATAAAAAATTACCATGGACTTGTTACATAGACCTCCCCACAAGGTCCATATAGACCTCCCCCCAAAGTCCATATGGGCTGCGGTGTAGAACTACTGTCCTAGAGGATTAAAGTTTTGGTTCATGAATTTGGTGACATAGCAATTGTGAGTTCAATCCCTAGGCCAGGTAGTACAGATTTAAACTCAGTAGAAACAAGGCAAGTTATAACTGAACAGTACTAAATAAGAACAAGGTGTTATATCCTTAGACATAGACAGTAGAACATAAACTAATTACCCTTGTTGACTAAATAAAGTGTTCAATTTGAAATTCCCAAAAAATTGACCAGTTTTTTTTTAATGAATTTGGTTTTAATTTATGAAAAAATAAACATGATCCTGAAAATAATTTTGAAAGTCTGAAGGATACAGTATAAATAAGGGAGTTCTGTATTGATCCTCAAATCAATCACTCCATCCTACATTGAATAGAGATATAAAAAAAAAAAATGTTATTCATTACCTAAATAAAGTGATATATCATTCCAAAACGAAGCTCTTACTATACTGGAGAAAATTCAGGCAGATTCTTCAAAGGAGGCAAACATCTACTATATCATGGTTAAAGTATAGTTTTCCTCCCTATATATCTCACCCATGGTCTTGTGCCAAACTTGGCTCAAGTAAGTAAATTCCAGATAGGTAAGAAAAAAAAGAACTTTAAAAAACTATACAAGGCAAACATGAATAAACATGCCAGCAATTAGATGTAACATCAAAAGGATGGTTTTTCTCTTGACACTGCTATTATTTTAACTACCTTCACTCCTTTGGCAATTGTTTTAAAAAGTGATGATTAAAATTTTAATAAAACCTAAACATATGATGAAAGTGAATTTATACATTATTCTATTCTTGAGAAATTACAACAAAAATATTGAACACTACTTAGATTGTTTATTTACAGGAATAATTTTACAACATTCTAAAAACAAATTAATAAAAGTGAAACTAATATAATGTAATTTTTATCATTAATTTATAAAGAAATAAAGCTGAAAACAATTTTTATTCATAAAACTTTATAAACATTTACTAATTTATTAAAATATGTGAACCAAATAAAGAAATCCTTATTTATCATTTTAAAAGAGTCTGAATTGATAGGCAATTATTAGCCAATGTTTTGCCGACCATTTTAATTAATAAATAGTGTAAATAAACAATCTAATAGTGTATATTATTTTTGTTGTCAATTCTCGGGAACAAAGAAAATGTACAAATTCACTTTCATATACTTAGGTTTTATTTCAATTCTAATCATCACTTTTTAAAACAATAAACATTGCCAGGGAGTGAAGGCAGTTAAAATAATAGTGGTGTCAAGGGAAAAACTGACCTTTTGACACTCCGTCTTATTGCAGGGTACGAAGTGGGGTACAAACAAATAACTCAAAACGATAAACTATATTTTCATGACTGACAGTTTTATTTTGATTTAATTCAAAATTAAACTCACTTGTAAAGATAGAACACCTAAGATATTTTCACTTATAGAGAATTATTTTTATAAGTGGTTATCAGAAAAAAATATTCAACTATAGAGGTTTCAAAATTTTACGATAATGTAAGTAGAGAGTGAAAAAGTGAACAAATTTTTTTTTATGCTATAAATGTTTATGAGTGTGATGTGCAGATAAGTAAGGCTTATTAAACTACCACACTAAACAATTCAAATGTTTAAAAAACAAACAAAAGACACACAAAGATTTTTACCGCCTAGATGTCAATCAATCAAATATGAAATAATTCAGAAATTGAAGCCCATAAAAAAATAAATTACTTAGAAACCATTTAAATTTTAATAACAAGAATGATTCATATAAATTTAATAAATGCTTAATTTACCCAAATGCCTTTCAGGTTAATTCACATTCATTTTGACTGTTGTCAGCTCAGATATTAAATTAGTACAAGGACTTAGTAGATAGCTTGTAACAGAATCTATAATTGGAGACAGTTTGTCTGTTCATTATACAAACAAACTGTTTCAATATTAACATAAGAATTATGTTTGTTATTGGGGAAGAAGTTGGTCTTATTGATAACAAGTCATTAACACCAAACTACAAATTATCAGCAGGCAGCCATATTGCTGCAAGGCATAACTAATCATAGAGAAATTTAAATTTCTAAATTTGAAAAAAGAAATTAACAAATTATCTATCTTATTAGAATAATTAGTCACATTTCATTAAAATATTACTTATTAGGTTAATAGGTAGTATTGTACAGTTTGCACAGGAGTATAAATTTATTCCTTGTTCCCAGTTTAGGATTGGGTTTCCAGGTCCTTCTAAAGGTCATTTTATTTGCCTTTCACTCTCAGTAGCCCCTTGTGTCTTATCACCTTGATTGGTGTGAATTGATTTTAAAAAAATAAATAAAAGAATTCTTTAAGCAGGAGGGAGATGTAAAATAATTATACAGCATTTTTACTTAGTTATGACTAACTTACAGAACAAAAAAAAAAAAAAAAATTGATAAATCTCTTAAGTGTTACTTAAATTATGAATATTTGTAAATAAAATTCTGTGAAATTTTTCTGCAAACTATACAAGATGAAAATATAATTAGCAAATCTTCTTTTTCTTATGTAGATTTATCTTTGTAACAATTACCATTTGTAACCATTCAATACTATCATTTAACTCAGGGGTCAGCAACCTTTTGGAGAGAGTGGGCCAGAAAGCTATACAGTGTCTTGAAGGAGGGCCATAAATTGCCTTGACTTCAGACCACTCTGTCCAGAAGGCAGCCTTGGTCTGGATGTTTTAAAAAAAAAAACAAAAAAAAAAACAAAAACAATGAAATTAATGTTATATTATTTAAACAAGGTTCCTTATTTTACTGCAGGAATAACAGGATAACAACTAACACAATCAACCAAAAATACAAATTCCTTACTACAAATGAAATACAGTTAGAAATGACAAATTATTTAATGAGACGCTTGTTTCTGGTTATTGTTTGATAACTTCTCCACATCAGGTGAAATATTTGTCGATGACAAGAGCAAAACATCATCCAGGTGGTCATCAATCAACATTGTTCTTAAAATGACTTTTAGTATATTTCATTTTTGAAAACAAAATTGTTCACAAGCATATGTACTTCCAAATAATGATACTATCATTTTCGCATTATTCAATAGGCTTTCCTAATTTGCACTTGGCAAAACATGTTTCTTGTAGAAGTCAGCTGTGGATTTGAAATTAAATTTTGATTTAAAAAAATTTGCCATATTGTAAGTCAATTAACTCCAATTGGTATTTTTCTGACACTTGCTCCACAAATTAATTAGATAATTAGTGTCCAGGTGTTTTAGTTAGTGGGCTGGACAAAAATCCTTCGCAGGTCAGAGCTGGTGGCCCAGGGACTGGTGGAGGTGGTGTTGTGCCAAGCTGTGATTTAACTTTTTATTAACAAGAGTTTTATTAAATTTTTAAAATTCAGAAATGTTTCATTTATTACTTATGCATTTGTTTGACATTGGTATAGCAAACTGCAGCAAAACTATAATTTGAAACACCCTTAAAGTCTTTAGCATTTCTGTACAATAAATCTTGGTCACAAACAATGATGAAGGGCCTCTTTAGTAAGCCTGGCATAAAAATAAATACAATGCAGTAGTGTTAATAAAAAGTGAGGAATGAAAGTAAGGCTTTAACAGCTAGTCAAGCAATGTCATCTGCAGGAGGATTAGTTTTAAACCTTCAAGTTCTATACTCTGGATTGTCCCACAGGACAATAGCCTAGTGGGTTAAAATGATGGTTTGTAAATTTGGTGACATACTAGTAGAAGAACAGTGGAAACCGAGCAAGCAATGACTGATCAGTACTAAATAAGAACAAGACGAGATGCCCGTAGTCTTCGACAGAACAATCTGCCCACAATAGATTAGGTTTGAAATTTCCTGGAGGTTATCTGGAACAAGCACTCGAAAATGCTGGAGGGCAGAATGACAAACATTATAATAATAACAAGAAAGATGAGAACAATATTCTGAATGCAAATAGTGCAAATAATGTAATTCATTATTTACATTATTTATACTTATCCTCATCTTTGTTGTCATTATCACAATGTCTAAAAGGTATTTCCAACTGAACCCTTTATTAATCTATAGTGGGTAGATTGTTTCCATCCCACTGTCCACCACTGTATTACTGTCATTATAAACAACTGTGATCCAAGTTCTAATATCAAGATAAAGGATTGTAAATAAAGGATAATCTCTGTTCTGTCTATTTACTGCTGAGTAAAGTTGTGATAAAAAGCATCTAAAAAAAAAAAAAAAAAAAAAAAAAAAGATGTTAAGTGCTAGTCAGAAATTAATAATAATAGTCAACAATACTTTATATAGTAAAAAATGAAGAGTAATTACTAGTCAAAGATTAATAATAATGGTTGATAATGCTTCATCTAATAAAGAATGAAGTTGCAAGTAAAAACTAGTCAAAAGTGGGGAAAAAAATCTGCCTCATCAGTGTATCACACATAGTACATAATTGACTGACTGAACAAGACTGCTGGCAATGTTTCATATTTTCACAGATACAACTAAAAACAAAACATAAATAAAGAAACCGTTTCCAAAATTATAGTTGATATTGTTATAATGTTACCAAAAAAAAAAAAAAAAAAAAGATAATTCCTTAAATATGGTTGCTGTATTTGCAATTAAAAGCTATCAAAGGAAATTTCACTGTGTTAAAATTAATTTCAAAATATGACTATAACATTAAAAAAAAAAAAAAAAAAAAAAAAACGCCTGCAACGTTCTTTGCATTCTGCCTGCAGGTTTCTTTCTTTATAGATAATCAAGTCTAGTAAATTCTCTCATAAATATGTAAATATGCAAAAATTCTGACACCATTTCATTAAAGGTAGTTAATAGTGTATTTTTTTTTTCAGCTGATAATTAAATTCTGTATGAAATTCATTTAGGTAAATGTCAAAAACATGAATTTAAATATTTTCAAAATTGCTTGCACAATAAAGGATGATTGATGGTGTCATATTTTAAACATATGCTCTCAAAAGTTGAACTTGCCATAGAAGGTAGCCATATTAAGACTGGTTTTGTGTTAAAATAGTTAATTTGTAAATAGCATTGTTAATAACAACCATTAACTAACACTTTCCTTGATATTTTGATGACTGAATTTTTATGAATAAAAGATTTTAAAAATCAAATAATAAATAACTGGTATTTTTTTTAATCTCACAATAATTCTGCTGCCAAGATGTTTTTTTATTCAGCTTATTCTGTTTATAGATTACACAAATAAAATTATGACTACACATTGAACAAGAATATTTGTATATTTTCTGTCACTGCGTTGTAAATGCTTTGCAAATCAAAACCATTAATTTATTTGGGAAATATATTAGAATCATCTTGAACTTATTCTGGAAGCAAACCACCTACAGGTAGAAAATGAATTGAAACATAAAAATAGAAAAGGGCATAAGACAAGGATGTGTCTTCTTATCAGACTTATTCAGCCTTTACAGTGAGTTGATCCTAAGAGAACTAGAAGTCCTACCAGGATTTATTATTGGCGGACACAATCTTAACAACATATGCAGATGAGTCTGTCTATATTTCTGAGATGAGGTATTATGTACAGTATTTACGTTAGTCGGACTATTGTCCTCATCTTTGTCGCCATATTTGTCACAACGTTTCGGCCATTGTATGCTCCGGCCTTCTTCAGGTGGTTGGAATTTCGAACTGAACCCTTTATTTCAATCACTGGGGTAGACTGTTCTAGTTCCATGTGCCATGTTTGATGGATGTCAGTTATCAGTTATCTCCTGCTAATTTTCCCTCTGAAAGTTCTCAAGGACATATGGCACAGTGGATAAAGGCGTTGGTTAGATCCAGTGACAGACCCTAAGAGTGTGAGTTCAATACCTGGTTAAGGCAGTGGAGAAAAAAAAAAGTTGAACTGGAATAGCAAAAAATGATTTCTAAAAACTAAACAAAGTATTAAGAAAAAGAAAGATTTTGTTAGAAACAAAGAGAGCTATATTATTATGTAATATCACTCCTGTATGGCAGTGAATGCTGGACAATTTCCTTGCATATGAAAACTTAAGGTAACAAAAATATGATTCTACAGAAGGATGCTGAGAATACCATGGATGATATCCATATAAGCGACAAGTTTTTGAGGAAAATGGAAAAGGACATTTATACTTAGAGAGTGACAGTTGAAATTCCTAGGACACGTAATGAGGAAAGAAGGTTAGGAAAATTTAACACTAACAGGACATATATGAAGAAACAGAAGAAAACAAGTAACCTACCTAATGAGCATGTATAAAAAAATGCATGTCAGAAAAAGGAATGCAAGGGATAATAAAAAGGCACACTTTGCTCAGAGCTACAAAGGACGGGAAGCTGTGGAGAGCCATGATGTCTAAGGTAACGAAGAGACATGACACATAAAAGTCTTTACAAAAATATATACACATTTTTGTCAAGATGGTGTTTCATGATAAATGTCACTGAGATTAATTCTAGTCTATCAGATTGAAACTGATAATGCAGACATTTTTTCATTTTTTTTTTAAATTTATAATTATGCATTAAATAATGTGATTTAGCACAAAATAAGTCTACGATGACAGTGTATAACAAAATGGAGTCTGTAGCCAATGAATACAAGACATTTCAAATAAAACAACATTATACTCGCTTGTGAGGTCGACGAACTCACTGAAATATTTATGATGAGTCAGTTAAAGACGAAGGAAAAGTTCTCTCCCTTTAGTTACAAAGTAGACGTTTGATTGAATCAAAGGAAAACTTAAATTTTATGCAATTTTAATGCGCCATAATAAAATAAATAAAAATCTCGCTGCACAAAAAACAAGCCATTTAATTAACTCAGAATATATTTTGCAATAGAAGTTAAAAATAAACTTGATAAACAGGATGTAGTCACTAAATAAATCCAGAGAATCTTGATATTTTATCATGGACAGAGTCAAAAAACAAATCAAAAATAAAATCTGTCAAACCACATTTTTATTCTGAAGGATTGTCAAGAAAATCGTGCAGTTCTGTACAATACAATGGAAATGGTATCAAAGTTAAAAATGGAATGTTCCAAATCAGAATGGATCCAACTCAGAGGTGAATAGTTAAATTTAATGGCAAAAGGTTAATCAGTTGTAATGGATTCTGAAATGGTTTTATGTATCAAAGGAAATAACTTTTACTGTTGAAGGATATTTTAAATGTTTATATGAAATGATAGTTATGATTCAGTAAAAACAGATTGGCTGAGTGTAAAGTATGGGAGAAAATTTAAGCTTATTTAGCCTTTTTATAAGGAGGCTTATTCAGTTTTTTTTTTATTTTATTTTATCCCCTTCACGAGAGGAAGATTTTATTCTCATTTTAGAGTTTCTTCCCATCATAAGGAAGTGGGGATTCTTTTCATGAAAGAGGATTTTATTCTTTTTTTAGAGTTTATTTCCATCATGAAGGAGGGTTTTATTCTCTTCATGAAGGGAGATTTTATTCTCTTCTTTAGAGGGGATTATATTCTTTTTTTAAAGTTTATTCCTGTAAGGAAGTGGGAGTTTATTCTCTTCAAGAAGGGAGATTTTATTTTCTTCTAAGAGGGGATTAATATAATCCCCTTTTTAGAGTTCATTTACATCATGAAGGGACATTTTATTCTCTTCATGTGAAGAGATTTTATTCTCTTCCTGACAGAAGATTATATCCTCTTTTTAGAGTTTATTCCCATCATGAAGAGACATTTTATTCCCTTCCTGGGAGGGGATTCTCTTTTTAGAGTTTATTCCCTTCATGGATGGAGGATTTTACTTCTGTAAATGAATATGAAGTAAGACAGAAGATCATCTTAACACATGACATAATTTATCAAACAAACATGTAGACATACTTATAAGCAAAAGTATCAAAAACTTCTGTGATTTCAAATAGCAGCAAATTTTTGTTTGCATTATTTACATGCCGATTATTTCCTCATCTTTGTTGTTGTTATCACATTTCAGCCATTATGTTCACCAGCCTTCATCAGGTGCTTCTCAATGTGGATAATCTTCTGGGAAATTTCAAACAGAACCCTTTAATTAATCTATGTGGATAGGTTGTTCTTGTCTTGCTGATCCACACGTTATCTTGGTCTTATTTATTAATGCTCAGTTAATGATTGCCCCTCACTATTTTCACTGAGTCTACCAACAATACAGTACCTGGCCCAGTACTCGCAATTACACAAAGGCTCCAAGTTCTCAATTCAGGATTGTCCCACAAGACAACAGCATAGTGGGTTAAAATATTGGTTCATGAATTTGGTAACATAGTACTTGTAAGTTTAGTCCCTGCATTGTACTTGGACTCTGGAAACAGTGTGAGCAATGACTAAGCAATACTAAAATAAGAACTAAACAAGATGTCACTTCATCCCAGAAATTCACACAGCAATTTTTATGTTTCATTTAGATTTTGTCAATTGGCTACACAATATATCCATATCTTCTCTTACAAACTGTTAGCTTATTGTTTGTTCTAATTCTACTGCAGATCTGTTTGTGAATCAGTCTATGTGTTTTTTATATGTATATAAAAAGTGCAAATTCTTTTGAAACATGACAGATGCATGTTTGAGTGGTTATTCAGTCAAAACTGTAGTTCTTGTCCCTTAAGAGTTGTTACATTTGCATCCACATATCATACACCAAATGTAACAAATATTATGGGATAGCGGTAATAATCAAAATTTCAACAAAGCCCAATTGGTCAGAATTCATATATAAGACTGAATAAAAAGATCACATTTGAGTTGGCATAAATAGTGTTAAAATTCTTGCAATAATGCAGAAGCTGTGCCAGAATGCTAGTCAAGAAATGATCTCACTCGGCTAGACCCATGGGAGAGAAAGTCTGATGTCATGGATTTCCAAAAAACTTTTTATGACTCTAGAAGAAAATCACCCAGAAAGCATTCTAGTGTGAAATATGTGTATAAAAACGGACATACTGTTTATATTTTACTAAATTTTTGAGGCAAATCTAGAAATCTTTCAACTTATGATTTTTATATTTGTACTACTTTATTCATACCATCAAAAAATGACAGACATATTTAATTAATTTTCCAACTGCATTCATTATATTTTATGCACATGTAATCTAGAATTGTCAACTATATAACTCAACTGTTAAATGAAAGAAAAATTCTGTTTCTTAAAATCATTAAAAGTAAAAATATGAAACAAAAGATCACACAACCCATAATGTCAAAAAATAAAAGCAGTATTTAGGTAATTTCACAATTTGAATTGATTATATTTTCTGCATGAGTAATCTAGGATTTTCATCTATACAACTCTATAGTCATAATAAAGAGTTCTGCTTTTTAGATCATTAAAAATAAAAAAAATATATAAAGAAAGCTAAAGCAAATAAAAAGCAATGTAGTAGAAACACATGGTCTTCCCTATTTACTAATAAGATAATCTATTTGTTATGATAACACAAGAATGTTTATTGTCAAAGATTTATTACTGATACAGTAATTGTGGCACAAGGCCAAAAAAATAAATAAATAAATAAAAAATAAAAGTTGGGAGAATGGTTAAGGTTGGTCATTACTAGCTATCTCATACCGTGCTAATCGGATTCACAACCCATTCATTCTTTACAATATACTCATTCACTATAACAATTTATCTGTCACCTTTCACTACATCATAAACCAAAATACCTCACACACACTTCGCAAGACTTGTATAAGTAAACCATTATTTTAAAAAAAAAAAAGAAAAAGTTTACGATGTAAAACTAATTTCTGGCTTTAAATAATATTCAATAACTGTTTTATTCAAAACTGACAGTCACTGTTTTGCTCCTAGCATTCTCTAATGTCACCAGGAAGTGCTTAAATTCAAATCATCATCATTATTGATGTTTATATATATATATATATATATATATATATATATATACACACATCCACATACAAATAGTAAAAATATAAGCTAAAAGCTTAAAATATAAAATCAACCGAGGGCTCAATGCCAAGGTTGACGGAGCTCATATAAGAGAAGAGAGAAACTGTAAACGTTTTGGGTCATGTGGATTTTTTAAATATATATTATACTTTATTTTTCATATTTTTGCTACATACTTTTCTGGTCTCGTGACCTTCATCAGGCAAAGAGTGGTTATTTTCACATATTAAAAGGAATTAATTTTCCTTATGCGTTCCGATGTTTAACCATTCTCTTTTGTGTGTAGTAATTGTTTTTGGACTGGTGGTAAAAGTATTCTTCACCTTAAAGAGATGTGGAAATAACCACTCTTTGTCTGATGAAGGTCAGGAGACTGGAAACCCATGTAACAAAAATTTGGAAAATAAATATATATTTAAAAAAATCCACATTATAACCAAAAACGTTTGCAGTTTCTCTCTTTTTAAAATATATACTTTTCTCTCGTTGGAACAACTATAACCTCTCCTTATTTTATATATATATATATATATATTTATATATATATATATATGTGTGTGTGTGTGTGTGTGTGTGTGTGTTATTATTATGTCCTGCATTGTACTTGATAGATTTGGCAAACTTAAATAAGGCAGATCAATACCTGCTTTATGCTGCAACAATGGCATTACTGAAATCAAATCATCTGAAAAAAAAAAGAGACTTTATTGCCCTCTCTCTCACTATTCAACCAACATCTCTCTCCTACAGACTATCATTTAAAACATCTACACCCCAAAACTTCCCACTGCTGCAGAATCCTACAGCAGTATAATAGTTTTTTTGAAGTCCTCTTTAAAATTACACTTTTTCTTTTTCAATAGAATTTACCCTAAGCAAGGCAGTAAAGCCACTAAGACACAAGGGGGTTACACAATGTGAAAGAATTAGGAACAGAAACATTACTAATGAGCAGGAAGAGAAAAGAGTAATCAGTAGGATAGTGGCAACTGATATTGCAATCATTGCATTTAAATTTTTGGAGATTAAAGTTGGTTGGAAA
Organism: Acanthosepion pharaonis; assembly: GCA_903632075.3. Lineage (NCBI taxonomy): Eukaryota > Metazoa > Mollusca > Cephalopoda > Sepiida > Sepiidae > Acanthosepion > Acanthosepion pharaonis. Next base: position 940,707 of record CAHIKZ030002644.1, read on the forward strand.
GCATGGAGTCAGAAGTGAATTTCACAAGCAAGAAAAGAAATTAGTGAGCATAGAATTTATGGCTACATCTAGCCAGCTCAACTCTAAATTGATGACATGCAAAAAAAAAAGAATTAATTTATTTTTAACACTACCTACAAAAAGTAAAGTCAAACGTAAAGTGCAGCTGTTTTGAGGTGCAGAGCTTGTTCAAATCAAGGCATGATCTATGTAACTTGCAGCCTTATGTCATTCTCTGAATTTAGCCGATTTCTGTACTTAGCCTTTTCAGTTGATTTCTATAATGAAAATGTTGTTGGAAATCTTATCAATCTCGTGGACCCCCCCCCCCCGCCTCACAGAAACCACTTTTGGAAACCCTGATCTACAACACCAAATACCAATCTTTATGAAAATAGTTTCAATTTATTCTGTGAAATAAAGATTTCTTTATCCAGCGAATTGACAACTTACTTTTCAATTGTTTCAATAAACCAGTAATTTCAGGTTTAAATAAAAACTTAAAATATAAAAAATTTTGGGAAAGAATTTTAGCTTAACTGAAGTGATAACAAAAATCATAATTGTAGAAAAACTGTCCCGTTTACCGGGTACGTTTAGGAAAATCACTAGCCAATTATTGCCCGCTGAAGGAAAAGCAGAAACCTGGAAAATGAAATTTTTTTTACGAAAAAAATGGAATTAAATGGTAAATTTTTATTTTAACACCCAAGTGCTAATATCCCTTCGAATTTCTCCAAAATAGTCTTATTTCCATGCAAATGTATATGCTGAACTCAAATCAACAATTAGATATAGAAGAAACCTACCTTGTTGGATGTTAACAACCCCCCCCAAAAAAAAATCGGGCTTTTTCCTGGTCTTTCGTCAGCCATTGCCAACTTATTGATAAGTAATTCAGTGCTGAATTTTGTTGGTGGACATATACAATTTGGGCCTATTTACTTCCTTCACAGTAATTCCTTGTAGAAATTAGTACACATTTCCGTAAAGTGATTTTTTTTTTTTTGTACTTAATTTAAGAAAGTTAACTTTCAAATATATGTAAACATCGACAAATAAAAGAATAACAAAGTAATTTTTTTTAAGAAGAAATTTAACTTTCAAATTAGGGTTAGGTGTTTTTTTTTCTTTTGTTATTCTTTTATTTGTCGATGTTTACATATATTTGAAAGTTTACTTTCTTCTTAAATTAAGTACAAAAAAAAATCGCTTTACGGAAGCGCGTACTAATTTCTGAAAGAAAATAGTTCAACAGTGAATGACGCTCGGGTGTTAAAATGAAAATTTACCAATTAAATTTCCGATAGTGGGGTTAGGATAAAAATAAATAAAAAATAAAATACCCCTACCATATACAATTCAATTCTTTCGCTGTAAAAAAAAAAAAATAACTTTGTACGCGGGAGATAAGTCGTTACTGCTTCTCCTTTTTTGCCCGGTAAACTATAGTCGAGCCTAAAAGCTTTCCTTATTTTCTTTTTTGAAAAAATGCTTTCCTGCATCGAATAAAGTAGGGATGGGGGCAACTTACCAACTCCAACCACTTATATTGTGACCTCCTGCAACTTAGTTTTTTTTTTTCTTCTTCTTTTTATACATCCTGCAGAACCCCTCAACTCACCTGTTATAAAACATGTTCTTTCGATACCAAACTATTTCGACCTACCCAAACTAAGAATTTGCAAAAAATTTCTAAGTACCCCGCCGACTAATAAGTCAGGAAGTGTGACGTAATATTTCAGTAGTAAATGATAAACTCATTAATCACATATATTCAAACAGATTTTTTAAAAAAATATAGGTCGTGCAAATTTACACTATTTGCTTATTAAAATAAAAATTGTTTAAGTGGTAGTGTTCTGTTATTTGTTGCCTCTCAAGAAGCACACATTCATTTTTTAAATCATAATGCTGTTTATCTGAAAACGAAATTCGCTTCTTTAATCTTTGGTTTTAAAATTAGTCTCTACCAGACCGTTATGCGTTGGGTTCCGTTTTGTGTAAACAAAACAACATTATGTTTTTCCTTTCGCAAACAACTGACATCTACCATCAATTTCCAATCAATCCTCAGACACGCGTAAAATATCACTAAAGAAAAACAGTTTGTTTAAGTTTTTTTTTTTTTTTTTTGTGAGGAGATGGAATTAAACTTACACCATCAAAAGAAAGCACGTGTTCCGTCGGCAAGAGTAGCAGCGTCTAATACGGTGTCACCTGACAACAGTTCTAAATCAAAAGTTACCTCCCTTAGAAATCACTGGAGATCAGTTGCGAGTCATGGTTTTTAACATCTTTTTATTAGCTGATTAATTTTGATTTTTGTTTCAGTATTTCTTTTCGGCTTAATTTTTAACTAGGTACCACAATGAAATTACTAAAAAAGCAGTATACCGTGATGCTACAAATGTAATGAAAACAAAGTTTTATCGTCAAAATCTTTATGCTCAGTTAATTAATTAAGAAAAGGAAGGATCAAAGTTTTTTTTAGTTTTTACTTCTTAGAACATTCGAAATTTTGATTAAAAACTTGTTTTTCTTACATCAACGACTGTACTAACTTTTAGCATGCCAACTTTTAGCCTCTTTTTTGCAGTGACAGATATAATTTGGAAATTCTTGCAAAAATCAAATAAATGTCGGATTTCAATGAAATTCTCAAACGAATGAAATTATTTAAAAAAAAAATTTTATTGGAAAATCTTGGTAAAAATATTTTTTTATGTTTCGCCCCCTTATTTAATTTTATGAAAACTTGAGAAATTCAACGTAATAATTTTTAGCGACTATAAAAGCAGAATTCTTTGAAGAATTTAACTCACCGAATTTTTTTTTTTTTTACAAAATAGGACCCCCATCGAAAAATTAAAAAAGTAATAAAACTAAGACGCTATTAATTAGAGAAACGGTAAATATTGGTTTTGTTACCCGTGCGTAGTGATTTTCTGCAAGGAAAGTCTGTAAAAGAAGTAAATAGGCCAAATTTTCTTATTACGCCGGCGTAGGTATCCCGCATTGAATCGAGATTCATGATGGCAGTCATGTGGGACGAATGACCAACAAGAAGTCCGATTTTTTTCTTGTCGATCACTCTAAAACGGTAAGGTTTCTTCATAATTTAATTGTTAATTCGAGTTCAGCATGTACATTTGCACGGAATTATGACGATTTTGGAAAAATGTTAAGGGATATTAACGCAGGGGTAACAAAACCAATATTTACCAGAGAAACATTTTATTATTGCTTTTAAAGACAATATTGTCTAAAAAAAGAAAAAAAAATTCGATAAAAAATAAATTTTTGCAAGATTTGTTTTCATTTTTTACAATTTTAAATTGAATAATTTAAAGATTTTAAATCTTTTAAAATTCAGGTTCAGAGTGATAACTCTTTGAAAAGATGGTTATTATTAAGTAAAACTATAAAGCTTATTACAATCTGACGACCCCGAATATTTTAAAAAGAATTTTGATTTGTTTTTGCATGCCATATTTGATTTGTTTTTGCATGTGCATATACGTACAGAATTTTTAAGTATGAGTGTACAAACCTAACATTATTGTTAAAATATCACGTTTTAAGGATTGCCCTTACGGAAAAAAGAACTCATATATACTTTATCGTCTGCTCCACCATACTCGATTATGAAAACGTTCGGCTGTCAATAAATCGATTAACACGTAAGAAAAAACAAGATCTCGTGGTTAAAAAAATGCTTGTATACAACATTTTAAGCTATAATTAAGTAATATTTGCTTCAAATCAGATTAATTTAACTTTAAAATTGTAAATTTTCTTCAAATAACGTTTCAGAAATATATATTTTATTTTTGCAAGATTTTTAAAACCGAGAATTAACTTTTTTCTTTTTTTGTGTGTGTGTGTGTGTGAAAAAATGGCCTTTTCATCGATTTTACTGAAAAAAATCGATTCCGATCAATATAATTTCTGTTTGAAATACACTACAGAGTATTTTGTTTACTGAAAATATTAAATTTTATATCCTTTAGCTTTCAATTAAAGTGGTCTCTACATCCAAGGCCCGCTTTTTCCATTTCTCACTTTCAGTGGTCTCTCCTTTCGAGACACCCACTGAAGGGCTACAAGCAACCCTTGCTGCCGACAACCAGGCCTGTCTTGACACCTTGACGTTACATTTCTCATTCCTCCCATGGGAACAGGCGGAGAAATCTCCCTTCGAAACATCCACGAAATGAAAACTAGCCACAACCCTTACTCCAAAAGATGAGGCCCGTCCTAGCAGTTTCACATTCGGATTTCTCGTTCTTCCCATAGGAACTAGCAGAGAAATCTCTCTCAACAAAACCAACTACTATACTCAAGAACTGTGTTAACTGGAAAAGCCCCACATTACGACTATTTTGCAATCTCTTCTTCAACCAGAAATAAAAGCTGATGAACAGTTATTTTCAAGTTTTTTTTTCCATTCATTCCACTCACATCGCCGAGCGCAAACACACACGCGAACAGGGGAAATCCCAACATCTTCGAAACACTTTTTAAAAAGAATAAATAATCCAAACTAAGTGTTAGAATTTACCTAAACGCATCAGCATAAATCACGTTTGCACGTAAGCCACCGAAACTAAAAGGCTATTCCCTCCAATTCAAAGTACTCGAGTGACGAGCCAGAAAACTTTTAACAAGATACTTTCGCTTTAAAATAAATATTTTCAATAAGGGTGAATTTCTTTCTTTAGTCATATCTTATTTCATTATACTCATAACTTAAACGACTTTTTTTACGGTTTATAGAAATATTTTGGATTGTAGCACTAATTCTTTTTTTTTTTTTTTTTCGCGTGTGATTGCATTCATTAACAACATTTTTTAACAACATTTTTTAGAAAAACAACGATTTTTCCAAATGTGACACTGAGGTCACGAGGTGGTTAAATGGTAATTCTGAACAGAAAAGTGTTAATACCAAAATGGAATGTAAACTGAGAGAGAGAGAGAGAGAGAGAGAGAGAGAGAGAGAGCATTTTCCTTGGTGAAAATGGGACCGTCTGGATTTCTTCTCTACTAAAGTTTAGTTTTCTTATCTATCGAGTTTGGCCTGCAGACGAAAACAAATTTGGAGAAATAGCTTTATATCTGTCTTGAAGTATTAGGAAAATTCGCTTTATTAAAGAGAGGAGGGACAGACGAGGCTTATATTTTCGTTGACGAAAAAGAATTGGGAAATTTAAACAAAGAACGAACCCGTTGTAAGGGTCGAAGTTATGAAAATCGATCCTGTCGTGAGAAGCAGGTGATCTGGTTTATATTTTCGCTAGACAGCGATCAACCCAGGGATGGAGAAAAATATATTTTAGTTGATGAAAACGAATTGGGAAATGAAAACAAGGAACGAACGCTTTTTCTTAGGGTCGAAGTTATCCTATAGTTGCCGAGAAGGTGATCTGGTTTATGTTTTTGCTGGACATAAATAAGTTCAAGAGAGAGAATTTTATCTCTACCTTGAGGAGACAAGAGAATTAGAATAAAGTACGCCCTTTCGCCCACACGATTTAAAAATAGTTTTGTCACAAAGACTGTTATCCCTGATCTGAGAGGTAGACTGAAGTGGAACACTGAGAAGGAAGAAACAAGAGCGAGGATTTGGCGCCGCCTGTGTGAAGTGGTGGTGCGAGATGTGAAGCAGGTTGGAGATAGGTGAGTTGCAATCCCTGTAACTACTCCTGAGAAAGTGGATAATTCTCCAAATTTGGAAAGTTGATTAAGAAAGCAGAAATAGAGAAGAAAGAACCCTTATTAGGATTAATGTGGAAATTGAATGAACGAATCCCAAGAACCCTTCAGTCCCACACCAGTTTTGGGCTGAAGTGCATATAAGCAGATAGCTTTAAGAGCTCGAAGACTTGGACTGAGAACCCGCATCGAGTGCCTCTAGAATCAACGTCAGCTGTCAACAGATTTCTTGATTCTGAAGAACTTTGAACCCAAATTATTAGGCGAGACACAGTGTCAATGTAGAGATCTATGCGGGAAGGGTTAGTTTTTGTTATAACATATATATATAAACTAATTGAAGATTAACCTCGTGAATCCTTCGTTTTATTTCTTCCTTAATATAGCACCCGCCACGGCTTGAACCAACGTTGCGATTACTACGACATTCGATCTTCCATTACTCTGAGATCAAGAACACAACGTGGGCAGAGCTGGTGTAAATCGAAGCGGCCAGTGGCCAACAACCAGCTTGGATCAGCGTCAGCATTGACCAGGTCATAATTAGCCCTGTAGATAAAGCATCGTCCTAAGACCTTGAGGACTGGAACACTAAACATGGTTACACCACCGGGTGTAGGCAGTTGTAAAAGGAATTATACAAATCCAAGTTCTACTATTTAAACCACAGCTGTGGGGTGGAGGCGGATTTATACTTTTCTGAAAAAATTTTCCGTGTAACTGAATGTAACGAACCCGACTGGAATTCGAACTCGGCTCTCCGATTTCTTATTCCAAGCTGCTATCCATTATACGGCCCGCATATCCGCTACAAGATTTGTGCTGCCTGTTGTTGCACATGATTTTTAAATGTGAATGAATATTTAAAAATATGGCGATTTGTTCTCCAGACAAAGATATCTATTTTGTAGATTAGCAGTTACATGTGCATTTTTAAAGATTAAAGGAATTCGAAAAAGCCATTATACTGCTGTAGGGTTACACAGCTGTGAGAATTTTGGAAAACCTGGTGTAGATGTTTTAAATAAATGATAATCTGTGAGAGAGAAATGTTGATTGAATGTTGTTATGGCCCGGTTCCTTGTGCCACGGTGATAGTCCAATAAAGAAGAACTCGAACACGGGTATGGAATAACACAGATATATTACAAACAGGAATATATACAGAGAAGTAGAAGTGTTAGTATGAACAATCAGTTTTAGTAGAGAGATCAATGTAGTCTCGACCAGTATCACTATTTCAATGTCTTGTAGTAATTGTCTGAACGCGACTCTGTTTCGGACTGCCTCTGACTCTGACTCTTGACTCGACTTGAACTACTGACAATATTCAGTCACCCCCCACGAGGGGGTGTCATGTGGCACAAGGCCTTTTTAACGTGGTCATTCCCGAGCCATAAGGCTCGGCCAAAAATAGCCCATTTGAACCCCGTATAAACGGGTTCAGGGCTGAGTTTAACCTCCCTGAAGGAGACTCCGCCCTTCGGCGTAGCCTCCTTCGGGTTCCTCCCCCGCCCGTAGGAAGAGAGTTTAACCGAACAGTCGGTTCAGAGGTGAACGACTGACTTCCGAACTACTGACAATATTCAGTCACCCCCCCACGGGGTGTCATGTCAAAGGCACAAGGCCTTTTTAACGTGGGAATTCCCGAGCCATTAGGCTCGGCCAAAATAGCCCATTTGAACCCGTATAAACGGGTTCAGGGCCAATTTTACCTCCCGAAGGAGACTCCGCCCTTCGGCGTAGCCTCCTTCGGGTTCCTCCCCGCCCGTAGGAAGAGAGTTTAACCGAACAGTCAGTTCAGAGGTGAACGACTGACTCACTCGAACTACTGACAATATTCAGTCACCCCCCCACGAGTGTGTCATGTGGCACAAGGCCTTTTAACGTGGGAATTCCCCGAGCCATTAGGCTCGGCCAAAAATAGCCCATTTGAACCCGTATAAACGGGTTCAGGGCCGTTTTACCTCCCCGAAGGAGACTCCGCCCTTCGGCGTAGCCTCCTTCGGGTTCCTCCCGCCCGTAGGAAGAGAGTTTAACCGAACAGTCGGTTCAGAGGTGAACGACTGACTCACTCCGAACTACTGACAATATTCAGTCACCCCCCCACGAGGGTGTCATGTGGCACAAGGCCTTTTTAACGTGGGAATTCCCCATTAGGCTCGGGTGCCCATTTGAACCCGTATAAACGGGTTCAAGGCCTTTTTTAACCTCCCGAAGGAGACTCCGGGCATTCCCAGAGGTGAAGCCACTGACAATATTAGGGGCTGTGGCACAAGGCGTGGGAATTCCCGAGCCATTAGCCCATTTTGAACCCGTATAAACAGGTTCAGGGCCGGTTTAACCTCCCGAAGGAGACTCCGCCCTTCGGCGTAGCCTCCTTCGGGTTCCTCCGCCCGTAGGAAGAGAGTTTAACCGAACAGTCAGTTCAGAGGTGAACGACTGACTCTGACACTATTCAGTGACCCCCCAAGGGTGTCATGTGGTCACCCTTTTTAACGAGGGAATTCCCGAGTCATTAGGCATTTGAACCCGTATAAACGGGTTCAGGGGCAATTTTTCCCGGGAGACTCCGCCCTTCGGCGTAGCCTCCTTCGGGTTCCTCCCGCCCGTAGGAAGAGAGTACAACCGTGCTTCAGTTCAGAGGTGAAACCGAACTACTGACAATATTCAGTCACCCCCACGAGGGTGTCATTACAAGGCCTTTTTAACGTGGGAATTCCCGAGCCATTAGGCCCGGCAAAAAATAGCCCATTCGAACCCGTATAAACGGGTTCTAGGCCGGTTTAACCTCCCCGAAGGGAGACTCCGCCCTTCGGCGTAGCCTCCTTCGGGTTCCTCTCGCCCGTAGGAAGAGAGTTGAACCGAACAGTCAGTTCAGAGGTGAACGACTGACTGACTCCGAACTACTGACTCGTTGCCTACTCCTGAGGCGCAGTATTTATTAAGTATGGAATAGTTCATTATTATTATTATGGGTAAGATCCCATAACAAATATATATAGAGAGAAGGTGATGAAGTCTCTTTTTCATCAGTTGATACAATTTTAGTAATGTCATTGTTGCAGTAAAAAATTTTATTTTTGCTACTTTTAAAAATATTTTTCTTTTCTATTTTTAGGTTTGCGTTAAAAATTGTTACACTTTTATATCTTCTTCGAAATTGTGAAGGATCCATTTCCAGTTTAGGGAAAATTATTTTTTTCGTATGTATGACCAATGTGAGACATAGTCTCAAACTCTAGTAACAACCCGAATGTAGGGAGACTTGTGAGCCTAATTTTCCAAATATATAGAGCACAGGTCAGTAGATGCAAGAGAAGACTTTCTGACAACAAGGAAACAAGGCAAATCAATATCAAGGGCAGAAGGCTTTTGGCATCAAGAATGCACCAATTACCAGCCAACTGCAAAGAGATTAAAGAATTTTGAAGTTCAAGTGAAAACTTTCCTGTGGTTGGACAACAAAGAATGAAAAAGAAATTTCCCCAAGTACAAACTGTAAATTTCAAAGCGACTTTTCAAAAATTACTATATGTCCCAGAGACGCTCGTGGGGCAAGTAAAAATATGCATTTTCATTTTTTCTCAAAGGTGGTTGCATATTTGTTTGATTTACTATTTTTGTGATTATATTAATTAAAAGCAGAAGACTTTGAAGAATATAAATCATCTATTCTTAGTAAATTTCGATCTGATATTACCCAAAATTCACAATACAAAACCCAATAAAACTAAGACATTATTTAATTAAAAAGGCTTTTAATGGCTTTTATGAATATATTAAGGACACTATTGTCTGAAGCCAAAATATTTTTCCAATGAAAAATGAATTTTTACAAGAATTGTTTTCTTTTTTTTTCAATTTTAGATACAAAATTTGATAAATTTGTTAAATATTTTAAAATTAAGTTTGAATCTGTGTATTTCTGGAAAAGCAGTTATTAAAATATCTATTTTTACAGATCATACATTTGAAAGCTTATTACAATATGCTACACGATAGTATTTTTAAAATATTTTTAATATGCAAAAAATGTATTAAAAACGTTTTCTCCAAAACTATGGATGCACGGTTCAAAAATAATAAGTGACATGTTTTAAGAGAAAGGCCTTGTGAAATTGCTTTGCTTTCCTTCTGGCTAGCACGTATCAAATTCTCTGACTGACCATCATCATCACATTTTCAAAATTTTTAATTTTCTTTTTTATATCCTATTTCACTAGATATTCTAATTTAATTTTTTAAATATAATTAATTTAATGTTTTTCAGTGAGAGACATACTGCAATTATTATTTTCTTTTTTAGATTCAATTTTAGGGACGGAAACAGTGCAGGCTTCGTTAAAAACGGACCTAAAAATCAATAAAATATTAGACTTTTGAAAGTATTTAATTTTATAAAATTACTTTATAGTTAAATAAGCTGGTTCACTTAAAATTCGAAAATACTGTCACTTCTTTCCTTCCGTCCGATAAATTGCACTGACGTTAGTTGTTGGATACATTAACGTAAACGTCATTCACACCTCCAAAAACAATCACCACGGTTAGACATGCTTCTCTTATTTTCAACTAAATTTTTTCTGCTAAAAAATTTCTAATTTTCCTAAAATAACTTTTCAAAAAAGTACAATTGAATTTTACAAGATTTTTAAACGAGAGAATTTCATTTTTGTTTACAAAGTTGTCAAAATTGGATGACATAATCGATTTATGTCAATCTTGCTGACTCAAAAAAAAAACAAAAAAAAAACCAAGATTATTAACTAAAATTTCGGACGTGCTAGGAAGGATTAAAAAATGTAAAAAAAATACTTTGGTCTTTCCTTTTAATAATACATAAATTAATTTTAATTTACACGATAAAAATAATTGTTTATCAAGTTTGGGATCTTTTTTCATCAGGGTATGCTCTTTTTTAGCGAAGTATTGAAAGTCCCTATATTTAATAGAGGATTCAAAGAAGGAGAGAGAGGTCTGTCTGTCTGTCTCTCTCTCTCTCTCTTTCTCTACCTACTATAAAGTGAGAGAGGTTCTCTCTCTCTCACACTCTATCTGCTTGCTACAAAGAAGGAGAGGTCTCACTCCATTCATTTTTTAATGCAAAAGTCAACATTATGTGACGACAACCTCTACAATAAATAAAGAACAACCTTCATTCTGATCGTATTCCTTTTAGTGAGATGCAAGTTCCACTTTCTTTTCACAAAATGCTGCTTGGTGAAATTGACTCCCAAGAAGATACTGCCCCGATCGCTACAATTAACCTATTCAAGTCAAAGATCAAACGTTCTTCCCCATATATAACTGTGCCTCTTATCTCCATAACCTCTACCTCAAGTGGCTCCCGGCCCTTGTACAGAGTGAACATCGTTGTAAAAAAAAAGGCTCGTATGAAAAACAGAACCAAAAAAACTAGTACATTTTTTGTAATGTTATTCTTAAGACTTGTTGAATTTTTTATTCTTTTTTATTTCTGTATATTTGAAATTTTTTGCACTTTAGGCTAGAGAGGTAGTTCGATTTTTCTACGTTAGTTCGATTATGGCAGGAGGTAAAAACGATTTCTTTCTCTCTTTCCTCCTTGTTCCTTAAAGTAATCACTTCAGTCACGCAAAACAATATTCCTTTTTTTCTTTGTTTCTTCACGTTTATTTTTGTTTTGTTTTTTTGTTTGTTTTTTGCCGGCTGATCGGCTTTTTTTTTCATTTAAACCAAATCACGACGTAAAGAGAAAAGAAAGAAAGAAAGAAAGAAAGAAAGAAAGAAAGAAAAGGAAAAAAAGAAAACGCGTTCGCATTTTTAGGTTGTGTTTGAAAATCATTTCTTTTTTTTTCTAGTATTGTTCGTTCCTGTTTTTAAACGGCTCCTCCACATTATTGGGATAAAAAATATCGAAAAACTCGCCACCATGAGTGAACCAGTACAGGTTAAAAACATTTTATTGTGTATTAATTAGTTTTTAGTTTGTAGATCAATTGTGCGCAAAATTTTACGGCTTTTTTGTTGTGTAAAATCTAAAGATGCTGGAAAAATTTGCACATAACTCAAGTTTTAACAAATTTAATTAATTTCTGCATTCCATTCAGTCTTTAAAAACAAAAAAAAAAGAAAAAAACTTTTTAAAAATTCATAAAAACTTAGAAAAGTTCTTAATGTTTAATAATGTTTTGTTATTTTTTTTTTTTTGAAAATTGCTTTCTCTTTCTTTATTTATAATTATTTTACATTTTAATTTTAATGAATCCTTATTTAATTTCGGTCAAAAAAGAAATGAAATGTCGAAAAGAAGTTATTTATACTTTTCCCCAGAGATTTTTTATGAGATAAATAAATAAACTAAAAAAGTGCGTGCATAACCCGTAAATTTAAAAAAAAATTATAACTATTTAATTTTAATTTAATATTTCTGATGTGTGAATTCCGAGTTTTCCAAAAAACGTCTTTATGAAATTAATTATTGAATCGGTGTTTGTTTGTTTTGCAGAGAATAACGCTTTATAAATTTAACCGTTAAAAATTAAAAATGTCTTTTGTTTTTTGTGTGTTGTTAAAAAAATTCATATTGGAAATGAAATAAAAATTTTTGCAAGACTAATATTTGTAAAAAATATATAAAATATTGTAATAAATGTATAGAATTATTGTGGTTTGTTTAAGAAGTATCGTTTTCAATTGTCATTTCATTTACTTTTTTTTTTACTTTAAAAATATTTTTGTTCCTTGAAAAAAGAAAAAAATGAAAGCAACAACCATTAACGATGTTTCAAAGGGTACAGAAAATTGTATAACAGAACTAGTCTTGAGTTTCACACAACTCACGATCTTCAGACGATTTAATTAAAAAGAAAGAAAAATTTTAGTTAGTTGTCTCTGCACCAATTCCAGTTTGTCTTTTGATTTCCATTTCGGATTTCTTGATTATAGACATTGAGAAATATATTTTTGTCTCTTTCTTTCTTCTTTCTATCTATCTTTCTTTCTTTGCCAGGCTTGGTATTAGTAGGGATGATTTTTTTAGCACTTTCTTTCTTTGCCAGGCTTGGTATTAGTAGGGATGATTTTTTTAGCACTTTCTTTCTTTGCCAGGCTTGGTATTGGTAGGGATGATTTTAGCACTTTCTTTCTTTCTTTTTTGAATAGATAAGTTCACCTCCTCTTCGATTTTTTGAACAGGAGTAGATGTGTATCCCTTGTTTCCTGTTTAAGATTGGGTTTCCGGTTCCTTCTAAAAAGTCTTTTCATTCAGTTTCACTCCCAAACCCCTTACTCCTTAGTGGTATTATCGCCTTGCTTGGGGTTAATTGAGTAATAATAAATATACATATTACCTTACGTGGAAAGTACGAATCGGAGTTTCATGTTCAATACAATCTTCAGGTAAATACTGATGAATATTTCGTTACGATCCTTAGTATTGTATTTTGAAAAATTCTGGCTTTCGTGGAAGCAACCTTTTAACGGCGTTAAATTTCTTCGAATAAATATTGAAATACGTATAATTAATTTTTAAACGAATTTTAAACGAAGAATTTAACTTATTTTTAAAATATGGCTGATACAGAGCTTTTTTTCGTTTTTTCTGTAAACAAGTTTTTTTAACTAAAATTTCGGACATGCTAAGAATGAGTAAAAAATTTCAAAAATTACTCAAAAAATATTTTAGTGTTTCTTCTCAATAATGAAATATACTTTTATCATGAAAAAAATTTTTATCCGTTAATTTTCAGACCGTTCTTGTCATGCTATCTATTTTCGCGAAAAAAAAAAAACGGAGTTCCCTAGGTTTAACCTAAGGTAATATACTTTGTAGCTTTGTATTACCAGACTGAACATTCTTTTGTTAACACCAAAAATTAAATAAAATATTTATATATGCACGTGATGGTTGCTTTTTTCTATATTTATTTATTTAATTCATTATAGAATAGCTGGCCACTCGTATTCGAGGATATCCGTCTACTAGGGGGGCACTCCCTATTGGAGACGCTTGCTCAGGCGCATTTGTGTTTATTCACAGAGCCCACCTGTGGTTTGTACTGCAACTATGCTGAGCAGACCTTACAGTTTCTGAGAAAGAAAATAATTTGAACTAGGCCAGCACGCGCAAGCCCTCGGCCACGATGACTTGTGACTTCGTGCTAGCAAGGATTCCGTCTACCCAATTTCACTCACCGTGGTATGGTTTTCAAGCACTTTTCAAAGATCCCTCCAGTCCGATAACATTTCACTCACCGTGGTATGGTTTTCAAGCACTTTTCAAAGATCCCTCCAGTCCGATAACATCCTGACAAATCGACCATGGTGAGATTCGAACGTTCTAACCACTCGGCCACGTGCCCATATGTTTAATTCATATATAAGTTATTTGTATCTGTATACTTTGCTAATTAATTTGTTATCGGAATAACCTCACCACAAGCACGGTAACTTATAATGACGTGGGGCTTAGGAGTTAAAATGAACAGTTGATTTATCCACGCCAAGAAGATGAATGGAGGATGGTAAAGACGAGGAAACACACGCGTAATTTTAATAAAAGAAGATAAGGAATTTATTCACGAATTTACACGCTTGAAGTAATGTCAGTAGCTTGTTTCAAGAAACTGAATCAGAATTCTTAAAGTCCGTAGTGTTAGCGTATTGCCTTGAAGACTAGGAAAGGTTCATACAACAGATTAAATAATCCATCACAAGACAAAGGTAAGACAGTTCGTTGCTCACTGAAGAGATATATGGTTTGAATAAGTTCGAAAGTAATCGAAGTGTGTTTGAAATACTTAGCTTGGATTGTTTACAGAAAATTCTCTGAAATGCCGCGTACTGGTTAAAGGCCGATAATATAATTGACGAGTAATTTTACACTAGCGAGTATTCAACGTTAACCGCGAGGAACTGAAACGAAACCTATCACATGACTTCAGACACTCTTCTCTTCAATTTAATTTTTCTCCTCATTTTATGTCAAAAAGAATTTCGCATAGGTTCGCTACTTTGTTTTCTTCCTTTTCCTTGGCTCACTGGACAATTTCTGAGAAATCGATGTTTTCATTGGTCTATTTCACATAGGCTCGCGAATTTCTTTCCTTTTTCAACTTCAGTCCTCCGAATTAAAAATGGAGTGGGTGAAAGGAATTATGATTATTTCGCGTTCACTACAAACTGCACAATCTCTGAGTGCCTTTCACTAGAGATTGCGGAGTAACGGTGCATAAGTCTTTACCTATACGATATGTAAACGTAAGACAGATATTCAGGAGGTTTCGGCTTTGTCCTCTCATCAGACTCAGTGACGTCCTCTCGTCAGAATCACTGACACTCTTGAAATCTCGGATCGATCCGTGGAGTAGAATTTTCTCGTTGTATTTTCCATGCTTAGGAAGTATTTCATATCAGTTAACATTTACGGGTCTTATTCACATTTTTATGTCGCCTATCCGTTTCTATTGCGGAACCACTACCAAACTCAAGAACCGAACTCACAACTGCCAGAAAATCGATATGGTTTAACCAACACTTCAATATACCGGGCCACGTTTCCAAGATTCGGGAAGTCATAAAAGATTAACATGATCTTGTTAAGCAACACAAAAGGGAAAAAGACTGGTGATTATTATTGAGATATTCCCTAAGCATGGGGAGCGGGTTGAGAAAAATCTGGCGCCATGGATTGAATAAAAGTTTTGGTTCGCAATTCCAAGAAGGTTACCGAATACGAAGATATCTATAAGAAGGTCGGCAACTCCCTAAAATAAAAATGCGCGATGGAAGATGTTCAGGTTCTACTGGACGATGTGAACTCAATAAGACCTTCGATGCAGTTCACTCTGGATAAAGAGAGTAACAACACACTCCCATTTCTAGATGTTCTAATATCTCGAACAGAGCATGGGGTCAAAACCTCCGTATACCGTAAACCGACATTCACCGGACAGTACCTTAATTTCAAATCCCACCATTCATACAGCGTAAAGAAAGTGATCGTCCGCTGCTTACAACACTGAGCAAAAGTCATAAGTGGCGACCCAGAGACATTTGATAAAGAATTGGTCGGTATACGTAGTACCCTACAACGTAACAACTACCCTGGGTACATTGCAGCAACCCTCCCCCCCCAAAAAAAAAACTGGGATAGGACAACAACACCCAGAAAACAGTCTGCCTGCCTTATGTGAAGGGGTTATCAGAGAAAATACAAAGGATCTGCGGTCCATATAACATCAGGACAACCTTCAAAAGCTGGACGTCACTTCGCAGATATCTCTCCGAGTAAAGCCGTTGTGATAAATATGACGACAAAGATGAGGCCAATAGTCTGAATAATTTAAATAGTGTACATAATACCTCATCTCAGAAATATGTTCTTTGTTCTGGAAAATTAACAACCAAAATAATAAACACCATTCATTTATTATATTATTTATTGGAATAATTGGCACAACATTGGCTAATTGCCAATTGATCTAAACTTCGATAAAATGGTAAATAATAAAGATTTCATCATAGTTGGTTCACATATTTTAATAATTTAGTAAATGTCAATAAATTTATGAATAAAAAATTGTTTTCATGTTTATTTCTTTGTAAATTAGTAAATTATAAATATTTTAAAATGTTGTAAATATAAAATAATTCTTGTAAATAAAAAATAATTTTTAATATTTTGTTGTGAATTCTCAAGAACCAAAAAATGTACTATCAGTTTACTTCCATCGTGTGTTTAGGTTTTATTACAATTCAATTATTACAATTCTAGTCATCGCTTTTTAGAACGATAAACATTGCCGGGGAGTGAAGGTAGTTAAAATAATAGCGGTAACATGGGAAAAACCGTCCTTTTGTCACACTGTTTTATTGCGGGACACAAAGGTCCATGTTTGCCAATATTTTATTCGT
Organism: Acanthosepion pharaonis; assembly: GCA_903632075.3. NCBI lineage: Eukaryota > Metazoa > Mollusca > Cephalopoda > Sepiida > Sepiidae > Acanthosepion > Acanthosepion pharaonis. The sequence continues at coordinate 957,324 of CAHIKZ030002644.1, forward strand.
TTCTGTCCCTCAACTCTTCTCATTTCCAATTTCAGTCTTGCGTGCCTGCGTTTGTTAAAGTAGGGCAATTATTTGTATGAAAAAGTCATGAGTCGTCTTGTGAAAACTTAACACAATCCCGTTGTCTTTTGAATCCAGCATTGCTTTTGTTAACAGTAAGAAGAGAATAAAAGAAAATATTCACGCTTCATAGACAAAGCGTTTTTTTTTTTTTTTTTTTCTTCTTCTTCTGGTGGTTATTCGATCCCAGTTCTCTTCTCATAGGAATAGACAGGGACGGGTATTTATATATACAATGGGTATTCCTTGCTTTTGAAATGTCGCTGATGCCCCCAAATCACGCACTGACTTCACGCACGAAGGCATTCCGATTTTTCTTCTTACAAAAGACGAACAACACATTGTACACACGGTCTGTCTTCAAAAGCCATATTTAAAAAAAAAAATACATATTTTAATCTTTTCCCCAGTTTTTGAACAGCTGTAGAGGTTTATCTCATGTTTTCTGTTGAAGGATTGGATTTTCGATTCCTTGTAAAGTATTTTTCATTCTCTTTCACTTCATTTGACTAGTGAAGGACTTGTAGTGAACAAAACAAGATCTAGATTTAAAATTCAAATGCTAAGCACTGACTCATTGATTTTGTTAGAAATTAAAAAGACTCGAATTTACAAACTTTACAAACACACACGCAAAAGCGAATCAAAAACAAAACTCGTGAAATTTCACACCCTGATGCGAAATGTTTTTCGGCCAATAGAAAACTAGGAAACATTTAAAAACAAAACTCAAATAATCTTCAATTCTTAGAAATAAATTCCTTTACGGATCTTTTCGCGAGCCGACGCGAAGTTTGTTTCTCGTTCAATGGAAAGGCTCGAATCATATCCGAGAGTGAATTCCCAAATTACCTTTTCAAACCCCACAAACAAAATAAAAGACGGGCAAGTTCGCCTGTCACCAGAGAGAAAGGGACGAGCGTATCGTTATTGTTATCTCTACCTTTCTCCCTGACCTCTTTTGTACTTGATAAACGAACGGAACATTTTAAGACTGAGCGATTACTTCAAAGAGACATTCATACCCTACAATAACGCTCATACATACATACATATGTTCCTGCCTACGTACACATAAACTCATTCTTGCAAGGACTACTACGAACATTTTGACGACCTTGTATCAAGCAAAATACATTAATTTTATTTATAGAGACCTTAATTGATTTATATGTATATAAATTTGTTGTTTCACTTTACAATTTGATTTTCTTGTTTTATACCCCTTTTATGGTGGGGTATCTAACTAACAAGGCTAAATCAAACTAATGTATTTCAACACTCATACACTTCACTATAACTGATAACTCACTATAGACTAACACGGTATTTATACAAGCTGCAGGAAGTTTGGATGTGCTATCTTCAAGCAGCTGTTTCGAATCCTCGTGTGTAGGTGTTTAAAGGAGATTGATTATATTCCACACGTCTGAAGCCGTTATCCGGACTTCCGCTGGAACCCAGTTGACCTTATTTGATAGACAGAAATATAAATGTAACCATTGTCTTTGATTTTAAAACTTATCATCCGGTTCATAACCCTCCCCAGTCATTTGGACAAGATAAGAGGTTTATCCCGTGTTTCCTGTTTTAGATTAGGTTTCCAGTTCTTTCTAAAGTCTTTTCATTTTTTTTCACTTCCAGAAGCCTCTTGCGCCTTAGTGCCATTATCGACTTGCTCGGTGTGAATTGACTTAAAAAAAAAAAAAAAGTATAAGCGTTCTTCTAATCCTCATTTCATTTAAATCTTCCTTGTTTTACATGTTCAGTCCATGATATTCACAGCATATGTCTGCAGAACCAAATCTCTGTCGCTTCGAGTATCTTCATCACCTGCGAGGAAATTGTCCAGAATTATCGAGGGTATATAAAACAAGGCAGTTCAGCACTTTTTTTTCTTTTTTTTGTTTTTTTGTTTACCGAAAGTAGGAACCAATCAAGTGTTCAATCCTAACTTCGAGGTGAGGTTGGTTACTAAATACGAACTCGATGCTTGCTTGTTTATGTGCGTGTTTTATTCATTAGTCTGAGTTCTTTTAGTTACTACTGACCATCAAACCGGCTACCTGATGGAAAAGTCAGCATCCCTGGCAGACATCAGACAGTAGCATCGTTCTGCATATAAACTAAAGTATTGTCGGAGTTAACTCCTCCTTAATTTCCAAGTTGTTCACTAGGGCACGCTGGGTGATTTCTTGCCTCGTACTCTTTTTCATTTCTTCATTTTCAGCGAACTCATCTACAATGTAAGATCACGCAGAAGATTGCGTCTTCTCATTTGTGGGAGACGCCATGAACATTATACACACATACACGTACGTACGAACATTCACCAAGATACAAACCCTTTACGTTCACACACAAACACAAATGTTATTGTCTATGTTCATTGTAAATTTTGTTGTTTAATACATATACTTGTTTGTGTATATATATATATATATATATATATATATATATATATATATATCGGTCTTGTTGGTCTTCTTTACACTTCTTTATCGTGGATTCAATCTCTGAATCCGCCATGTTCTTGTAGTGGACCTTTTAATATTCTAGCAGGAATAAACACACGCGTTGTTAAGTTAACAACACGTACAAATACCCGGTCCGCTACAGTATGTTATTTTTACGTATTATTTAAGTAGACGAGTTCATTCGTAAAATCGAGGGAAAAGATTTGGAAGGGAATAATTTTTGTAGATTAGCATTCAATAGACCTTCCGCGAGGCGCGGCTTATGTCACTATCGAAAAATATTTACATTTTATTATTTTATCATTGTTCATAATATCGATATAGGGTAACATTTTACAGAGTTATCTGGACTTAGTTGTTCTACGCACGAAAACCTTTTAACAGAAAGTTTTTTTTTATTAAATAAAGAACAAATGGGCAGGTACATTTTTAATTAAAGAAAATAATTACATAAATTAATAAAAGTATGTTTCTGCTTATTCTTCAAATAAGATAAATAGTTACCCTCTTCTAGTGTTGCGCGTGCACTTCGAAAAAGCTCCCCCCACCACCACCACCAAATGACAGGGATCGATTTTACACTGTGTACAGATATGAGGAACATGACTCCCAATTCTAAATCGATAAAAATTAATATCTACCAATTTTGACAAACGTTGTGATTTGAGGAAATTCTCATCTACAGATATTATTTCCCGACTATGTTTCCCTATTTTTTGTTACGAGTGCACCAGTCAATTTAAGTAGTATATATATATTTATTTAAAAATATGATTCCAAATCGGTACATAAGAGGTCTCATGTTTCAAAACAAGAGCCGAAAACTTCAATATAATCCTTTAAATTAAATTGAGTTGAAAGTAAAATGGGCTCCGTTCCATCTTCAAGCGAAATTTTTGTTGGAATAACGTATATCTGAAATTTACTTGTTTTAAAATTGAAATCAAAATCCCCATGGTAACAGCTAGGGTGAATTGTCTAAATTGGGTAGGCGAGTGTAGGGTGTTTATAATAAGTAGCGGTATAGAGATACTTTCAAGGTGTCAAGTCGGGGAAAGGTGGGGGTGTCAAAAATGAAACGGAAGATGTATTAGCCATCGTCTAGTTTGCTTGTCTATGGAGATTTATTTATTTTATTTTATTTTATTATGAAAGGGAATTGTGTATATAAAAAAGAAAAACTTTCATAACGTTTGTTTTTTGACGACTTCATAAAGGGTTATCTTATATGTAAGCTATTTAAACTACTAATTTAGGCTATGGATTATGAAGTGTGTTATGTTGTATGCATGTTTGTAGTTAATTATTCCTACTATGAATCTGATGATTGGGCTATTTGTTCAAGTTATATAAATATTTTTATCTAATAATTCAAACCAAAAATCTGATGATGCCTACAAAAAACCGTTAACTCGTGTCTATTATTTAATAGATTATTATTATTTAGAAATAATATTATTATTATTTGTGTGTGTGTGTGTGTGTATTTAGGCAGCAGTCCTTCTTTCATGCACATTTCATTATTTCTGACAATATCTCAATCAGATCTCATTTTTAACTATTCATGGAGACCTACTGGACGCTATTCGTAACATACTTGTTGACAACACTAATATAATAGCACCATCTACATAAAAAAAAAAAATATAATCCTTGAAAATGGCTAAATGTATAGCTGAAAGCGCTCGGATAAAAAAGAACATTCGGACAGTTTTTATATAATTTATCATCCGAAAAGAAAAGAATTATTAGATCTCATGAGAAATTGTATAAAAAAACTAAATAAAAGCACCTTGTCTATCGTTTTCAATGAAATGTGCATATATATATATATATATATATATATATATATATATATATATATATATATATATATGTACTGAGAGCCGAAAGAGAGAAAAACAAGAAGGAAAAAAAAAGGGAGAGAGTATAGGATAACAAGAAAATGTTTAAAAGGAGTCATAATCACGACATTCTATACATATGCATGTGTACGCACACACACATACAAATCTCAGACAAGTGGGCGGGACGATTACAAAAAAGGTTCGTATACGACACTCTGGGATTGGGTGCTGCATATAACATCAATCAACTAAGTCACAAATTTTATATTTGTATTCATCCTATGTATAGTTCCTTTGTTGAAATTCTAACAGCGAGAGTGCACTAAACTAAAGTAAACTGATTTCTTCTAAGAAGGTTTTAAGTACTTTTTCAATGAGGAAAATGGTGTCACTTATAAAATACACAAAGTTAGAATTGAGTTAGGTCAACAAATGGGCTCAAAGCTAATCATTCAATAGTGCATCGTCAACATGTAACTAGTGATGGACTAACACGCTATTTACGAAAGCTGCAGGAGGTTTGGATGAGGTGTTTTCCAGCAGCTGTTTCGAATCCCCATCTCTGCATGTTTAAAGGAGATTGATTATCCCACACGTCTGAAGCCGTTATCCGGATTTCCGCTGGAACCCAGTTGACCTTCTTTGAAAGGCAGAAATATAAGTGCTGCCAGTGTCTTTTGACAGGGACTCTTCTTCTTCTTCTTCTTGTGTGTGCCGTATCCCGTCAGGACGTTGGCGATCATGGCTCTCCACAATTTCCTGTCCTTTGTAGCTCTTAATAACTTTTGTCTTTTTGCCATATCTCCCAAACCCTGCTCCGCTATCGATTCGCCCAAGCTCGCCAGGTATGTTCTGCGTTGCTTTCATCTGACCGTCTTAACTTTTATCTGCCCTGTGAGTATCAAAATTTCCAAGCCCTCCTTCCTCATTATGTGCCCCGTAAATTTAAACTCTCTCTTACTGATGTTAAATATGAGTGCCCTTTCTGTAGTCATTGTTTCTAGAGCTTTGTCGTTGCTCACATGTTCGATCCATAGTATTCTCAGCATCCTTTTTGTAGAATCTACAAATCGCTTCATAGTATTACTGGCTGAATTGCCCGAAAAATTGCGCAAGTTGTCACGTGATATAGACATGTCTTGATAAAAAAACATCTCTGACAGAATGTCTGTCGATCTGAACTTGCTTAAAGAAGGTAATTATGTTCACCAAGCGCGTTTGTATGCAAATATGCTAACCCTGTTGCATAGAGCCACAGCTGTTATCGTTTTTTTTTTTTGTAGCAAGTAGAATTTTTACAGGATGGATTTGCTAGTTTCACGTCCAACCAGTTTTGAATTCAGAGTTGTCCTTTCTCCTAGATTGGTTTTCAACCAAAGTTAAAGAGCCCAGTCTACACTACTATTATTCCTTAGCTGAGGAGAGTGGAAAGCGGTAGATTCAGACATTTCTAAATGTATTTGTGCGAACGCAACGGCTTTTGCTGGAATTTGAACTCAACACGCTAATCCCATTTTCTGCGCCGATGACCGCTGCACTATACACATATTCACCGACCATGGCTGGTTAGCAAACATCGCCAAAGTCATACATGATGATTGTTTTCGTGTGGAATAGCAACGTGAATGATTGCCTACCCGACCTGGAAGATCCTCACTCTCTGGTAGGATTCTTTCAATATAAATAATGATCACCGTTGTACCTGACGACTGCTATGTGCCTGAAACTCAGAGCTGTACCAGTGAGGAACAAACGTATATTTATTAGTAGTATACATTTTAGCACTGTCTTCTTACCATCAGCTATTATATATATATATATATATGTGTGTGTGTGTGTGTGTGTATGATGAAGTGGAAAAGGCGTTTCGCCGATGTGACGTGTGGCGTCAGGGGTAAGGCAATAAACTAGATCCGGCAGCAAGTCTTCTGATCATAAAAAAATTACTAATCGACAACACAACTATCCTACACCATGAAAACAACAAATTTAGATTACAGATACTAGAAGCAATTTATAGTAAAAAATTAAAGCCGCCACTGAACAGAATTATTTTAAAAAGAAATATTTGAACCTTCCAATAAATTTAATTTGATAAGAAACATAGGAAAATTATGATACAAACTACTAGCAACACTGCATATGACTAATACTAACAAAATAGTCGTTCAATTCATTGTTCGCTTAAATTTGTTTAATAAAATAAAAGTTCTGTGAGCCTTACATTCAATCCTATTGGAATATAATGGAATTGTCGAATTATGCTTGTCCCTCTGTTAGTTCGAACATCCGTTACGCCGTGCCGATACCTCATAATGGACTATTCCGTTTTGATCGCGTGAAAAGAGTGGCAAAGACTTGACTACTTGGGTTCAGTGAAAATGAACGGGAGAAAGAAGAACATAACTCCCTATTTCATGTATGATGGACTCTCCAGTCTAACTATAAGTTTTACAAGACGGGAGAGTCCATCATACATAAAATAGGGAGTTACTTTTCAACCACCCTGTATTTAACATCTCTTGCCAATACCTCATAAATAATGAGCTATTCCGTTTTGATTGTATAGAAAAACAAACAAAAAAAAATATACGCTACTTGATTTCAGCGAGAAAATGAACGGAAGAAAGAGGGGGGGATGATAGAAAGGATTAACAGCTGTTTCAATGAAATGGAAAAGGTTGTCAATTTCAAAATTTTTCATTTGTACCCACTTCTTAAAATAACGACCAGCATTCATATTTATGGTTGTTATTGCAATATTTTGTTAAAGTTGCAACGCTCAAATAATAACAATGTGATAGAGGAATTTCTACGGATATTTTGTTATTATAGAACTCGCCATGGTCTTATTCAATCATTAATTTAAGAATTAAGATTCATCAGAAAATGAAAAATAGGAAAACCGTGAAATTTTCACGAGTCTTTCTAATTCATATGAAAGTCATCTTTATGGTTATCGCATTTGTTGTGTGTGTGTGTGAGAGAGAGAGAGTGAGAGGGAGTGAGAAAGAGGGAGAAAAAGAGAGAGTTGGTGTACGTATATATGTGTGATGTAAAATTTTTCATAGAATAAGGAGTTTAAAAAAACAACTAATTGCCACTAATCGTGAGTAGTAATGAGAATTTTATAACTTAAATCAAAAAGAATTTGCTGGCCGAAGAGGAGGAGCAATGGAATAATAACGTAATCCTATCCTTATGATATGTTTGATTCAAGAATGTTTTTTCGGAGTTTTTAAAAACAAATTCTTTGGAGGAATTTAGTTGTGTCCTCATTGGTTAAAAAAAAAACTTTGTTTTTTGTTGCGTGGTATACTCACGCTTATATACGAACTACTTGAGGTAATTTAAGTGTAGTTTAATGAAGGTTACCAAAATGGCGAGAAGAAAACCGTTGGATTTGCATTTATTATAAGTTGATTGAATAATAAATACGATTACTGAGATTTTTTTTAATTTTATTTTTATCTTTAGAAGTGATGAAATTGGAGGTAAGACAGTGGAAATCGATTTTATTACAATATTAATGACGTGAAAACGAGTTTGTTTAACCATGTTAAAAAATTAACAACAGGAATAGATGAGATGCCTGTCCCTGACCCTTTATTGATTAATCAAGGATCGAGGTTACCAATCAGATTTGAAGCAATTATCTCAAGGACAAATGACAAGAGATACAAAAGACGCTGCCCCGTGAATTAAGTGCTAAATGAATTTGATGAGTTCGAGTCAGGTATGTTTATTTTTGTATTTTTTTTTTTAATCACTTCACTCCAAGCAAGGGGGTAATGCCACTAAAGCGCAAGGGTGAAATATATATATATATATATATATATATATATATATATATATACTAGCAGTATAACACGTCTTCGACCGTGTTTTTCATTTTTACCGTTCATTTGGAGCAGTTTAAGTTTAAAGTAAGCCCACCCGAAAAATCAATATTAGTAACAACAATTGGATGCACCTGAGGCACATCCACAAATGGGGGCTGCTAACAATTTGACTGGGGGGTGGCCCTGAAAAGGGCCGTTTTTTGCGTTCTCAATCTTCTTTCAGCCTCACGCGTTTCTCCTCAGCCGTTGAGTTCTTTGATCATAATTTTCAGCCTCGCATGCAGAAACGTTCAGGTATGCTCTTCTAGAAAGCCGATGGCTACGTTGATCTTCATTTGGCTCTGATTGAAGCATTTCAAGAGGCATTTTGAGACAGGCGAACTGAATGTTCTAAAGACGATTCGTTATCTCTTATTCGCTTGGCGGATCTGGTGGCAGCAGTTTTGCGACCTAGGCAAGTTCTTTTCTTTGGTGGCATGTCTTAGGCAAGTATTAATTGACAAATGGAATGAATGGGAAATACCAGAAGAGAATACTGAAAAGCTATAGGAATCACTAAGTTCGAATAACTTTGGGGAAGGTTGGAAAAATAAATGTTGAGTAATAAAAAAAAAAGCAAACTTACGTATTACTTATGGTGAATGCAATGCAAAAACTGGCAGGACAATAAAAAAAATTTAAAATGGGAACGGCTATAGCCTATAAACGACAATGAAAGCAATACCTCAAAATTGTAGTAGTAGGCTTTATTCAACGGAAAAGGTAACCTCACTTTAGAGAGATTACACACTCGGACAAGAGAAGGGGAATGTGTAATTTGAACTCAAAACCGGTACTGAAGAATTATCTATCAGACAAAAAAATTTCATCGATGAAAACTGGAAACGCATAAACAACATCCGATCACACACACAAACATACATGTACACACATTTTGAGAATTATAGATTATTGTAATAATTTAAAGTATTTACTTTTATTAAAGTTTTTAAGAAAGATATCTATCCAAGAAGAGATAGTAAATAGTAAAACGTTGCTGAGAGTTATAATGGATAGGAAGTAGTGGAGAGCCATTGTCGCCAACAATTTGGACTCAAAACCAGCACTGAAGAATTATCTATCAAACAAAAAATCAGATGAAAACTGTGGAAACACATAAACAACATCCGATCACACACACACACCACACATTTTGAGAATTATATATATATATATATATATATATATATGGAGGGGGTTCAGTAGTATACCTTTTGTTTGACATACTTCTGAAATATTTACGCACTAGCTATGTTAATTCTTACCTTTTTATTGCAATAAATTAAATATTTGTATTTTATTTTCAAGTAAATTAATCTTAAAAATTGTATCTCAAAGAATTTTGAACATTTTTTTCAAACTGCTGAAGGATATTCGAGATTCTATAATTGTTTTTTTTTATTTTTGTGATGTAGTTGAAAGAAAGTTTAATCTCTTAACAATTAATCAAGACAATTCACAGAACGGGACAAAACATGCTTTTGTTCTTTTGTTTGTTTGTTGTTGTATTTTTTCTTTTTTTTTTTCTTTTTTGTGGTAACCAGTTTGCAATGGTCCATTCTTTTGTTGCTATTAAAATGTGTCAGGATATCCTTCTTCAAGATTGGGCAGGACTGACAATTGCTACGTTTTCATTTGTAACGGGAAGGGGTTACCAATTGTAACATAATTTGGTAGAACACTCAAAATAAGTTAAGTCAACACATACGCGTGTCTATGTGTGTGTGTATTCAATAAATCAATAAACGTTTAATGGACTTAACTTATTTTATTGACCGACTCCAAAGTTTCGCGTAATACCGATCATCAGTGTCAAGTGGTCCTATATATATATATATATATATATATATTTGAATAAAAACAGACCACTTTAACATATTTGCTCTGAATTTACATTGAGCTCTCCGGATATCATCCTCCTTGGGTCTACCCATACGGATTACCTAGTTTTGCATAATATATATATATATATATATATATCACGGCATTGTACACATGTGCGCGCGCACACACAAAGAAGAAAAACATGAACAATTAATCTCTTAATATAAAAAATAACGAAAATATGAAAATCGGCAATCAAGAGTCGGGTTGCTGAAGTGACAAATTTTATATTAATATCCTCTCTCTCTCTCTGTACATATATATATATATATATATGTGTGTGTGTAATAGCTGGCCACTCGTATTCGAGGATACCCGCCCGTTATGGCGGCTAGCCAATCCCTATTGAGTTCCGTTTACCCAATTTCACTCACAACGCTTGGGTGTGTGTGTATATATATATATATATATAAAGGCATTAGAGTACAAGTTTGTTACATAGTCCTGAGATTTGTTTGTGTTCACTCGAGGCTAATTTGATTAATAATTGTTTATTGAAAATTTGAAAACAGATATTACCTCTGTTTCATAATCTTTTTCCTTTATGTGCTATGTAGTGGGCGATCATGATTCTCCACAACTTTTTATCCTTTGTTGTTCTGAACAATATTTGTCCCCTGCTCCGTTGATGCTAACTCGTTAAATATATCATTTGTAGTTTCCCCACTGCCCTTCTTATCTATAGTATGTTCTGTCAGTGTCAAATTCTCCAAGCTATCTTTCCTGATTATGCGTTCTAGGAATTTCAACTTCTTGTGTCGTTTTTGATAACATTTTCTTTAAAACTTCCTGATTACTCATATGTTCCGTCCCTGTTATTTTCAACAACACCTGTAGTTGCTGCATTTGCACACACATTCCATGTTGCTGCTAGGAGACAAAGGTAGTAAAAGTTTTTTTTTGTTTATTACAATTATCAATCATTTGTCATGACGCTTTTCTTTTTCAAATTTCCACTGTGACTTGTAAGACCGTAAAGTTTGTTTTGCACAATCATCTACCAGATAAGGAAGCACATCTAACGCGAGCATAAACAGCCGATGGCTCTCCATAATTTCCTATTCTTTGTGCGGTTTAACAGTTTTTTCTTCCTGTTCCATCATCCATTCACACAAACTTGTTAGGTAAGTGGCTCTCTTGCCCTTAATATGCTACGTGTGTGTTTTAAGTTTTCCATGTCCTCTTTCCTCAGCTGTTTTTTCCTGATTCTGACTATAAGTGTTCACACACACTAAATAAATGTGTATAACATTCATTTTTTTTTTTTTTTTACTAAGAACCGAAATATAATTTTCTCGGTGACTGAAATAATAATAAAATAAAATCTATTTAAAAACTGTTGCTAAAAATTAACTACATCCTGTGCTATTTGAATAATATAATCATAATTATTACTTTTTTCTTTTCATTTTTTTATAAATGAAGAAAAAAAAAAACGAAAACTAAAAACGGGGCCTGTTACAAAAATTTTAAAATCCATACTAAGAAGAATGAAGAAACGTGTTTTCTGAAGTTTTACGTCTTGTTGTTAAAAACAATAGTTTATTTTCTTTCCTTTGAAGTGTTCGTATCGTAAAAATCGCTATTGATTTTGTTTTTATTTACTCTCTTTTTTCAATCGTGTTCTGCCATCTCATTAAAAAAAAGTGGGGGAGGAGGGGGTGGCAAAATGCGAGCGTATTTCTTCCCACTGGGCTTTTCTTTCACTGCGTAATTATTACTTTTACACCGACTGTTGTTATGGAAGCTAACCTAAAAAAAAGGCAAGTGTAAGAATTTGTTTTTGTGTAACTGTAGAATAGAATAGAAAAAAAAATGATACTGGTAAATATTTTGCCACTTATTTTATCACCTAGAAAAAACAATAATTCTTTAATTAATGTTAATTTTTTTGTGACATTTATTGTTCGTATTTCAAAATGTACAGTTCGTTTTTATTTTATTTTTTTTTATGACAACAATGTTTGCCACATCTTGACAAATGGTTGTGCTCTCTTTTGAAAAATTGTTTCTAGTTAAGCTTAAAGCGCAGATTCAATAGCAGTCACCCAGTGAGAATCGAACTCACTCCCACCAGCGAAGTACCTCAGTGATACTAACTTGCTTGGCAATTAACGCGTTATGTCATAATCAAGATTTATTTCACATTTTCTTAGAAAATGAACCACAGTTGAGTATTCTGAGCACTTTTAAAAAGTTGTGGTCTCTTTAAAAAAACAAAATAGTTAACTTTTTAAAAAATGAGAAAATAAATAATTAAGTTTTTCTTTTAAAACTAAACTACTCTAAAATAAATTTAAAGCTTACTGAATTTTATTTTTTAATTCCAATGAAATGTTTGTAAAAATCGTGTTACTCCAGTTATCCAAGTTTGCGATGTCATTATTGAATAATTTTTTTTTCTATTTATATATTTTTTTTAACTAAAATAACTTCATCGTTTCAAGTTAATTGAAAAAGTGCTTTGGTATTGTAATGTCAGTACATACAACAGTCCAGTCAAGGCTTGGGACCACATTTTTTTTTAAAGTACCGAATTCAGTCAGTATGCTAGACTTAAAAAAATCATTTTTTTCAGTCATATTGACAAAGAAAGACCATATATGTAGACCTCAATCAGAAATTATAAATCAAGAATCAAATGTATTTTATTTACCTGTGTTAAAAATTCTTTTAAATCTTTTTCTCGCTTTTATTTTTTATTATTTTTATTTTATTTTATTTATTTTTTCAGTAATTGAACATGAAATATAAAATAACAAGGGGAATGCATTGTTTGCGAAAAAAAATATTGTTTTGGTATTTTATTGTATAGTACTTATTATAGTTAAAATAAATGTTTTTCTTTTTCTTTATTTGTTTATTTATTGTTTTAAAGGCTGTCTATATTTCTCTTAGTCTTATATTATTGTTTTTTAACTGCTGCATTTTTTTTTGGCTGAATCCTTCTTAATAACCCTCCCCGTAAAGATACAAACAAATTCAGATATTTTTATTAGCAGAACAAAAATCTTCATGTAAATTTTATGAAAATGGCTATTAATTTGTAAGCTTTTAATTTCTTAGTAATTATATAGTGTACACTGTAATGGATCTGAGAGAAGGCTGTGTGAATAATATTTTAGTGTTTCACTGCAAAGGAAACATGTAACATCCACAAACATAAATTTAAAAAAAAGAATCAATAGGTAACGATATGCAATTATGACAAAAGAATAGGCTCAGAACAACAAATAAAATTTTTATGTACAGAATTTTACAATTTGTGTTGTAATGACGGGTATAAATTTGATCAGAGAATATTTAGGAGAAAAGGTTCTTATTGCTGGTTTGGAATGTTAAATGCAGATAGTTCTGAACATTGTTAATTAAAAGTTCAGTGTATGAAACTTTGAGAATAAAATTGTTATTAGAAATTTAAAATACTGTTGCATTGTAAATTTTAAATTCACAATTTTTAAGTAAGTGAAAGTTGTCTACCTTTAACAAGAAAAGATAAGATTAGTAAAAATTAAATTAGAGAAAAATTTTCTGAGAAAGATATTCTAGTGGAAAATGTTTTGTCACAATGAAAACCTTGGTACCTTGTGACATGAAAGACACGAACTTCTGTGTAGAATGGAATATTTGTGAACTGATTATTCACGTCTTTCATTAACTGGCTAAACTGACAGCGGAGCACAACCTCTGATATAGTTCACTGTTTTTGTGAGAAAATTCAACACATCTAATTTTAAAATCTTAGAACATAAGTTCGGTTGATGAACTATACAGTGAAAATACTTGAATGTTGAATCTGGATATATGTTTTCTATTTTTTGTACCTAACTTGGCAGGAACACCATTATGATTCCCAAACATATTGGCAGCAATAGATAAACATACAAGTTTACTAAAATCAAGGCCATACTCATAGAGAAGCTGTTCAACTTTCTCAAAATGTCCTGGCTTGTTGTAGTATTGTAGTAGACTGCAGGTTTAATACATGTTGTGAAATGTAACACATGTGGTCTCCTGAAATAAAGTCCACTACAAACATGGCGGACTCAAGATGAGTCCATCCAAAAGAAATGTAAAAGAAAACAACCAAGAACCAATATATATATATATATATATATATATGTCAGCCGTCAATATACCACATAACACCCTTGAGCACTTAGCTTTGGATCAGGTAGAATGGAGATCAATGTGTTTTAGTGGACTCAGCAGTTTTCAATCTGCTTGTTTGAATCATCTTCAAGAAGTTAGAGTAAGAACTAAAAGGTCAGCCAATCTAACAGTGATCTCATCTCACAATCCTCACTCTTGCTCCATATGTGGCCTCCTTTGTAAATCGGGTCTTAAATACCACTTAAGATTATCACAAAATTTCATAACTGAAAAAGCTAAGCTGTCAGATCCTCATACATCAAAACTGACGGGAGAGTCAATTATATATATATATATGTGTGTGTGTATACAAACAAACAGATACAAATTATAAAAACAATAATGTGTATGTGTAACAAATAATTGTGTAAACTTTGTATTCCAAGAAATGCATAAGTGAATGTTCGTACGTACATGTATGTGTGTGTGTATAATGTATATGTTATTTCCCACAAGAGGGAACGCTTATCTTCTGCAAGAGCTTACATGGTTGTAGTTCACTGAAAATGAAAGAAAGAAAGAAAGAGAGAGAGAAAGGGTTTTCTCGAGTATATATAGTTTAGGGATAGCTCCCCAACTGGTGGTGTCAGAATTTAGGATGAGATAATTCCGACAATATCATGCATTGGGACCAGTTCAATTCGTTCTTCATAAATTTGAAATTCATTGTCACAAGCCCTGATGAAAACAGTGAGCTGTGTTATTCAGTCTCATCCAGAGCAATAGAAAAATGTTCAAAACTTGATGATAAAGTCTTCAACTGTCGACTCAAATCATCTGTCATTTCATCAATCTGTTCAGCAACAATGTTACTGCTTAATGAAATGTTTTGAAATAAGTGTGACTTCTCTGGACATACAATTTCAGCTGTTTTTACAAGACATCACTTTATGAAATCTCCTTCACTGTTAGACGTTTCCACTGGTGGTGATCATTTTGCAGAGTTCAAAGCTTGCAATAACAAAACTAATGTTACCTTTCTGAATTTTTGTAAAGCACCTCTGTTGCTGTGATAACTTTGAATTTCTTCACTTTTGAAACACACATATCTCCTTCATATTTATCATAAGACCGATGGTTCGTTTCATAATGTCTTTTCACATTATATTCTTTTGGCATAACAATAAAGTGGTTGCAAATCAAACAGTTTATCTTTCCATTAACAGTGGCACAAAAGTAATTCCCACTTTTCTTGAAATACGTGTCTTTCTTCAGATAATTTTCTCTTTTTATGAGATGGAGTAGAATTCAACTTTGTTAAGGCAAATATTACAAAATTACAAACGTTTTCACTTTACATTTGTTCTTATTCAGCTGTTAAGGATGATCACATGATTAACCGGAAGTTAAAAATAGTCGCTGACATTTGAAAACCAAAAAACATTGAGATAGAATAAACAGTCTAATCATACCAATTAAAAAAAATCTCACTGTTTTTAATAATTTGCATTATCAACATAGACAAAATTCTCAAGATACCATGCCTATAGAAACCTTTGTAAGGGCTGCCAAGATGCATGTAAAAGGTTGCATGCAGCCCGTGGGCTGCCAGTTTGACACACCTGCACTAGATGATTGTTCGAATCTGTCAATAATTGCTTCTGCATCCAATTCATCTAACAGTTTCTTGTTTTTTATGATCCTTTAGATTTGAAAATGTCCTCTTACATTGGACTTGAAGAATTGATAATATGCAAATGACTTTATAAAGTTCTTATTCTGTTTTATTATTAAAACAGATGTCTGTGTTTGTTTCATTATTGCATTTTTTATTTGTTGTTGTGTGCCCACTCTATCCGGGACCCACTTATCATTAGGCAATCTGACACTCTGGCCAGTTTACCACTAAGAAAAATAGTCCTAAGAGTCATAGGATATGATTTGTTAGAGTAAAATGAAAGTCAACTTGTGAGTAGGAAAAAGTCAAAAGGGAAACTAAATAATGTTGACAGTAAGCCATAATGACTTAAAGAATTAAAATATTTTATTACAAATATATATATATTATATACACACACACATATATATATATATATATATATATATATATATACAAGGGTGGGCTGACTACAAAGGAGTGATGCTAGAGCTGTGCAATCTTCCATGCATTATTTTCAACACTTCTTATTAATAGCTGTATCATTTATTTCCAGGTAAATTAACATTTGACTGTTCATCCGTTTGGTCAAAAAAGTCATCAACAGCACTTATGATGTCATCATCACTATGATAATGGTTCTCAGTCAAGTGTTTATCCATGTTGGGGAACAGGTGATAGTCAAATCAGGAGAATAGGGAGGGTAATAAACATGTTCAAAAGCCACAGGACCAAGTACTTGTGCTGGAACATTGTCCTGATGAAACAAGAACTTTTTCATCAGTTTTCCTAGTAGTTTGGTCTTGATAACCTTTTGTAACTGTCTCAGCAAGTTGGTATAGTACTCTCAGTTGATGGTAAAATAAAGATAGTCAATAAACAAATCCTTTTGTGTACCGAAAAACTGAGACCATAACTTTCCTTGCTTCTTTTGCCTTCATTGTGACCTGTGAGTGTTAGATTCTCCACGCCTTCTGTTCTTATACATCTAAAATGCTTCAGCTGTCTGCTTCTGATTGTTAGCAGCAGTTTCTTTGTAGTTCCTATTTGTCTTAAACTTCCTTATTCCTTGTTTTATCTGTTCCTGCATTCATTTGTAGGACTATAGTTCAGTTGTTTCAAGTCTTTTCTTCATTTTGGACAAAATTGTCCCACATTTAATGTCATATATGAGATTATACATTGTATTGCAATCTAGTAATTCTTTTTAAAGTTATTTGTTTGAATTCTTAATACTTACTATTAAGAAAATAAGAGGATTCATTTCTTTTCCAAGGGTATTTTGCATGTAAGCGAATATAACAAACCCAACTGCAAACTAACAAAGGGAGTGACAAGCAGAATTATAATAGGGTTGTTAAAAAATTGCAGCATTTATTTTAAGCACACACCATCTATTTGAAACTAAAGAGTAAATAGTTTACAATAAATTATCTTGCATTATAACATTCTAAAATTCTGAATCCTGCAAAATAAAATATCAAAACCCGAAATGACAATTTAATTGATGCCAAGTTTCCTTAAGTTCTTTGTGACAATTATTAATTGGTGCCAAACATCTTTGATCTCTCTGGGCTTGCAGCCATATCATGTTGAAACACCAGTTTCTGTACGATGACTGAAGTTAAGCAACATTGAGCCTGGTCGATACCTAGATGGGTGATCACTTGAAAATATCAGGTCCTGTAAGCTTGGATGTGTGGGTGGTGTAATGGATAATGGCTTGGAATTGTTCAAAGAATCGAGTTCTAATTCCATAGCTATTTACAGTCTTTGTGACTTCCTATGTAAATGAGTCACCTCATCTCCCTGAACCGAGAAGGTTTTGTCTCTTCACTATCTTCATCCTTCTCCCTATGAGATTGTCTATATATGAGAAATTTTGACCTTTTTCTTTTTTTCATAGGAATGTTCCTCCAATGATTGTCCATCTTCAGAGTCTATATTACTCTTGATTTCACTGTCTAGTTTGTCTTGCCTTGACACTTTCACCTTCATTACTTTCAGGCTCACTGTACATTTCTTCATCACTATCATGTTGCAATCTAACTTGGTCTGCATGCGCTAATATCCTGTTTCCATTTTTTTCTGTTATAGTGTTCTGTCCACTTTGTGTTATGAATTTTTCTTCTTGTAGATTAGATTCATTATTCTTTTTATAACATAATTTTTTCTTGGTAGCATAGGACATGGTCAATGGGGCTCTAATTTGTCTACCCATCAGGGCAGACAGGCTTTTCAATCTTCCAGCTTGTGATATTGTCTTATAACTTAGCAATAATCTAGGCAGAAGTGTTTCTATATTTTCTTTCCATTATACACTTTTTTTTTTCTTCATTGTGTATGTGACCATTTTGATTACAAGATCAGTAATTTTTGTTCTATTAAATTTTCCAATTAATTCTTGTTGAACAAATTCAACACACTGGTCTATTGACAACTTTCCCAGTTGTAAATGTATTAGAATCATTTGCCGATACTCCTGATTTTGAAGGACATTTACTAATTTCATTTGTATCAAATCCTCTTCAGTTGACTGCTTTTCTGATCCAGTTTCTCAAATTCACGATATTTAGCAGTCTGTTTTAAATGAAGAACATATTCAACTGGTTCATTTACTCTTTGAAAAATATGAACTTAGCTCTTTCTACATTCAATAGTTTTTTTCTTTTTTTTTTTTCACTATAATTTGATTTATATCATCAAACATCATTTCTTCCAAGTATATTGAGGGGGTTGCAGTTGCTGGTAATTTTGTAATGGCCTCACGACTAGCAGTTGCCAACAAGGGCTCTGTTATTTGGGTTTTCTCATCCAAATGATTTTAAATCCTTTATAGCTGCTAGTATCCTAAGCCACAATTGTGTGTATTCATAATTATCAAGTAATAATTATCTGTTCGGTTCATTAGATATTGGCGACACGATTGTAATGTGGTGTTACTGGCTCACGGAAAGTAGTATGCACTCAACTGACTTATGGGTAATAACTGTATCTAATCATAGTCTTTATGACTTCATATGCAAATGAGTCACAGTGAGAAAATGAATGGAAGAATAGAAGCTAGAAATGTTCAATGACTTTCAGTGAAATTGAAAAAGATTTCAATTTCAAATCTTTTCATTTGTACCCACTTCTTAAAATAATGACCAACATTCATATTTATGATTGTTATTGCAATATTTTTTTAAAGTTGTTAAACTCAAATATTTAACGATGTGATAGGGGAAATTCTATGGACACTTCATTTTCATAGAACTCGCCATGATCTTATTCAATCATTAACTTAATAATCATGATTCATCAGAAAATTCAAATAAAAAACCATAAAATTTTCACGGGTCTTTCTAGTATAAAATGCTAAAATACTGAATAGATTTAATCCTTATAAAACGCAATAAATATTAGAAGACCAAATCCAGCAGACGACAGATTAATATCAGTGTGCGCCATGTTGAATAATATAACTTAAAACCTAATAGAAATAAATGATTTTTTAAAGTACAATGAAACAGACAAAATTACTTTACAGAATAAATTCCGAAGTTAATCATGAAAAGTCATTTTATTTTAATGTTACAATCCTGTTATAATTGTGTTTCTTGTTCCCTTTGTTAGTTCACACGACCGTTATGTTCTGCCTCATAAATAATGAAATGTTTCGTTTTGATCATGTGGAAAGAGAAGAAAAGATTCTACTTGATTTGAGAGTTGAAATGAAAGAAAGAAAAGAAGTGTTTCACGTCTGTGTCAGTGAAATGGAAAAAAAAGTTTTCAATTTCAAATCTTCATTTGTATCCATTTCTTAAAATAATGACCAGCATTCATATTTATGATTGTTATTGCAATATTTTGTTAAACCAAATATTTAATGATGTGATAGGGGAAATTCTATGGACACTTCATTTTCATAGAATTCGCCATGATCTTATTCAATCATTAACTTAAGAATTGAGATTCATCAGAAAATTCAAATAGGAAAACCATAAAATTTTCACAGGTCTTTCTAGTTTATTATAATTCTTAGTAATGTAATATTTTGTCCTAAAATGCTCATAGCCTAAATTAAGAGGTAGGGAGTAATTTCTTGAATATCTAATAAAAGGGGTTGTTGGAATAAGGATGTCCCAAGTGAGTTTTTTTTTTTTTTTCAAAAGAAAGAATAATTGTCCCAGCTTATGTTTGAAACTCCAAGGTAAGTATCAATTAGAATTAATATCAGAATGTTATTTATTTGTTTTGTGTTTGTCTAATTTTGTTCTTTTCTCTTAAGCATTCCCTACCAATGCTGGGGTTATTGAAGAGAAAGAAAAGCATGAAATTCAAATTTCTTGCTTTGACCCAAGTTGGATTACATGTGAAGAGCGAGGGCAAAATGTGGATCCACAAAAATGATATACTGAGTGCAATGATAAAAGAAGGACAGGTAGAGTATTTAAACTTTGACTTTTGCTACTTGTGTTCTTCTAACTAATCTCTTTATCAGGTGATATCAAAAAGTTCCTGTTTTGGGCTGGAAAACCCTATGCCATGGTAATTAAGTCCAAATTACATCACCTATGGTGATTCTAGAGATGAAAGATGTGTCATCATTAACGTGTTCATGATACACAAGGCACCTGTCAAAATGCTGCTGCATTTGATCCAGTGTCAAGAACTGGCGGTGGTACATAAGTTCAAGTTTTCTTTAAGAGTCTTCAGCAATCTTCATAACCAATTCCAATCATGTTGATGGATTGTTGCACAATAGTCCTTGTGGTTGTGTCTGCAAATTTCTTTTCATGGTTGACTAGTCACTATGAATGCTCATTTTCTTGAACTTGATTGCCCTTGCAACACACATGTCACTGGAAAATCTGCATTCAAACTAAAAAGAATATTCACCAAAAACCTTATGAATCACTTCAAGTGTCTTGCTGGCAGATTTCTCAAGCTTCAGGCAAAATGTTATTGAGGTTCACAGCACAAATTTGTCAGTTATTGTAAAGATCATAGAGCCATTCCAACACTGCATTTCAAAAATTCTTGTAGTTACTCAACATGAGTAAATAGCTCAAAGCAAAGCCTATTGGAAAACTGATTCAATAAGCTGGCTACCAATAAACATTAGCTGCAAGTGAATTCTGATTGAATAATACAACCATGTCATATACAGTCCAGGAACTTTCTGATACCACATTCGATATTCATATGAAAGCTTAGCATAACTTGTAGTTTACATTAATAAATGGACACAAGTCAATTCATGAAGTCTGTTGGCAGACTAACTCAGTAGGCTGGGTACCAATGAGTATTAGCTGTGCACACATTTTTATTGAATGGTACAATGAGACAAGGGGAACTTTCTGATACCAGCTCGTATAACAAATATCAAAATGCTTTAAATCTCACAATTTTTTGGTCCAGAATTCCTGGAATGTTGACTACATAATAAATGAGAAGAGAGGGTAATGGTTAATGATGGAAAGAAAAATCATTACATTCAGTTTGTGACTAATACCTTTCAGAAAAGTATGAATCAATCTCCCCCCCAATGCACACAAACTATTGGTTAAATAACAGGGATGACTTGCCTTGAGGTAGCAACCAATCTAGGAGAAGGAAAAGTTTGAATTTAAAGCCAGTCTGAAGAGGGATAGGTTCCATCAGACTATCTTACCCTAGATGAATCACTGCTGCTATGGCTGCACTACATGTGGTGACCCTAAAGGGCTGTAAAAATTGTAAACGTGACATGATGAAGCATGTATTGCTACTGAAGGAATTTGGAGGAAAAAAAGACTTATTCTCTTTCATTATTATTACTTTCAACTAGTATTTACTTTCATCTAAATTTTTAGTTGCTTTTTATTGCAATTTTTTTTAGGCCAGCCATCTACAGCACAGATAAAAAAAAATAATGGTTTACAATGATTCATCTAATAAAAAATGAAGATTAAAGTAAAGAATAGTAAAAAAAAATTAATAAAAATGGTTGAAAATTACTCATTTAATAAAAATGAAGATAAAAGTAAATACTAGTCAAAATATAAAGAATAATTTTTGACAATACTTTATCTAGTAAAGAATAGTAATAGTAGAAATAGAAGGTAAAAATAATAATTTTTCTCACTTTCTTGTTATAAATTTTCCCTGCTTGAAGTTGGACACATTCTTTTCTACAAAAAGAGAGAAGCTGCTATCATAAAAATTAGTATAAAAGTAAACAAGATTTCATAATAATACTTGTCTTAGAAATAAGAATGGCAATGATTGTTAATTGTTACAAAATTTGGGCATAAAACAATTGTTGGGAAGTCAAATGATGAATTTTCATATGCTTTTGTCATCCTTATAGTAAATTTTAAATCCTGCTCTGCTTTTATTAAACAAGCTACAGTCTATCAAAAAGAGAAAAATGGGAGGGGGTCAGTTATTGGCTATGGTCTGTGTCTCCCAATGTGGGCACTAGCACCCCTTGTGTTATATTGAAAGAGAGTTTTTATTTCATTTGGAAGGAGAGAGTGAACATACTCGGGGGTGGTGGGGATTTATCCATTTTTTTCAAAATTTTCAAAAATTATTCAACATTACAACTGAAAGGTATCTAAAGTTGTGGGAAGCTATAAAACTTTTTCCTTGTTGCTTTTCCAACTTCCAATATGGATGAATGTGGTTTCAACATAGTTACACAGCTTCTTATTAAACAAAGAAACCGCCTGCAAATTACAAAATGAAGAGATATACGATTACTTTTAAGCATCATGGAACTTAGGGTAAGACCCTTAGACAGTAAACACCAAAGTCAACCGTTGCATTAAAAGCATTGAGATAAGATATCAAATGAGCCTAAAATAAGAGCCATAACCAGTAAACACCAAAGTCAACCATCACATTGAAAGCTATCAAATAAATGTTTATTTTAGCATTTTAAACATTGGCATTTATAACTTTTTACACTATTTACATTGTTCAGATTGATGTCCTCATCCTTTTTTTTCATACTCACAACATTTCAGCCATTGTATCTTCTGGCATTATTCAAGTGATTTGAATTTTAACCAAACCCTTTATTTCATTCACCAGGGTAGATTGTCCTAGTTCCATGTGCCATGCCTCTTCCGGATATCAGTTTCAGTTTCTTGGAGAGTTGAGTTACTAAAAGGGAAATAACTGAAACTGAGATATCCAGAAGAGGTATGGCACAGGGAAGTAGAATACACTACACCAGTGAATGAAATAATAGGTTTGGTTCAAAATTCCAATTACCTAAAGACTGGCTAAAACATTGAGGACAAGGGTCCCAATAGTGTAAATAGTTACAGTACCTCATCTCAGAAATATAGACAGATATTGGCATTTATAATAGAAATTAAAATTATTTTGCACTAATACCTAAGTGTTATCTTGCTATGAAAGCTGAATTCAGTATAATATTCAAAATTTAATTTGACAGAGGTGGGGATCATTGACAAAAAAAAGTTCATGCTCAAAGGGGGTGCTGGTTGATAAAAGGTTGGGAAACTTTGGTGTAGAGTGATAAATAAAACCAATAAATTATTGTAAAAAACAAAAAAAAGATAGGTAAAGTTAGTCTGACTTACTTTTTTTTTTTTTTCATCAAAAATTATTCTACCAAAAAGTATTTCATCATTCTAACCATTATTGTTTAAGATAATTCTATCACTATAAAACATAGCAAACATATCTTATCAACAATCCATAATAAGATATGTTTGCTGTGTTTTACTGACTTCTATTTATACTATTTAAATTGTTTGGACTGTTGTCCTCATCTTTATTGTTATATTCATGATGTTCCGGCCATTGTACACTCCAGCCTTCTTTAGGTGATTGGAATTTTTGAACAAAACCTTTTATTTCATCCACCATATAAGATTGTTCTAGTTCCACATGCCAAGCCTCTTCCGGATATCTCAATTTCAGTTATTTCCCTTTATTAACTCAACCCTGCAAGTTTTTGTACACCTCTGCTGTGGACTGGTATTGAACTCACAACTCATTGTGGTCAAGTCATTGGATTACTTCAACCAATGTTTTTATCCACTGGGCCATGTGACCTTGGGGAAACTGAAACTGAGATATTTGGAAGAGGCATGGCACATGGAACTGGAACAATCTACCCCAGTGGACAAAATAAAGGGTTTGGTTCAAAATTCCAATCACTGGAAGAAGTCTGGAGCATACAGTGGCCGAAACATTGTGAATATGACAACAAAGATGTTACAACTGTCCAAACAATGTAAATTATGTAATAGTTACAATACCTCATCTCAGAAATATAGACAATTATTGACGTCTGTCATTGATTTATTATTTCAAAACGTGTTTTTAAGTCTGCCAAACTATCTTATTTTTTTCTCATCTAGTTATCGATAATGGAACTCGCCAAAAGAAAAAGGGCAAGGAAGATGGCAGCAGCTAAGACATTATGCTCTGATATTTCCAATGAAATACCTGCTCATCAAGTGATCCACCTTTTGCTTGATAAGGCCGCCAAGCTACATAAGTATGAGAAGAAATCATTTGATATAAAAGTAAGTCAGAATCTCTGTTATGAAGAATAACCATCTTCCATATAAATTAAATACTTTGTTTTTTAATCATGTCAAACCATTCAAGACAATAAAGCCACTAAGACACAAAAGGTTACTAAGTGTGAACTTACTAACTTGATTTGATTAATGGCGTGTCAAATCCTTATGGGTCATTTAATGCCAAATTTAATTTTCTTGGGATCTTTGAAGTAATAACCTGCTTTCACAATTGAATACATAGTAGATGATACACAGCTTTTGTGCATATACATGTTTGTGCGGATATGATTACTAGAGGTGGTGATATGCGTATTTTATGTTGTAGCTTTGTTAAAGTTATATTTTGGAATACAGTTAGATTTTTAAGAAATTGTAGGATACAATATATGAAAGTTCTTTCATGTTTGTTGATTTTGTGTGGTGGCATATCAACTTCTACTTATTTTATGCTTTCAACTACAGATATTTTGTACATAATTATATACTTTCAGAGGAAAGGTATGTTTAGATATACATTTTGCAGATCATAAAGTGTACTGTTGGTGGTTTTACTTAAAAAATTTTATATCTATTTAGTGTTGTATTGATTCGTCATTTTGCTATACAAATGTATTGTCATTCATTTTATTATAAAAATGCACTGTTTATTTTTGTTTGGGATTCACTAT
The DNA here is from genome assembly GCA_903632075.3 of Acanthosepion pharaonis. Taxonomy (NCBI): domain Eukaryota; kingdom Metazoa; phylum Mollusca; class Cephalopoda; order Sepiida; family Sepiidae; genus Acanthosepion; species Acanthosepion pharaonis. The sequence goes on from CAHIKZ030002644.1 coordinate 982,427, forward strand.
TTGCCCATAGCTGAAACCCTAACCGGTGTTCCTATCCCAGTACATTTTCCTACTTTGTATGAGTTTCGATTCCTTGTCGCCACTGTTATAACTAGCGGTTATAATACTATGTCTTGCATAGTCTACTCGCCACGTCATCATTAGAAATTCTTTTCTGGCTCCAATGGACTTCCCTGACTTACTTTGTTCTTTATTTAAGGTGTTTTGCCTAGTTCATTTGTGTTAACAAGTATGTCTTATTTACTCCACAACACATACAAATTCCATGGTTGGTCTTATTTGCTAATCTTTCTTTCTTTTTAATTTTATTTGATGATTAGCAAAAGAAAACTGTTTTCAAGTGTGATTGATTAATTATAATGGGACTGTTTGGAAAGAGAAAAAATATCTTGGTTTTCTCCAAGGCCCACTTTAGGCATTATTATCCTTGACACAATGGAATTTAGGACTAGAATAAATAGAAATTAATTTAAAAAATGAACTGGGCATGAAAAAACTTTATATACTTCACTAGAATATACAAACATGTCATCTATGTTATATACAAATACAAGGTCTGATCAAAAAGTATTGGGACTAGTGCCATAAAAAGAAAACCACAACACATATCAATTCAGCATTTAATCTCCTTTATCTAGCGTCGTTCCCAATGATGGAAACATTTTTGGAACTCTTTTTTTGAGATAGCAAGCAGCTGTCTCATTGCATTCTCTTCAGGTGATTGGAATTTAGACAGATATTGAAGGATCGGTACAGACCTGATATACCAAAATTATGGAGACAACTAGAAAAGTCACACCAGAAGTTGGCATGAATTTCAAACCATCTGACATTCCTACACTGATGCAGAGACTTATGACTCGTCCCTTCAGGCTTGGCACCAAGACTTCCCATTAATTCAAGGAGAGCTTCTCTGGTCACAGGGAAAGGGGGACACACCCTTGTTTGAGAGAGAATCCAGTATAATCATTGGATAAAACAGAAACTACAATCTGATATCTCCCAGAGGCTCGAGGCCTTCTTCAACAGAATTACAAAGAAGACCAAAAGAGGATCCATCATGACCTCGATAAATCCTTCAGACATGAATTCAATGCAGTCAAGGCCCACCAAGTACAAACATTAAGTAGATTGAAAGATCAGAAGGTGACACAAAAGGTCCATCACCCATCAGTGAAAGCAGTAATTAATATCGGTCAACATCAGCTGAGTGCCTCTGAGGATTTAGTACTAAACAACGTTCTCAACTTCACCACTATCATCAAACAGATACCATACTTAGACATCATTGCTTGAATCAAGAAAATAGCCTTGAAATTCCCTCAGCCTCATGCGGATGACCTAAGATGGAAAGTGACACAGACACTGGGGAAAGCTAAGCTACCCAAATCAAACCTCAGTCAGAACCTACAGAGGAATGAAAACATCATCATACTAATGTTGTAGCCTGTTTAGGGGCCAGAAAGAAAGACATGTAAGACAAAGGTAGGTTAAACAAGTGTATTGAAATAACAGATATATACAAAGCAAGAGTGTTAGTAATAAGCAATTAGAGGTGTACATCCAAACGGTAGGTTAACACTGTATCTTCACTCCCCAACTAACTCTCGCAGTTAGTATTTATGAGAGGAGGAAGAATTCATTCTAATGTAGGAGGGTTTACAATAACAACTACCTACCAGATGACAAAGGCAATGCAACTGGAGTGATGAACTAAACAGCATATACAGAAAAACTGAAAGACCTTATTGTGAATGGTAGCTACAGTAAAATAAGGAAATGAAAATGAAACACAAACTGTCACAGATCCTAATCAAGGACAAGGACCACTTTGCACCTAAGACATACAGGCAGTTGTCATAGCATTACACCAAGCTACCTCACATATACGGTCTACCCAAAATTCACAAAGCTGGTATTCTGCTCAGGCCGAATGTTAGTTGCCAAGGCTGTGTGTACCACCCTATGAATCACTTCCTACTAGATATAATCAACCCATTAATAGAAAAGTCACCATTGTATGTCCAGAACTCCACCCACTTTGTAGAAATAATTAAAGATGCTCCTATCCAATCCAACCAGATGCTGAACCTGGATGCAGTGAGTTTGTTCACCAAGGAACCCACAGAGGAGGTTCTCTCGGTAGTCAGGGACAGACTGGCCTCAGTCTCCTAGGAGAACGGACCAGAATACCAATAGATAACCTGATGGAGATGCTGACTTTCTGTATGCAAACAACACACTTTGGAATGGGATCAGACATATATCGACAGTATGAGGGCTTAGCAATCCACTCACCATTATCACCAGCAATGGCAAATTTATATATGGAATACTTTGAGGAAGTGGCATTAGAAATTACATCACTAAAGCAAAGTCTATGCTGAGATACACAGATGACACCTTCATACTCTGGCCACACCAGGAAGAAGTCTAGCTACTACTGGACCATGTGAACTCAATACGATCATCAATACAGTTCACAATGGAGAGAGAAAGCAACAACAAACTCACTTTCCTGGATGTACTAATATATTGAAGAGAACACAAATTCAAGACATCTATATACCACAAGCCTACATTCACCAGACAATACCTCAACTTTAACTCCCACCACCCATACAGTGTAAAGAAAGGGATCATCTGCTGCTTAGAACATCAAGCAACAGTTATAAGTGGTGACCCAAAGACATATGAACAAGAAATGGTCAGTATAAGCAGTACCCTACAACATAACAGCTACCCTGTGTACATGACAGCAGCTCTAACAAACTGATTTAGAAGGGTACAAAAGGATAAGAGCACACAGAAAACGGCTTCAGTCTGCCTATCTTATCTGAAGGGATTATTGGAGAAAATACAAAAGATCTGTGGTCCATATAACATCAGGACAATCTTCAAAAGTGATTCAACATTTCGTAGACACCTCTTCTGAGTAAGACCATCCATGGAGGAGAACATGACTAAGGACTGTGTGTACACAATCCTGTGAAGCTGTGGTAAGAAATATAAAGGAGAAACAGGCCACCCCCTTAAGGTAAAACTGCAAGAACATCATAAAGTAGTAACACAAGAGGAAATAGAAAAATCAGGCATAGCTGACCACATATGGAGGGAAAAGGGAGATAACTGCCCCTGTGGGATGAGGTTGAATTAATAGACAGAGAACATCACTGGAAAATACGAAAACTTAAGGAATCAGCACATATTCTAGGCCACAAAAATCTCCTGAGCTGACCAAACATAGAAATGAATACAATATGAGAACCAATAATAAAGAGTGCTAGAAAAAAGCAATAAATAACAACACAAAAATTGCAATATAAACTCTGGTAAAAAAAATATGCGGTAATAATAACAGAAAAATTACAATGTGAGCATGGGTAAAAAACAGATACTGAGACATTTAGGTTTATAAGTCCCAGAAATTCATGCCTAGATGTCCTCAAGGACACATGGCCCAGTGGATAAAGACATTGGTTAGATCCAGTGACTAGACCCAAAGAGTCAATACGAGGCTATAGCAGTGGTGAACCAAAAAACTTGGAGAGTTGAAGGGAAATAACTGAGACATCAGGAAGAGGCATGGCATGTGGAACAATCTACCCTGGTGGACGAAATAAAGGGTTTGGTTCAAAATTCCAATCACCTAGATAAGGTCAGAGTGTACAACAGGTGAAACGTTGTGAATATGGCAGTGTAGATGAGGATAACTTCAAATAATGTAAATAATAAAATTTGTATTTAATACAAATACTACCTTATGAAAGATGAGGGCCTAAATGGACTGTCATAATTTGGGTCTATTTTTTAAATGTGAAGAATACTTTCTCTTACGATTATTTTGAAGAGAGGCTAAAAATTTATCACCTGACCAAGAAACACTTTAAAAAAAAAAAAAAAACCAATTGATAAAAGAAACATTAAATTCTGAAAAGGATAAAGAAAGAAAAAGTGTTTACATTATGATAATAAATCTAAAAAAAATATTTATTTCATTAAAGTATCAGATAAAAAGAATATAGAATGATGAATCTTTAAAACTGACTTGGCATTATATCCACACTTTTAACAACTGATTTAGCACCCCATACATTTTTTTTGTGGTGGCATACTTGTCTTCAGCACCCCCTTAGGTGTCATCTTCAAATAATAAAGTGTGTTATTTGTAAGCTTAACTATTTTATGAACCTAGAGTATACCACATGTGACTGGTTTCTGATATAGAATATTTGCTTGAAAATTTGAACAATACTGGATGATAAAAATATCATAATGATTCACTAATTATTTTAGTATACCTAATAAGCTGCAATTGTTTAGTTCCTGGTTTACTGTCATGATATTGTGACTTTACTTTATGTCTGTTTCAAGTAGTATTTGGGTTTCAAATACATAGGCCAGAATGATTATTTCTTTTCAGAAAGAAATCCACCCAAGACATCCTTATCCCAACCAACCATTTTTTAAAAGTGGGAGGTGGGGTTTCTGTTAATAATATTAGTATAGTATAAAATTGATCCATGACTTTTTACAGAGTTATTGGACTTAACTGTTCTGTATACAAAAACACTTTATTATTGTTACAGAAAAGATTGCTTTTAAATAAAGAGCAAACTGATAAATATTTTTAATTAAAGAACAGAAATTTTTATAAATTAAAAATATCTATCCACTTATTCTTATTTAAGAGAAATGATTAGAGGAAACTGCTTGAGTGGAATCATTGGAATAGAAAGGTAATGGGGTGGGGGTCCATTACAATGTGTGTGGCATAAGGAGTTTTAGCCATGAAGTGGAACAGAGGAATGTAATTCCACCAGTTCTAACCTTTATGGTTAAAAGCCACCGTCATCATTGAGTAATGATTTATGATACAAATAAACGGAATATTTCACAGGTGGGGATGCCAAAAAGAACACAAAGAAAAAGTACCTACTGCTGAGATTCTGGTGTTGATGAATAATATGTTTACTAAAGTAATATTGAGTTTAGGAGCATGCATCTATCAGCCTTCTCTGTCTTTCACTGGCTGGATGAAGTACCCGTATTGCGTGTAAGTTCTTGATCACATCGATGTGAAAAAAAAACTCATAATTCATGAGCACTTTTTTCAAATTTATTTTAAATAAAAAAAAAAACAAATTAATCAATAATATACTCTCTGTTGTTGTGTATAACTTCTTCCTATCATTCAATGTTTTTCAATGCCTCGGCAATAGAAATCTCCCAGCCTCGACTCAAAGAATTTGTCCAACCAAACCCTTAATTCCACATCATTATTGAAAGTCAGAAGATTAAGGAGGATGAGGCACAATTTCCCATTCAAGTTCTTGAATCGTAGCATGTGGGGGTGTCTTTTTTGCTGAATTGCTTTGTTGAGTCGGCACCCAAACGCAAAGTTTCTGAACATTTCCCATTGAGTGAAGGTGGTTCATCAAAGTTTTATTTTATCACAATCCATCTGCTTTATGAATTCTTTGGTCATTTGACATGAAGAAATTGATTCAATCGCTCTTCCAGTGTTTAATCGGTCCTTAAGGTCAAAATTCCCATTTTTGAAGCATAAAAACCAACAGCAGGCAGTACTTTGAGACATTGTTCCTTCTTCATACACAACACAAATCTTACAAGCAGCTTCAGTGGCCTTAACACCCTAATTAAATGCAGAAAGCAAATGATGGCGAAAATGCTCAGTTTTATCCACTTGACATTCCATTTTAGTGATCTGAAAATACACAAAAATTAAAACACACCATCTTGTAGCACAAAAAAATTCTTTAAAATAACATAAAACATTTTTCCAATACATATTATTTCTACATGCATTTTTAAATTTGAATAAAAAAAATGCTCATGAGGTGAAAATGCAGGTGGCACTTGATTCCAAAAGCTTTTATTTTGTTTGCTTTTTTTTTTTATTTCATGTGCAGGTGATTACTTTGAAAATTTCTATCAGATTTTTATTGTTGATGCAATCTACAACTATCCCTCAGGCCCATATAAAATCATCCAGTTCACTTCACATTTTAACCATTCATATGTGGGACCGATTGTGCCACCATACATTCACCTACCCATAGATACAGAAAACAGAAGGAGGTATATTTATTTTAACAAATCTCTATAATTACTTGAATAAGAATCTTTTAGAAACCATAATGCTATTAAAGCGGAGTGAGCTAGAAAGCAGCCATTTATAAAATAGGATTTATAGCATTTCCCCAATTGATGTGTGCTATATTTGGTCTGTAGGTATACTAGTCTTTGGATTTCAGAACTGGTCTAACTTCATCCTAACTCCAAATATTTGTCATGATCATCTGAAGTTAATCAAAACTCATACAAGTTTTAATTTTTACATGATCATTTCTGGAGGATTGCCTTTTCTGCCAGGAAAATCATTGACAAACAGATTTAACTCAACACTTTTTTAAAAATGACCTATAACAAGTGAATTTTGGAGCCCTATAACATAAGCAACACTATTTTTTTTCATATTTTGCCTGCTTTTTTGTCTGAACACACCAACTTCAAATAACATCATCAAAAAATGCCCCAAGATAAAATATTTTTTTTTTTTTTTTCTCAAATATCAAAATAATTTTAATCTAGAAAATGTAAGAAAATTTATGGGAAAATACTTAAAACATACTCCATTTCTTTCATACATTAAATTGATCATTACTCAATTTTGGCACCATATGCGAAGTACCAAATATGAGTTTTTAACATAATTTTCCTTGAGTCTATCAGAAAATAGGATCTAGACCTTTATTCCTATGTTTTTTGGAAGCTAAATCCATTTTTGAATACATTGTCGATAAATCAAAATGGATTAAATGCAAAATTTTGGTTCTTCATTGCAGGCAGGTCAAGGTTTCTTGGCTCAAAACCATACTTTTTAATTAAAAATGTAAAATTTTAGTTTTAATCTTCCTCTTAAGTACAAATAACATTAATACTGTTCCATAATTGAATCGAGAATCAGTTTTCTTTGCATGATGGCTCTCCACAATTTCTTGTCTTTCGCAGGCTCTTAAATTGTCTTTTTGTTATTTCTCCTAAACTTTGTTCTGCCATTCATCTATTCAAGCTTACTCAGTATGTTATGCATTGTTTTCTTTTGTCCCTCTTGCCTTCAGACCTGTGAGTATCAGATTTTCCAAACCCTTCTTTCCTCATTATGTGCCCTAGAAATTTCTACTGTCTCTTCCTGATGTTAAGTTTCCTTTTTGCTTCCATTTCCTATAAAACTTTGTTGTTGCTCATATATTCTGACCATCATATCCTCATCATCCTTCTGTAGAACCACATTTCTGTTACTTCAAGTCTCTTCTTCATCTTTGAGGAGATTGTCCAGCATTCGTTGCCATATAGAACCAATATCTCATACTCTTTGGTTTCTTAAATATTCAAGGGACTCAAAAATGACAAATGTCTGCTTGACTCTTTTGCACAAACCCACTGTGATTTGATTAAGTAAACACAAATTAAGTAATAAATCAACCAAAGAGAGGGGGTGGGGGAGAACCAAATTAATAAAATGCTACCTGTGCACAATAAAAGTAATATTTTGTCTATGAAATGTAAATGTATCAATTATGGGATATATATGTAATATAAAAACAAAAATATAAATTCTGAAGAATTCTTTTCTCAAATAACTAAAACGGATACAAAAACCTCTACGCAGCAAAACAAAAATGCAATTATTCATTCTGTGTGGTTCATTATAAAATTTCATATCATTATTACATAAACGTGGATATCTGGATAACAATGTTTATCAGCATGGAAAATCAGTGAGCCAAGTTCAAATTCTGAAGTAGTCTGTTGCATTCACTTTTGCACAAATCCACCGGTGGCTGGGTGGGTGTTGGTAAGCATAAATACCTATCTTCTCTTTATTTCGCTCACTGGGGTAGACTGTTCTAGTTCCACGTGCCATGCTTGATGGATGTCAGTTATCAGTTATCTCCTGTTAATTTCCCTCTGAAAGTTCTCCACTGCCTTAACCAGGTATTGGACTCACACTCTTTGGGTCCTGTCACGGACACACGGCACAGTGGATAAAGGTGTTAATTAGATCCAGTGACAGGACCCAAAGAGTGGTTGGTATGTCAAACTGAACCTTTTTTGTAAAATAAAGGGTTCAGTTCAACATTCAAGCCACCTGAAGAAGGTCGGAGCATACAATGGCTGAAACGTTGTAATAAATATGGTGACAAAGATGAGGACAATAGTCCGAATAATGTAAGTTGCACCTAGATGGAAAATTATATGCACACGGTTCCCTCAGAATCTAGAGATGATTAGGGACAATGGAAGCCCTTGTTTAATAAAGTTCTTCATGTCAGTAACAATCCCTAATTGATCACTGAATCTGAAAGAATTCAAGACCACAATAATTCTCCATGCTAGGAACTCCCTCACATTGGAAGATGTCATACAGGGTCTCACAATCCCCTCAGGGCTTTCCCCATCTTTCTTGTGAATGATTCCAGTGAGGTGCAAATTACAAATACAACTCCACAACTTTAACCTGACACTCTTTCTCCAATAACGAAACTGTAGAATGACTGGTGGGAACCCGGTCTGTTAAGCAGCATTTTTTTATTTTAGAAATTGTTTTTCAAAGTGGCATCAACACTTTCACCAGTAGATGGTGAACCTATTTTGGCTAATTCATTGAAGCAGTCACAAATATGCTGCTTGTAGTCCATAGCAGTCCCTCCAGGTAGACATTCCAGTAACACAAGAGGAGAGGATGATGGGGCTGTTAATACCACACAGTTCACATGGTTTCCATCTTGTGTTGTTGAATCGAAAAATCTAAATGCTGTTTTCTGCACTTTGCACTGCAGTGAATGTCTTCACATTCTGCCAAGCTCCCCCACCATTCTGTAAACTGTGGTAGAACTTTTTTGTAAACAGTCAGCTTCCAGTGACAAGGTTCCCCAAATATTTTTCACAACTTGTGGAATACAAGCAGGAACTCCAGCTAAAATACTGTCGTAATGGAGTTTCCTGCTCAAGAAATGATTGAAAGTATTTTTTGTAGTTCTTTCATTTAATGATGTTATTTTTTGAAAACCAGGGAAGATGAACAAAGTTTTAGGCAGATTTGATAAAATTTTGTTTTTAATGAAAGTTTGCAACAGACAGGGTTGTATTTTTTTTTTGGCGGTTGAAGATGCAACAGATTTAGTAGCAACAGAATGGGTCGCCTGTTTTTTTTTTTTCAAAAAGTACCCTGAATTCCACTGTTTATAGTGGCACCAAATACAGATTCAACAAAATGATATTCTTTTCTGAAACATTTTGAAAAATATCAAAATTGGCTGTCAGTTGGGACAATGCTGTATTGGCTTAAAATATCTTCCGTTGTTCCCATTTGAAAATTTAAAAATTAGGATAAAGATAAGTAAGCAAGAAAATGAACGTATGTGAAAGTATGTGACAATTATTTGATTTTTGCAAGAATTTCCAAATTAATGCGTCTGTCACTGTAAAAAAAGAGGCTAAAATTGGCTGTTTTATTTTATAGTCCATTGGCTGATGTAAGAAAAATAAGATTTTTAATCACAATTTTAAATGTTCTAAAAAGGATAAAAAAAATATTAAAATAATAATAATAAAAAAACAACTTTAGTCTTTCCTCTTAATTATAACGTAAAGATTTTGATGATAAAACTGGGTTTTTTTATCTTTTAGTATAAGCACCAAAAGCCCCCGGTAATGAGAATGTACCATTGTGGGTATGAAATTGCCTAAAACATTGCACTCGATTACTGTTTAGAATTTATGGACAATGTAAGTTTGACTTCTTTCTCATTGCCTAGACAGAAAGACCACCATTACTGGCTTTGTTTACATACGTTTGCCTTTATAGCTTCACTTGTGTTGAAAAAAGTTTAAAATGAATGTGCAAAATTTTAAAAGTACCCTAACAGAAAAAAAATGTCATGATTCCAAATATATTAGTAAAAATGAAAGGATAAAAAAATGAAATTCACTTTTTTCCTCAACAATGTTTTTCTTCTTAATTGTGTTGTTGGAGTCCTTCTACTCAGTTTTTTGTTGAATGTTAAAATTTGAAATGTCGGGATTCGATACAATGACAAAATATCATTACGGGGTCGCTTGTAATTTGGCCGTCTAGAATAATCACATGATTTTCATTGAAGGGATAAAATTCAGTAGAAAAGACAACACAGTTGCAAGAAATAAACATTAATTTAATATAACGACAAGAATACAAGCAGCTGATGATAGATTGAAATTTGGAAAGTAATGTCTTTTTGTTTAGATTAATAAAGTTCTGAAATAAAATATAAATTGTCTTTGTGTACTTATGTGAGAAACAAAAATGTTATATGTGTGTTTGTATGAAAAAGTCAACACGTGTGTGCGTGATTCATAGCAAAACGGATACAAGTGATAGTTAGAAATTGTTTCTTACTGTTGGTGGTGTTGCCATAGTCTGAACTTTGTCAACGTTGTCGCTTTTAGCATGGGGTCATGAAGATCATAAACGAGAGGGTTGTGGAACTTGGTGACACCTGTGCGTATCCTGTTTGGGGCCGGATTTCGTATGTTTTTATACACTTTTTCATAACAAAACCAGCTCCAGAATTAAATTATTTATTTCTTCCAAATTGGCCCTAAAATGTCATTTGACTATATTTCGGTATCTACCTAAAAATCATGATAAAACAACAATCTTTTTCCCCACCCCCACCCCTCTTGATGCAAGAGAAACAAGATTTTAGCCAAAAGAATGTGCTGGAAAAGGATTAAAAATTGTAATAAAATAATTAAAAAAATACTTTGGTCTTTCATCTTTCTTACTTAATAATAATAACATAAACAATTTGATTTGATAAAATTTTGTTTTTATGAAGTTTGGGGCTTTTTTTTTTTTTTTTTCATGCCTTTTTTTTTTTTTTTTTTTTTTTCAGCGCATTAGTGGAAATAAGATTCAACAAAATGTTCCATTCTCTCTCTCTCTCCCCCTCTTTTACAAGTTTTAGTCATTTTCTTTGCACTAAAATCAAGTGCGTTTTATTCATGAAAATATTTTTTCTGGAATTTCTCTGCTTTTTTTTAACTGCGTCTTATACTCCTTACCTTAGCAATCTATATAGAAAGGATTAAGTGGAATTTGTTGGCATACCATTATGATTCATTAAAAAAAAAATTGCAAAATGATTGGACACTTTTTAGAGCACCTTATTAAGATTCATTTTAATTGAGATCTATATATAAAGTTGTATGTGTTGTGTAACACTTTTTACAGAACACTCAGAACCTAAACAGATATGTTGCAGATTTGAATCAACCCACAACAAAGAAAAAGTGAGAAAGGTTTTTAAATGTAAAATTTTTGTGTTTTACAACTAAATCTTTCTCAGTGTGTATGATTGTTAAAGTTCCTTGCTTGTAGTTATTTTTTAGCATTCTGCTACTACTTGCTTTCAACTGCAAATTTTGTGCAGAAAGTGGATCACAGAGCCTTGAATATTTCTCTGACTCCTGATTGGTCAATTAATGATAATATCATGCTTTCATCTACATCCACAGAGTCAAAATTAATTTACCGCCAAAATCTATGTGTTTCGAGCCTATCACATGACATAGAACATTATAAATATTTGGACACATTTTTAACTCCTCCTCTTTTGCCTTCTCTCACACACAAGATGTGGCGTAAGAGAGATCACATCTGTCATTTGTGAGAAGACACTATGACACACGTACGTATGTACATTGCACATCTCTGAACTCATCTCATTCACTACTTCAACTACAAGAACACACAAACTATTCAACTTCTAACAGTGAGCTTTGCGGTATCAAACAGTTCACCAAACAAATTCATGCCGTTCAAATTTTTGAAGTTTCTAAGTTAGATTTCCTAACATAATCCCAAACATCGAATTCAATCACTCACCAACGAACTACACTTCAATCTATGATTTTTATCGAGGCAGCAAGAATTCTACTCAAAGAACATATAGTTTGCCAAAAAAACATTTTATTCAAAAAGCAACTTTGAACATTTCTTTCATTGAAACTGAACTTTATTTCATATTTTCTGTGAGTTCAGATAAAAATATTTTCTCTTAAAAGGCTTTAAGAATTTCAAGTTAAAGGGGAAATAACTCCTATATTATTAATTATAAACGCTACATATTAGCATATACTTTGTAACAATTTGCAATTCAATTTAAATTACCTGAGTAAATTCATCCTTCAGTTTTGTATATTGTTGATATAAAAATATTTTGTTATTTCTAGAAAACATAGTTGTTTTATATTTTGGATTTGATAGCCTTGTGCCATACCCAAAGTTAAATGTTTGTGGAGAAGTTTATTTTCATGCAGCCAGCACAAATAATACCTTCTGATATATAAATATTTTTCCTAATAACCTACATCTCCGCAACAGTTTCTTTAGATGGAATGAAATGTGTGAGAAAAAGAGGCCATGAAAAAGTGAGAAGAAAAGTGTAAGTGCTACGTAGCTTGGTGAGGAAGATGGGTGAATGACTAAAAAGGAATTTCTTTGAAGTCGCCGTTGATGTGAACTGCTGTCGTATCTCCTTACTTGTTTTGTCCATCTAGAGATTTTACTTAAATGCTTTTCAAAGATATTACAAAGCATTTTTTTTTTTTTTTATTGTTGGCGGTAATACAACCCATTGGCTGGAAAATGTTTAATATTCATTGTCAAAGGACTAATTTATTAACAGGAGGGATGTGCGAATCCTCCGACTCAGTCAATGACAAAAAAAGTATAGTTTTTCTATTTTGGTGTTTATTTCCGTCTTCGTTCTACAGATGTATTGGAGAGTGATATTTAGATTCTAGGTGGAAGTGCCAATTCATACGTAAATAAATTATATATAAATGAAACAAAATGAAATTTTTTTTTTTTTTTTAATGACAACACGTTTTGACTTTGACAAGTAGGTGTCTTCAGATTAGAATGAATGACAAAATCTGACTTGGAGACGCCTACTTTACTCCCTAACGAAGTTGAAACGCGTTGTCATTAATAATAATAATAAAAAACTTTTCCCTTTTGTCACATTTCTCGACTTTTGTTCCGATTCTAAATCTTACCTAACACTTATATAGTCGTACGTATTTCAAGAAAACAGGTGCAAGGGAGGTAATCACTTAAACACTAATTACTTCCCTTACATTACAAATTTTGTTTATTAATTTATATATTCAATAAAATTAACCATTATTAATTTAATTGTCCTCTCGTATATCGGCGGGCATAATCTTAATGATGTAAGATACATGGATGACAGTGTTGATTAGAGACTTAGAAGGAATGCTGTAAAAACTCCTAGACAAGACAGCAAAAGAAAAAGAGAAGAAAGGGTTTTATAGTTGTCAGCAAGATAGTAGACATCCCAATATGTGTGCCACAAATCAGGAATATCAGAATCAAACAGGTACAAAAATGTAGGCAAAATAGTCACAGATAATGGAAAATGCAGCACAGAAGGCACATTGGAATAACAAAAGGTGCCTTCCAGAAAATAAGCAATGTATTAAAAGATTGGAAAATGTTGTTAGATACAAAGAAAAGAGTGCTGAACTGCTACATTATATCTATCATCTTATATAACAGTTATTAATGAAGAGAAGACTTGAGGCAACAGAGATTTGGTTCTACAGAAGGATGCTGAGAATACCATGGACTAAGCATGTGAGTAATGAGAAAGTTCTTAAGAAAAGGGAAATCAAAAGGACACATAGAATCGGAAAGGGACGATTGAAATTTTTAAAACCCGTAATGAGGAGAGAGGGCTTAGAGAATTTGACACTGACAGGACATACTGAAAGCAGATGGAAACAGCATGTAGCTAACTTAATACGTTTGTGCAAAAGAATCGTCAAGCAGGTGACAAAGAGGGAGGGGAAAGAATCAAACAATGCTTAGAGCTACTCGTGTGAGAAAGTTGTGGAAAGCCATGATCGCTCACATCCTGAAGAAGTTGACATGTAAAATCAAGTAATTAATGCTAAATTCATGAAAATGTCATTAATTTGTATGTAACTAATACATTTTAGCTTTATATAATTTTATTATAACTACTTTTCATTTATGGTAAAAAAAAATGTCAATATTTAAGTAATTTTGTCATTGCATTATTTATATTTTCTCTATTGTTACATGCAAGAAAGAATTGTGCTTCAAATTATTATAAGTAGAAATATCCAAAGAAGGTTAACATGACCTATTCAATTATAAAATGATAGCTTTATTTAAGTGATTGGTTGTATTTTCTTCATAAGTCATCTAGGATTTTTACCTATACAAGTAGTTCTATTGTCATACATGTAAATAAGAATTTGATTTTGAAATCATTAAAAGTGAAAATATCCAAAGAAAATTAACATGGTTCATCGGTCATAATAATAATAGCAACATTTTAGTAATTTTTCAACTGTATTGTCTATAATTTCTATAATATATATATATATATATATATATATATATATATATATATATTATATATAAATATATAATATATAAATATATATAAAATATAAATATATAATTATATTAATAATATTATTGATTTATATTAATAAATTGATAATATTAATAATTTATATGAATAAATTAATAATATTAATTATTAAATATTAATAGTAATTATATTTATATTTAATTAATAATGCCATAAAAAATATATATTTTCTACAATTCTATTAGAAAGAATTCTGCTTTCAGAAGCATTAAAAGAAGAGTAATCAAAAAGATAGTAGATAATGATTAACATTGCATTTAAATTTTTGAAGATTAAAGTTGGCTGGAAAGCATAAAGCTGGCAGGAGAGTTCCACAAGCAAAAAGTGTGACATGTTATCACAGTAACGGTATGTCTCATTAGCAAGTAGGGGTGATCAGGTTGTGTGACCAATAAATATATAAAATCATTGGTTTTATATTATATAACTGACGACTGAGTTTTGTGATGTGATTAAAGTTTGCAATTATACTTTATTTACAGTTGTTTTTTTAAAGCATTGTTTAATTAATATCAAAGGAAAAAAATGTTGGTAATTTAAATAGTAATGTCAAATTCAGTAGACAATCAAATGACCAAGAAACTCTTTTCTGTTTTTAACTGGGAGAAAACCTGCTTTGACCCAACATCAAAAAACATACAATATTTATATTGACTACATCTGACAATTTCCTCAGATGCTTCAGATAAAAGATTTGTGAGGATGTACAAGTGAATCTTGAATCTTTTGTATTTAACTTTGTATTTGATTTTATTCCAATATTTGATTTCATTAGATATGTGACCCTTACATTCTCACGTTCAATGTATAAGAGACTGCTCAACTCCTCTCTGGTGTAGTTGTTTTTATAACCATCTGTCCAACAGTTCTTCTCACACATACACATATCAGGTGCAGCTTTACCCACAGATGTTCACCTGATACATGACAACACGTAAATTGTGGATCTCTACCCCCACTAACCAGCTTCTATGGTTTGGTGTGAAATGGAGTGCAAAGCCTATTCAAATGTAATACTACACATTGTCAAAAATACAGTTTAAAGATAACTCCAAGGGTCATACATTGTAAATAAGATTGTTTTGTAATGCTACCTTCTATAAAATGTTGTCTGGACATTTTCATCAGACGAATGAAAACCCTGATCTGAATAATTCAGAACATTACAGAAATGTTAAAACTATTTTTTGAATTTAAAATTAACAAGTTCAAGGTTTATGATTGTCTGTGACTTAGAGGAGTAGATAGGTTCACTTTTTGCCCAGTTCATAAACCTTCCATCTTTTGGACAGGAGTAGAGGTTTATCCTTTGTTTCTAGCTCCTTCTAAAGTTTACTTCAACTCTCTACTGCTAACGTCTCTGCCTGAACTCTGAAATTTTATTTACTAATTATTTATTTATTTATTTTTCTCCTCAATAAGAGTAGATAGATTCACCTATTATCCAGTTTATACTCTTTCCTAGTCTTTTGACCAGGAGTAGAGATTTATAGAATTGGTTCCTGGAAATTTGGGATGCCATTATTGGTTTTATCCACCCTCTTTTATTTTGTGGTACCCTGCCTGGCATATGTACATATATCTCATTGTTACAAAGAAAACAGTTACAAAATTTAGTGAATAAAAAGATTTATACAAATAACTCAATTTTTTTATTTAATCAGTATCACGCCATGCAAGGCAATAAAGCCACTAAGCCACAAGGGGTTATCAGGTGTGGAAGAATTAGGAATAGAAACATTAATAATGAGCAGGATAGATAAATGAGTAATCAGGAGGGCAGTAGATAGCAGTTAACATTGCATTTAAACTTTTGCAGAAATGTTGATTGGAAAACATGGAGGTGGAAAGGAGTTCCACAAGAAAGAAGTGTGTTTGTTTGTTTAAAACTTAACGACCCATCGATCAGCAAGAGATCATTTAAGGTCAAACAGTTGTTATTTTTGTTTTTTGTTTTTCTTTAAATGAGGTTGAAACGCTTTCAAAAAACTTTCACTTTCCTTTCATTCTTTTTCGATGTTGTCTCACTTTTTGTTTTTAAAAATTCACTGTTTTCAGAGGTGCGTTCTTTGAAAATTTCTCACTTTTTTCCGACAAGTATCAAAAGGTTTCCCTTTTCATCATCAGACACCAAATTGGAATTATATTTTATTATATAGTCCAACTTTCCTAAGAAATGTCAAGATCAAATTGGGGTTTGATTTTTTCGAAAAGTTCTTTCAAATTGTTAGCGTTGTAAAATAGTTTTCGAATATGTGCCATGTCACCAATCAATCAGCTAGGAAGTGCTTCACGGTATAAACCTCCTGGCATGCTATGCATTCAGGAGGGACTTCATCTTTAGTAGGAAGGAGTGAGTTATGCGAGTGTGACCTATGCGAATACAGGATAAAACCACCACTTCTTTGCGTGATTTTCTGTGTTCAGTTAGTTGTTTCTTTAGAGAGGGTTTGATTTGAAATAATTTGTTGTTTTGACAGCTGTTCCAAGCATCTTGCCATTTCTTCAAAATAAAGTCATTTATTAGGGGTTTATAGTCAGTGTATGGAACCTTTATGTTACTTGTGTTAAGTTTCAGAGAGTTTTTTGCAGCCACATCAGCTTTTTCATTTCCATGAAAACCAGAGTGGCTGGGAATCCAACAGAAAATGATAGTTTTATTTTGTAAGATCGCATGTATTCTATATAGGAGTTTGATGAGCAAAGGATTCAGAAAGAAGTGTGAGAAAAGAAACTGTTAGCATAGAACTTACAGCTACATCTAGCAAACTCCATTTTAAATTGATGAGATTTTGATGTTAGTCTAGTACTATGTTTAAATTCAAAAAGTCTTAAGTACCATAGTGAAGAGATCATCTGAACAGTTACCTGGAAAGTCTTTATAGAAAAGGCAAAGTGAGGCAACCTTACAGTGGTGGAAAAGTGACTGAAGCTGAGCCACCAGATCAGGACCAATAATATTGCTGATTCTTCTTTGGATCTTATCAAGGAGCTCAAGGTAAATAGCAGGCGCACTGGACCATATGTGGCAGCAATATTCAAAGAATGGTAGACTTATAGATATGTAAGATAGATTCTGGAGAGAAAATCATCTCACATGACACAGTGAACCAACTTTCTCAGCAGTTAACCTAGCAATGGATTCAATATAGTCTTTCCACTTCATGTCAGCTGAGAACGTTAGCCCAAGGCGGCACAATGAGTAACTTTCCTGGAGGTTAGCATTAGCCATGTTGATGGAAGGCAGAGGTGAGAACTCTCAGATGATTAATGGAGAGAAGTTTAGTTTTTGAGGTGAAAAATCTTTATTGCTCACAAAATGGAGAAATAATGCAAAATAAAACTAATCCCAGTAGATTTTATGCAGAAAAAGAAAATCTCAAATAATTATTCAATTTTATCCCTTAAGGCTGTAAACACTCAAGCATGCCTACAAATTTCATGTGATTACAGGCCAGAGCACCTGAATGTGCTCACAATTGGATTTCACTCTTTCTCAATACCCAATGTTAACATCTGTCACATGATCACCTAGGGATCCAAGAATTGTAAAAGTTGTAGTTATTGCAATATAGATAATGGTTTATAAGTATTGAAATATACTAGCAGCCATTCCCAGCTGGTTGATCAGAACAAGTGTTCAATTAGAATGGAGCAAAAATGGCATCATGTTTAGATGTAACAAAGTCTATCTTCTTCAATTAATTTAAAGTACTTTCATTAAAAATCATTTTGAATTAATGCAGTTACTGATATAACAGAAGTAGTCTGTATTTATTCAATCAAAGTTAGCCAACGACATGAATGGATAAAACAGACAACATGAAGACTCATTTTAGACCACAATTATTTTGGATTTTTTGACATTCAATTTGTCAGTGTGCTACCAGGGATATAAAAGAGGATACATTTATAAAGCAATTGTTAAGTTTGATGAAAATTGGTTGAAAGATCAACAAAAAATATGAAAGAAACCTGTAAAACTCACCATTTTTCGCTATTTACACGGGTTTTCACTATATGGGTGGACTCAATTAACAAGTTAAATGACTGTTAAACAATCAACTTATTGAGTGAAGTCTGTATTAGATTGCTTGAAAATTGATGGAGTCTTTAGTTCAAAATTTGTGTTGAAATCGATTTTTCATTTTTCACTAAACACAGTGGTGTAGGAATAAAAATGAGGAAAAATGATGAATTTATCAATTTTTGATCGGCTTTATTGATTATTGGTTTTTAAAAATTATCGATTTTTTACACTAAGAACCTATCTCTTACATAGTACAATGTATGTGTCAAGTTTGGTCAACATCGGTTGAATGGATCTTGAGGGAAAAGGTATCACACATACAGCCTCTGTTTTATATAGAGAGATAAATGTATGCTAGCTATTTTGATGCTAACCAATTCTAAATGGAATGCTCAACTGATGCAGTTTTTTGGAAGAAGTAAAGTAGAACTTCTGCATCTTTTACTCTGGTCAGGAATTTTTTCAGATAAATAAAAAAAAAACAGGCAATTTGTGTAATGTTGACAAAAAAGGTTTTCATTAATGTGACAAATTTATAACATCTGTAAATAAATTTATGAATTACATTTTTTTATTTTTAAATAAAGATTTCAGATTAGGGAATCTCTTGTCATGCAATCTCTACATTTGCTGAAACACAACAAAAGTGATTTTTAACAATTTATTTGTTCATGACAAGCAATTGTCATGTTTTCCTCATAATGGTCAATCTTCAGAAGTTATTTTGAAAATTACAAATTAAAAAATTAGAATTAATTAAATACAATTAATTAAAATTTTACAATTTGTATGATTTTTTTTTTTCATCTTTCTTTCAGGAAACGGATGAGTTTTCGTTGGAGTAAGGAAAAGTACGAGCTTTTAACTGAAAGAGAAAAGACTTTACTAGCTGTAAGTAAATTTATTAATTTCTCTAATTTGGTATTTATTTTCAACAGAAGGTGCTGAAATGTCTTTGTCCTGCTCCATTTCCCCAAATCTTACCAAGTAGCAGAATTTTCTTTTTTTGAAATCCCTTCTTGGTTGGGCTGAGAACTTTTCAGTACCCCATCATAAATTACTTGGGGTCATAATATTCCTCTCAGCTCTACAAGTGTTGAATTTGATTAAAATGAAATTATAAATTAAATGATCATTAAATGATTAAATTTCCATCTATGTCAGAATGTAAACTTGCAAGACATTTCTTTTTTTTTTTTGTTTTTTAAGAATTTCTGTCATATACATTCCTATGAGTGGCCAGGCTGCTGGGGATGGTTACTTTTTTTGTTTGTTTTTATTTTAAACACCATCTCAAGATAGCTTTCCAGCCAAGGTTAAAGAGCTTCTCCGTGCCCATTGAGTAAAGACACTTGACTTTGTGAAAGGACAACCATTGATGGCTTCCAAACAATTTCATCTGCTCAGTTTCACTGACAAGGTTTTGATCAATCTATGGTGTGATTTTCAGGCATTTCCCAATGGTGTCACATGCTGGGATCATCTCCCCAGCCCAATATTATTAAGAACCCCCCTCTTTGATAAACTGACCATGATGAGATTTGAACCTGGGTCTCATGTTTGGAATGCTGACATTCTAACAACTTGACCATGCCTATAACATGATTAAATTCTTTTTTTATTTTGGACAGACATTGATTACAAGAACAAAAACTTGATGTTGTATGGTAATTATCTAATTGAATTGAAAGGAATTGTAAAAAGCTAAGTTCCACAATGTGTATTCTTCAACAATATAAGTTTATCTCTCAATATAGTTCTGGAACTATTTTACAGAACATGTTTACATAATTGATTATCTTTTTATGGCTTATCAACCCTTTGCAGGTTATTTAAAGGAAGAAAATATTTTTAGATTGCAAGAATTTTTTGGAGATAATAATTACTTACTGATACAAATCCTACTCTTTAACCCATAGCTGGTGGGAAAGAGGTGGATTCATATTTTCCCAAGAGTATTTGCACATAAGTAAAGATAATAAACTCTGCTAGAATTGGAACTCGGCTCTCTGATTTCCAATTCTGAGCTGTTATCCAATTACACCACCCACACATTAAAGCTTACAGCATCTGATATTCCCAAGTGGTCACTTATCTAGGTACTGATCAGACTCAACATTGCTTAATTTTGGTGATCATACAAGAACCAATGTTTTAACATGACATGGATGTAATCTATATTTACTACAAACAAATTATATTGCTTCAACAACATGAAGAGAGTTTGTAAATCATTTTATACTATTATGAAGATCTTATGAGAAATCAGCTTTGAAATATGTTTGACCCAATTTAAAACTTCAACATAATTTAAAATCATTAGATCACTCACTCATTAACTGATTTATCGTCATCTTTCCCTGATATAAAGTTTCGGAAGACTACTCTTATACACATTTACAGACTGCTCTATCTTGAACCATATCTTCTTTCAACTTCAATTGCAAGTAAATGGCTAAACTTTGATAACATTTATGTATCAGTAAATTTTCTATTGCACCATGACACCATAGAAGCAAAATGCCACTCAAAGAACTTTGCTTACATTCATAAATTCTAATTAATAATATGATTTATCTTGTTCAGTATTATTAAGATTTGATGAGATATTATTTTGTCAGATATAAAACTTTCACACTCACCTGACACCTTATGTAAGTAGACATGAAGCAAAATAAAGACCTGTCAGCTATGTAATTTTCTGTATGGTTGCTAACATTTCACAGGTTCACTGACTTTGATTATATATAACACCACAAATATTATTAGGTTTTGTTGAGTACTATAGGTGAGCCACTTGAAACAATAATCATAATGTTATGAGTATGACTAAGTTTTTTCAGATAATCATTAGATGAATCACTCACTCACTAGTATATCATCTTCTTTGCTTGACACAAGGGCAGAACATTTTGTAAGCTAGGATTCACTGTTCTTCTCTAGATGACTTTATCTAGATTTATGAAAGTATAAGAATGGCAGTTGATAAGAAGTTTATGTAAAATCTAAAATTAATTTTTACTTTGGTATTTGTAATTCTTTATATTTATTTGAATCATTAAATCAGAATGAATTGCAGCCACCATTTTAGTTTGTTTTTATTTATTTTTTTATAAACTGATGAAGTCTTGACATGCTGGATAAATATACAAAACTTACAGCCAATGTTCTACACATAGTTTCACTCACTCACTAGTCTATTGCCATCTGTTGGAGTTAACTCCTCCTTAATTCCCTAATTGTTCACTAGAGGATGCTCTCCCCACACTATAAATACTGGGCAACTTCTTGCCTCATTCTCTTTTCTACTTTGCATTTCAGTGGACACATTTAAAAATGTAATCGCTCACGGAGATCAGCATTTTTTGCCTATTTGTGGGAAAACACCATGAAACACACATACATGTATGTACAAACTTTCACCAACATACAAACTCTTTACATTCACACACAAACACAAATGTTAATGTCTATGTCACTTGTAAATTTGCTGTTTAATATATCGGTCTTGTTTGTTTTCTTTACATCTTCGGTTGGATTCAACTTGAGTTCGCCATTGTTCTTGTAGTTGGGCCTTCTAGCAGGAATAAACAGCACGTGTCCCTAATTCAACAACATATAAACCCACACGGTCCTTTACACATCTTTTCCTTCACAAGGGTTGAACAATTTGGAAGCCGGCTTCACTGTGATTCACTCTAAAAATCTATGAAAGTATAAGAATGGCAGTTGATAAGAATTTTATGTCAAATTTAAAATTAATTTTTACTTTGGTATTTGTAATTCTTTGTATTTATTTGTGTTGGTTCCAATCTGTGGTGGGAGTGACTGCAAAACACTTGCCTCCTTCCCCCCAATTTATAGGCAGAAGTATACAAATGCATGTTGGGATATTTTCCTAGCCAATAAAACAGGCCTGTTCTCAGTTTTATCTGACTTAGTCCTGGTCTGTCTTGTCTTGAAATCAGAACGCTACGTTCGCTTGTCTAGACTTACTTTTGTGTATCAATACCAATTCTTAGTTTATGAACTTTTTTCCATATTACTGTTACTTTGCCTTGCATATATTGTTTGCTTGCTTTATAATATTTTTGCCCTGTTCTTTTCTTTTCTTGTTATTGCAAACTTTGTCAGTTCTGTTTATCAAATAGTTTTGTTACTTATTTTGCAATTGACCATTCACTCCATAATTTGAATCATTAATCAGAATTTTGGCTCATTTTTATTTATTTTTTTTATAAACTGTTTGATAAAATCTTGATATGCAAAATTTACAGCCAAGCTAATGACAATGTTTTACATATAGTGTCATTCACTCACTGGTCTATTGTCATCTTTTGTTTGTTACAAGGTTTTAATGTTTCAGAAGCCACCTTCACTGTACTTCTCCAGATTATTTTATCTCAAGCCATGTCTTCATTCAATTTGTTGAGGTTAATGTTGAGAGGTACTCTTCAAGATTTTTTTGAGAATCTTTTGCCATAATATCCCTCAGTCCTCAATTGAAGACATGGCTTCAACCATGAGTAGATGACAGTTAAATTTCTTGAAACATGAAATCATATTTTATCAAACAAAAGGTTACAAAAGTTTGACTTTAGCAAATTCTGAGAAGTTGGGAAACCATTGATAAAAATTTGACTTTGTCAATTCACTAAAACAATTTTACTTTATTAAATCCCTAATGAAAATTTGGTTTTGTCAAATTCATGCTATAAGTTTGACATTGTAAATAACAAATTGACTTTGTAAAATCCCTAATAAAATTTTAACTTTGTTAAATCCTTATAAACGTGTGATGCTGTTAAATCTAATAAAAGTTTTCCTCAACCTTTTTAAGCAAACAGCACACCTCGGAGCAAATGAAAATATCATGGCAGACTTAGCAAAATTTTTAAAGGGTATACATTTAAATGTTATGAAATAAAAATCATAGATTTTTTTAAAAATACACACACAAATATGAACTTTATTTCAATGTTTCTATTTAAATATTTGTCCAGCTTATTTAGTGTGAAACCTGTGTCTGGTGTTTTTTTGCAATCTCTTCAGTGTTTGATTGAATGTGCGATTTATTCAAATACTAATGTTGTATCATTACTATTCTCCACCACACACACATGTATGTATGCTGTGACAATATTCCATGGCACACTTAAGCGGATCCAGTGGTAGGATGGTTAAGAATCACTGATCTAACAATTGGAATTCTGCAAGTGATGTGGTGCCATTTCCTTCTGCAGCAGATTGTGAACTCTTTTTTTAAGAAGTTTAGTCATTGGGCATCTTTCAAGCCAATATGTCTCTGTAAATGGCCAAGCTGATGGTGGATGGGTATTTTTTTTTTTTTTTTTTATCTGGATAGGCTGCCAATTTCTGACTTCATGTTCGGACAACTATTAATGGCTTCCATACAGTTTCATCAACCTTTTTCCCTCACATGGCCTGGGCTAAATCTGTCACCCCAGCAGCTTACAAGCACATGGTACCATTTTTACCTTTCAGAATAATATCTTTCCCAAATACAGAAAGAAACTCAGACTGGTAATCCTCAATTTGGGAAAACCCAAAACTAGCTGTTTCCCTTTTGTGGAATATGTCTTTGGCTGGGACATAGATCAATCCGGCCATTCTTTTTCCTTTCAGCTTTTCCATTCCATCCATGAACTTCTTTCTTTCTATGTGCTATGTCCTTTCAGGATGTAGGTAGTCATGGCTCTACACCACCTCCCTCTATCCCTTGAAGATCTCAACAAGTTCCTTCCCTCTGCTACCTCCCCCAGACCACGTTCTGTCATCCACTTGCTTAATTCTGCCAGGTATGTCACACGTTGTTTTCCCTTGTCTCTTTCCCTCTATTCAACCTGTGAGTATCAAATTCTCCACGTCCTCCTTTTTCATTATATGTCCCAGGAACTTCAGGTGCCTCTTCCTGATGTTGAGTATAAGCCTCCTCCTTGTTTGCATCCTCTCTAAGACCTCATCGTTGCTCACATGCTCGGTCCATGATATCCTTAGCATCTTTCTGTAGATCCACATCTCTGTCTCCTCAAGTCTCTTCTTCATCTTTGAGAAAATCGTCCAACATCCATGAACGACAGTGTTATTATATCATGAATATGATAATGCCCATAACAACAGGGGAAATACAAATGGGAGAATAAACCTTTCTACCATGGCTCCCTCCTCTTACAGTAAGATTGGAGATTTTACTTATCAATCAACCCATATAAGTTTAAAGATAAATTAATTTACTTCATTTTCATACTGGTTTCCTTTTTCTATCTGATCAAAACCTTGTCTTATACAACTGAACACTTTACTTATCAAACCTCATTATTTTGAAGAGGAATAAATTTAGTTCATTATTCTATCTGGTCTAAAAGTTTTTTTTTAATAAGTTTAGAGACCTTGTTTATTAATCAACCCTCATATTTTATAGAGGAAATATGGATTCTTAGAAATGTTCAAGTGAATTTTTTTAATTTTTATTCTCTCCAAAGGAAACTGACTTAGAAGTCTTGACACATGAACTGCATGATCTACGCAAAAGAGAAATCCTTCACCGTCGTTGGACAAAGGATGTCTATGACCCCCTAAAAAAGAATTTAGGTGGAGCAGTTGATGAACTCCATTGGACATCTGTTGAAGCCATGAGACATCAGATGCATAAACTCTATCTGCAGTATGTCAACACAAAGGTAAATACTTCAGCACAGAGCATCCATAGAAAATTAGTCATCTTTTGTGTGTAAAGGTTTGCTTTTTATATAAAGTTAGATAAGAGACCATTTTTATTTGAATCATGTAAATTTAAGAAAAAAAATAATATATGGTCCATGGCATTTGATACTACAAGCTTACTCATTTTGCAACTAAGAGCCAGAACTGGAGGCCTGTTTCATAAATTTTGGGAAAAAATTTTAAAAGAAATTATTTTTTCAGTAATTTTGTAGCATAAAAATATTATAGCCCAATCTACTTTCTAAAATCTAACCAAATAAAAAAAAAAACGTTTTTTATTAATTTTTTTTCTCAGTGGACAGAGGTTTCTTGGTTAGGTTGAGAATTTTTCAGCATCTCGTATTGAATTTATCTTATCTCAATATATAGTTAATATAAATGAGCATTAGCATATTTTACAAATATAAAAAAAAACAGCTGTCATCTGTGCAGTCAGGCTTTTAAAATGTTAGCAAAAAAGAAACTATATGATTGTTGATGTAATTTCACTAATAAAGTAGATTTTCCCAAGACCATATCATGTCTGATTCTATCACTGGTATTCACTAACTACATGATAGAACTTTAGTTGGAAATGAATAAAAGTTTACCACAATGGCATATGATAGAAATATTTAGGATATATCCTTTTTCAAGTTCATTTTTTATGGAGAGAGCTGAACATTCAAGTGGAAAAATACATTTTTTAAAAATTAATAGCAAGATTGATACTTGCATATTTATAAAGATTTCTAAATTTTTTATTCACACATCAATAAAATTTTTTGTCTCCTACACTCAGCATTAATAGATGTACACAAGACGCAGTCTCTCTCTTGATTCGCAGACTGACTTTAGTAGATATCTGGTGAGAAAAATCATTTATTTTGAATGAATTCTGAATTTGTCTATATTTCTGAGATGAGATATTATGTACACTATTTACATTATTCGGATTATTGTCCTCATCTTTGTCGCCATATTTATTACAACGTTTTGGCCTTTGTACGCTTCGGTCTTCTTCAGTATCTCTCTATATTTCTGAGATGAGGTATTATGTACACTATTTACATTATTCGGACTATTGTCCTCATTTTTGTTGCCATATTTATTATGTTTTGGCCATTGTATGCTCCAGCCTTCTTCAAGTGGTTGAAATGTCAAACTGAACCCTTTATTTCGCTCACTGGGGTAGACTGTTCTAGTTCCACGTGCCATGTTTAATGGATGTCAGTTGCCTTGAGGACACATGGCACAGTGGATAAAGGCATTACTTAGATCCAGTGACAGGACCCAAAGAGTGTGAGTTCAATACCCGGTGAACTTGGAGAGGGGAATTAACAGGAGATAACTGACATCAATTAAACATGGTACGTGGAACTAGAACAGTCTAACCCAGTGAGCAAAATAAAGGGTTCAGTTCGACATTCCAACCACCTGAAGAAGGCCGGAGACGTAATAAATATGGCGACAAAGATGAAGTCAGTAGTCCGAATAATGTGAATTCTGAATTATGCTCATCTACAAAATTCTAGTCATCCATATCATCATCTTCATTGACACAATTTTCATTTTAATTTAAAAGTTATCCAAAAATTTTACGTTTCAGGGCCATGCATTTCTTGATATCTTAAACCCAAAAGAATATCCCAAATACACTTTTTCTTATGGCGTACCGTCCAAGGTAGGTAATGCTATTTTCTTTCATCTATGAAGCAAACAAAGACATAGAGCACCAAGAACACTAAATATATATTTACTTAGGTATAGTGATACTTTTGTAATTAAAAGTTATTAGTGTAATTATTGTATAAAATTATTGTATAAAATATTTATATATATATATATATATATATATATATATATATGTGTGTGTGTGTGTAGAAATGAACTAAATAAAGAGATATGATCAAACATATATGTGAGCAATTATATACACATACAGGTGAGTAAATAACTATTTAATCAATGGTGTAGACAAAACAGTGCTCAATGTAGTTAAACAGAGCTATAAAGTATATATTAATAATTACACATATTTTGGTTCTGCTGCTAACCACTGGAAAACCCAGTATTACTATCATAAAAATGACATCTACAAATAAACAATATTCAAATACCACAGCACTATCTAAATTTTTCTGGGAAATTATGATAGATAACTACACACCCATAGTCAATTGGGATCTTATCATTAAAACCAAACCTTTTACCCTCAACAAAGAAAAATGTACTCTGTGCCTCATAGAAAAAACAAACTATTCTCAAATACATCATAATCTGTTGAACAAGCATAGTGATCTTATGTCCACATGCATTCACAGGAGGAGCTTTTTTCTTAAATATTTCAATGCTGGTTAAAGCCATTAACCTAACACCTGCTTTAATATCCCCACTGATCTGTCTCTAGTATTATTTTTTTTCATATTTACTTACCTCCCTTCCACCATCCTAGCACTTGAGTATTGAACAGTTCATAACTTTTTGTACCTGATGAATGGGTAAACCATAAAACTCTGAGTTGTACTGTAAATGTAGGTATATGTGTAATTATATATCTCCAGGTATAAGATAAGAACAAATCGAGTATAATTCCACTGTCCATAGCGTTTAAGTTTAAAAAAAAAAAAAACAGGGCCCAATACAAAATAGAGCTTAATATTATTTATTATAGGCGATTAAAACAAAAACATTAAAAAATTGCTACACAATAGCTTTCATGTTTCAATACTAAGCTGTATCTCTTCTTTGAAATAAATAACCCAATAAAAGTGGGATACAGGTTCAATCCCTGCCAGAGGACATATTTTCTTCACTAAGATTTCTTGAATGCAGGGTGATAGATATAGTATACACTGTTTAATAAATAGAAATAGAGTATTTACTTCAAATAGGAAGTGTCCACTTTCAAACAGGTTTGGTTAAATAATTTAGACATATAATGTCAATTAGTTTTCATTATGAACCTTTCAAGTTCACGGATTAATTTTTTATTAGACTTTTTGAGTAAGAAAAATACTAAAATTTTCTTTCAAATAGTCTTTATTTTCATCAAGTACTTTCAATCTCATCTGAGACCATTTCAGGTGGTTGTCTGTAAATATGTATATGTGTTTATGAATTTAAAGCATTTCAACTGTTCATTTTTTTTTTTTTTTTATACTGCTGATGCAGCTTTTTAGATTTCAAAGTTTAAATGTTCTTTTGGGTTTTTCCAATACAAGGGAAGTAACTTTTTTGTTTTGCTCATAGAGGTATATATATATATATATATATATATATATATATATATATATATATAGTGTAACCCGGATATAAGAGAGATTTTCTCTGGTCCCAAATTAGAGCCTGTGTTAATGTATATAAAATAGACCAAACCCGGATATAAGAGACTTCTCCGCTCCCGACAACACTCTTATATACGGGTTACACTATATATATATATATATATATATATATATATATATATATATATTTCATAAGCATCTTAGGACTTTGTTGCTATACTCATAGTTGATTTTATTTATTTTGGGCTTTAACTCTCTTTTATAAAGGGTTTCAAGGATTTTTAGTTTTTACTTGTTATTGCTTTTATGTAACATAGATGTATTTTCAACTAATATCTGTCTAATCTGTGAATGTGGGCATGAGTGTTCCTTTAAGTGCTTATATATTGGGCTATGGTCAGCCAAATGAATTGTAAGTCTTTTTGTTAACATCATTGTTGTAAAGTCGACATACGTGTTAACATTTTTATCAGAGATACAATCTCCTAAAGGACATTTAAATTGATATACAATATTGGCCTTTTGCAAGATACTAGTCGGCGGAGAAGAGTTGTTTTGGACAACTAGGTTGGTTGTATTAAATTTAGTATAGTATATGATTAATTTTATTTTTTAATTAGATCAGTGGGAGATATATTAGTATTTATAAGTTTTTTTTAGAATTTTTTCCTCTTGTTTATAGTTGGAATGCATTTGATTACGATATCGTAATTTGATATGTTTAGAGTTATTTTATGATGTATTGTTTTCATTTTTATTTATGTTTATATTTCTAATAGCTCATCTAATTTGTTCATCAACAATGTAATTAGGGAAGTCATTATTAATGAGGGTTTGTTTAATATTTTTTAATTCAGTGTAGAAAATCATTTTTGTTGAAGAATTTGATTTTGCATGGTTTATTAAGTTTTGTATAACAGCTATTTTGTAATAGGACATTCACTTTTACAATTGAGAGTACATGTGTTTATACTAGTTGTTTTTTTATAAGGAGACGTAGTCAATGTATTATTATTCCAACTGTCTATCAATACAACAAGGAACAGGATTTTTTTATCCTTGTTAAGTTCATATGTGAACTTAAATACAGAGTTTTTTTAAAAGTTTTCTTGTAGTTCATATATTTCATCTATGTCTTTGACTAAAATGAGAATAAATATATGATAAATATATCCTGGTTTATAGCTTCCAATTATTTTTGGAAGTTTCAAGTTATCCATTTCTGCATTATTGGCTATGATAAGTTCGTTGATTTTTGATTTTAATTGGTTAATCAAATTTTTTCCAACTTTTTAAAATTTGGTATGGTCATCAAGTATTTGTTGCATTTTTGAGTAAGAGTCTGACTTATTTAATATGACAAAGATATTGCTTTATCCACTTTTTATAAATTATATTGTTATGGTTTCATATTTCTTTAGCTGTAGTTCTTTGTTGCTTTGATAGAATTCTAGACATGTTTTTTCATCTGTCATGCCCAGAAACACATATACATATTCACAGACAACTTAACCCTCTGAAGATTGTCTCAGATGAGATTGAAAGTACTTGGGAAAATAAAAACTATTCAAAAGAAAATTTTAGTATTTTTCTTAATCAATTTTCTAAATCTACCAAAAAAATTAAACCCCAAACTTGAAAGGATCATAACGAAAACTAATCGACGTCATATGTCTAAATTATTTAACCAAAACTGTTTGAATGAAAATATGCTGCCTAAATATACACAATATATATATATATATATATATATTTTAATGGACACTTCTTATTTGAAGTAGACACTCGATTTTTATTTAAAAATGTCAGATTAAAATAAATCCATTAATTCCTTTATATATATATATATATATATTCTCCAAAAAAAACAAACAACCAAGGATAATGCTTTTTAACTAAGGCCAGTAGTCTTGGAGTGTCTACTTTAAATAAGACGTGTTCATTAATATATATATATATATATATATATATATATATATATATTATATAAATTACAAGTAATAAATCTGTTGGTATATAATTCAAGTGGATCCTAGTAATATCAAATATTAAAACTGATCCACAAAAAGAGCTCAATGTATTTATTATAACAGAGCATATAAATTACACAACAAAATCCAAAATTACCTCATATGGGGCACTGGGGATCTAGATGTATTTTCAACGAGAAGTATGTTAGTCTTATTTAAACCCGGTATACAGAGTGTTCCTGTCGAAATTAGATATTTAAAATTTAACTTTGACAGCAGTTGAAAATTGATACAGAATTTATCCATTTTGATGTTTCAGTCAGATGAAATGTCCGAGTTGGTGATAAGGGGAGGATTGAAGGTATTAGCCTTAAAGGGGAGAGGTTTTATAAAATTAACCCGGATATTGACCTTATGACATTAAATTGAGGTTATATGAAGAATGAAGTGTTAAATTGAAATTAAAAGAGGGCCAAAAAGGGAGTTTTATATACAAAGTAAAATTTAGGTTCCTATTTTTAAAATAACAAATTATACTTAAAAATGAGATATATTAAAAAGATTAACAATAAATCATATTTAGATAAATTATATTAAATTTAAGTAAGAATATAATTAAAAATTTTATATTAAAAAAATAAAGTTTTATATTAAAAAAATATTTAAAAATAAAATAAATTATCCATTCATAATTTTAAATCAAGTTATATTAAAAAACCAAACCATACCAAATTATATTTAAAAAATATAGCATATATATATATATATATATATATATATATATATATATATATATATATATATATATATGTGTATGTGTGTAGTATATTTCCTCAGTTGCATACTTTGTTCATTACTTTGAGATATATATATATATATGCTAGAAAGGCACACTGGAGAAAAAGACCTCAATGCTCTATTTAATGGAAGAGTATTAATATAATTGTCTAAACTTCTGGATGAACAGTTACCGAGAACAACTAAACTAAAAGTTTTATGCATTTTCACGCCATCATCAGGCAGTTGGCAACTGTTTTTTGCAACATCTTGAGTGAGCCAAGTGGATATAAAATACCCATTTTCACAAAAAACAGCTGCTGACTACCTGGTGATTTTAGTGAAAACACATGAAATTTTTAATTGTGGTTGGTCACTTTTCACTAGAAAGTTATTTAAAAGATTATATATAATTATTTTTTAAAAATATGATTCCATCACTACATAAGAGTTGTTTCACAAACAGAAGCTAAAAACTTCAATTTAAGCAAATTTTGAAACATGAGAACTCTTATGTAGTGATGGAATCATATTTTTTAAAAATAATTATAATTTAGGCTCTACTTCTGTATTGAGCACTGTTTTTTAAAAATAAAAACAAAAATACTAAAGACATTCGGATTATTAACCTAATGGTTCTTTCCTATTTTTCTATATATTTACACACACACACACATATATAAAATAATAATGATGATGGCTCTCCCCTCACCAAACAAGTATGCTCACCAAACAGATTTCAGTAGATAAGGTGGTTCAGTTTCCAACCTCTGGAAATATGATGGTACTTATACGATTGTTTATAGTCATTCATAGATTGCATAACATTATGTGGACTTTCAGACAGCCTTGACCCAATAGCAAAAACTAGTCAAGATAATTAAAAACTGCCTGTGTTGCATACAATTCAAATAGTCTGATGATAAAACACTAGTGTGGTTGTTAATATTCAAGCCATATTATCAGGTCTTTGTAAAAATTTGTGCCCAATTTTTGTTGTTAATATGAAATGACCACAACTTGACACTGGCATTTGTTTTGGTGTTGATTTCTCATGTGTTCGAGATTGAAAACTTTCATCATTCAGTTGTAATTCAGACTTTGTTGAATGTTGACATTTTGACCACAAATGAATGCCTGAAAGATGGAGGATGAAAGTTGTATTTTTTAAATATATTAATGCCCTATGAATTTCGGATAGGAGTAAGTACCAGATCTGTGACAACAAAACATTCACAAGGTTTATTTGGATCATGCTCTAGCTCTTTGAATGGTCAAAAAGTGGTTTGGCAGATTTTGTCAGGGCTATTTTAAACTAAAAGATCAACCACTCTATGGGAGACCTTCTGATAACGATGAAAATGCTTTAATTCCCATCATGGAGAATAAACTGAAGATTTTGATAGAAGAGATTGCTAAGAGTTTGGAAATTGATATCTCAACTGCCTTTCATCATTTAAAGAGACTTGGGTTCATTTCCAAACTTGATACGTGTGTGCCACATTTTTTTAATGTAACAGAATAGGCCCAGTCGTGTTTCTGCGGCAATTTTCTTTGCTGTTATTCCATGAAAAGGAGCCATTCTTGAACAGAATTGTCGCAGGCAATGAAAAATGCAAACAGACCTGGCAACAACAAACCTGTGAATGTGCAGAAACTGTGGCTAAAGCGGGCTTGTATCCAATGAATGTGTCACTGTCCATTTTGTCAGATTGCAGAGGCGTAATTTACTTTGTGCTTCTTCCAGCCAGTTAAACAAAAACTGCAAAGAAGTACTGTGACCAACTGACCAATTTCAATGCAGCTATTCAAGCAAGATGGCAGATTTTGGCAAATCAAAAAGTAGTCATTTTCCATCATGACAACACAAGATGTTGCTAAACAAACCTTATAGAAGTTTAAAGAGTTTAAATAGGAAACCCTCCACCCCCCCCACTATATTCTCCTGACTTTGTCCCTTCAGATTTTCATTTGTTTCAGTCTCTACAGAACAATTTAAATAACAAAAAATTTGATTCTGTACGGTCAATCGAAAACTACCTCCACTTCTACTCCAACAGTTTCTTTTGTCACACTTCCTGCCTGTGGAACTCCCTTCCGTTTACTTGCTTCCCTGAAAACTACAATCTTCAAAAATTTAAATGCAACATCAATTGCCATCTTCTATCTTCTTGAATACCGTTCAGCTTTTATCCTTTCCTCAATCACCCCTATAACCAGTATTTTCTCTCACGTTCACTGTAACCCCCCCCTGTGCATTAGCAGTATTCCTGACTTAAATATATTAAAATGATTAATAAAAAAATGAAACATTAAAAAAAGTACAGAATTTTACCTATCTGAGAAGTGTTATAAAAGACATCAGAAGACTTGATTCAGAAATCTGAAGATGCATTATGATAATGAATGATGCCTTCCAAAAGCTAAGCAAAGAATTAAAACAGAAAAATTTCATCAAAATCAAAAAAAAAATAATGCTGACCTGCTGTGTAATATAGAAGGCTGGAATAAAAGACTAAACATCAAAATTTTAAGAAAATAGAATTATATGGTCATTAGCAAGAAGGACATCGCAAGATGCAAGCTACGAATTGGAGACATCAAAATCAAGCAAGTACAGAAATATTATAAAAGGCAATGAAAAATGTGACACAGACGTATTGGAATATAGAAAGATGCCTTCTAAAAGATAAACAAAGTATTAAGAGACAGGAAAATTTAATTAGAAACAAAAAAGTGTGATAAACTGTTATGTAATATCTACCCACCTATATGGCAATAGGCTCAACATGCTAGATGTTACTGCTGTGTTTCTTTCCATAGAGAGTAGGTTTTTTTACAGGAAGGGGGCACATGCTCAACTGGTTTTGAATTCAGTGTCAATCTCCTAGATTGGTTGCCTAGTCTGCAGAGCCCAGTCCATATGTTAGAGAGAAAATTTTAAGGAAAATGTGTAACAAAAAGGACAATTTTACTTAGAATCAGAAAGCAAGAGTTGAAATTTCTGGGACACATAATGAGTAAAATGGGCTTGGAGAATTTGACACTCACAGGACATAATGAAAGCAAGTGAAACAGGAAAGCAGTGAATAACCTACCTAACAAGCTTGTGTAAACAGATGGCAAAACAGGGACTGTGAGGAATATCAAGGGGACAAACATTGCATAGAGCTACAAAAGAGATGAAATTTTTGTCCGAATTTCTGGGATGAGGAATTATTATTATTTACAGTATTTATATTTGGATTATTGTCCTCATCTTTGTTGTTATTATCACTACATTTTAGCCGTTGTGCACTTCATCAGGTGTATATTGATCTAGGTAACCTACATAGAATTCTGAACTGAACTTTTTATTTAACCTATCGGGGGTAGACTGTTCTCATTCCACTGCTCATGTCTAGGGATATCTCATCTAGTTCTTATTTTTATTTAGTACTGATTAGTTATTACTCACCCATTTCCACAGAGTGCAAGTACACACTGCTCAGCCCAGGGACTGAGCTCATGACCACCATCTCACCAAATTCCCTGTAGGCGACCCAGATTGATATACATCTGAGGTGGGCTGGAGGGAAGTAATAATGTAGTAATAATGACTGCAGAGATGAGGACAATAGTTTGAATACAATACAGTACACAGTACATAAAAGAATTTGTGTGTGCATCTGTGTGTAATTAAGTAAACTTAGAGCATTTGTATATTGTGTTCAATGCAAAATGTGATTTACAGGGGACGGAGAATAAAAGTGAAAACATTTTATTTCTAAAGTATGCAGTGGCTGAAACATTTTATTTCTAAAGTATGCTTCTCTTAAAAGAATGGGTATTAAAAAAAAAAACGACCTTGACAAACATTTATTTATACATGGCTAACATTTTTAAAATAACTAAAAATAAAATTTTTATGCGTGTACAAGAGGCAAGACAAGATGGATGAGTGGATTTGCAACTATTTGGACATAAGTCTTTATGAATTTGTGACCATTTACTATTTAGCATTCAACTTCAGTTTTTAAATTTCTTCTCAACAAATCATTGGTTAAAAAATAATGCAATGCAATTACTATATGTCTTCTTAAAAAAGTGAAAAATTTTGTGCTAAAAGTGGATCACAGACCTTTCTGTTTTTCTGATTGCTGATTGGCTAAATAAAAAAGAAGAGAATGAAACTTTGTGTGCCCTTTTTTTTATATACTGCTTTTTGTGATGCTGTCTAGTGGTCATTAGCAGAAGTTTTTTTGACAGACAAGTGAGGTAATCCCACAATGTACTGTCTATGGCCATGTTTTTACTCTGCCAACACATTAACTTATACCTACCTGGCATTGGCTTATAGAATTTATCCCCAACTGACCAGTCCAGTCTATTTTGAGGTACCTCCTTTTACCAATCTACTTGCAACTGAGGGACAATCTGCTTTACATGAAATTTTCTGGCTTTAAATAACCTGTACTTGGTACTGTGCAGCTATTCTTTTGGATTATCCACCCCAAATAATAAAATCAAAATTTTTATTTCTATACTCACACACAAGCATATTATATAAAAAAGATGCAAATATGAAAATTGAAAAAAAAAAAAAAAAAGGATATTTAGCACAATTGAAAATATTTAATATACAGATTAACCCCTTGAAAAGTGGATATATTACCACAAAACTGCAGTCAAAAACAATTACTGTCAAGTAATTCTGTTGGATATATAAAAAATAATATTTTATATAAATATATATATATATATATATTTCTAAAGAATTAATGGATTTATTTTTAATACAACATTATAGCTATCAGCCTGCAGACTCAAAAAACTGGAGAGCATATTTTTTTTTTTTTTTTTAGTACACAGGTTGATAGTGGCTATTAAGACTATTTAAAACAGAATAAAAATTAGGTAGTCTATTTCAAACACGGGTATCTCCTAAAAATAACTTTTGAAGTAATGAAAATGTTAGATTAAAAATAAATCCATTCTGGCATCTCGTCTGCTGTCGCTCTCTCACAGATGTGCTGTCACCTCCCTGTCTTTATTACAAATACTTTCATGGTAACTGCTCCAATGAGCTGCTTTTGCTGGTTCCCAGACTTCATGAATTTAAGCGTTCTACTAGGCTGGTATCTCACTCACACCCTTTCACTGTTGAAACTGGTAAATGTAGCTGTTTCTTCTACTCCAATAGCTTCATGCCTCGCTCCTCTCGCCTGTGGAACTCCCTCACATTTTCCTGTTTCCCTGACTGCTATAATCTCCAACTATTCAAATGTAATGTCTATCGACGTCTCCAGGTGTCTTGATCTATCCCCTATCCTTCTCTTCATCCTTTCCTCTATCACTCATATTTGCTCTTGCTCCTACTCCCTGTAACCCTTTGCGTGCTAGTGGCTTCCCACCTTGCTTGGGGGGGAAACGCTTAAAAAAAAAAAAATCTCTCTCTCTCTCTCTCTCTATATATATATATATATATATATATATATATATATATATATATTTATTCAAAAATTATAGCAAAGTGATGGTGTTGAATGTAGAATAAACTCTTTATTCTACATTCAGCACCATCACTTGATAAAACACCAGAAGTGTTGAAACAAAATGGCTGTTTTTGTAGTGATTTTTATACCATATATTTATGTTATAATTTTTGAATAAATTATATTTGTTCTACTCTGTATTGAGCACTGTTTTAAGAATAGTATTTTTTAGTTATTGGAATTTATTCTGTTTCCACCAATTCCATACTTTGTGTGTGTATATATATATATATATATATATATATATTACTCATAATGCAGTATAATATACATCTTCAGAGTTACTGTTTATTCTATGCCTTTTCAAATGCTTTTTTAACCTCTTAAATTAAATGAAATGGTTGTAATAAGGAAAATGGGTTTAAAAATCAAATATGTTGAAGTGCTAACTCTGGAGACATTTAATATCTCAGTTACTAGCTTTAGAAAATATTCTATAAGAAAAAAAAAAAACCTGTGCAGAATTCTGAATAACTAGGAAAATTGTGCACCGTTTTTTTTTTTTCTTTTTTGTTCATTTTGTTACATGGACTTCTAGGCACAGTGAAACATTGTCAGCATGACTCAGAAGTCATCAGTAGCATTCCTGAATTTTGATTTCTTGTTCTGAAATAAAATCCTCCCTGTCATCATCTGTTAATGGGTGGTGGTACCATGATCACTAAGCCAGATTATCACTTCAGGCCTTTTTATCTGTTCATGGCTTCAAGTGGCAACCAGTTGCCATTTTGAAATTATTTGGATTTGAAAAGCTTTATTATCAAAACATACCAACTTGGATGTCTTATTTGTCTATCCATTCTGTATATTTATTGGTATTTCTCTTGGAATTTCATGAATTCTCAGATTTACTTATGCCTGCCTAGTATTGGATTATAGAATTTATCCCCAACCGACCAGTCCAGTCTATCTTGAGGTACCTCATTTTACCAATCTACTTGCAACTGAGGGACAATCTGCTTTACATGAAATTTTCTGGCTTTAAATAACCTGTACTTGGTACTGTGCAGCTATTCTTTTGGATTATCCACCCCAAATAATAAAATCAAAATTTTTATTTCTATACTCACACACAAGCATATTATATAAAAAAGATGCAAATATGAAAATTGAAAAAAAAAAAAAAAAAAAAAAGGATATTCAGCACAATTGGAAATATTCATTATTTACATTATTAGTAGCCATCTTTGTTCATAACAATTTAGCCACTGAGCCTTGTGGCCTTTTTCAGGTGTAACCTTCAGGGAATTTCCAACTGAACCCTTTATTTAATCTACAGGTTGTGTTTCCACTGTCCATGTCTAAGGATATCTTGTTTAGCTATTATAAGTACTTTTCAGTTTTTGCATAACTGTCTGAGCCTGCACTACCAACTCAAGGCTTGAACTTAAAGTTATTATGTCGTCAAATTCAGAAAACCTACTCTTTAATCCACTAGACCAGAGTTTTCAAACTTGTTTTTACTGCGACTCACAGCAAGAACCATATTTTGCATTGCAACTCATTATACTTACGTGTAATAAAGACAAACTCTGTTCACCAAGTTCATTAATTATAATATAATTTCTATGTATATTTCTTATGATCTGCACATATTGCATTTATCTATCTGTATTTTCTATTTGTATGAATATAAAATTATTACTTTTAGAAAAACAAATCGAAAGGAAATTTCGACTCAAAGATAAAGTAAATAATATTTGAAAAAATATCATTTCATCAGATGGATGTGCTTGTTTCTTCATAAGCAGGTGATTCCAATTGGGAAGACAGGAAAACAATACGACAAACATATCAGGCGCAGTGTTGAGCCTGTTTCTGTCCTTTGTCTTAAATCGAGTTAATGTGGAAAATCCCAGTTTATACAAGAGAGAACAGACTAAATTTTATATATATATATATATATATATATATAAAAAATCACTCCAAAATAGCCAATTTGTTTCAACCCCTCTGGTGTCTTATCGAGTGATGATGTTGAATATAGAATAAAGGGTAAAGAGTAAAATTTCAATGTTCATAGCATTTAATTCGCAAATACGCTCTTAAGTAAGCGCCCAAGGGGGTCGTCAGTGATGTTATTTGACTTGGTTCATCAGGGAGTTTTGGGTCTTTCAACATCATACTCCCCATCACCCAATCGACCCAATCAGGGGAGAACAACCCCTGATTCCCCCTTCTAACTAAACACTAACAGCCACTATGGCCTTTTTAAAGAATAAGAGGAAGAAAGACCACATATCCCGCACATCCGATTGGATGTTTGTAACAACCAATACAGTGAGCGAAATATCTTTTAAATGGCCTGCGGTGGGGACTGGCTTCTTTTCTTATTTCGGTGGATTGCAGTTTCGATGGATAACCGAGGGGGTAATCTTAATGTTCCTAAATCTTACCCTTCTCCTTAAGTATTGTCTGATTTAATTCTTTGCCGTTTTTATTTTATACTTTTTTTCTTTTCTTTTGGCGGGGATACTTAAACTCAACCCTATTATCACATTTTATTGTTTAGCCTGTTTCTTAACATTATTGCATGTTAACTTTTATTAGATGTATTCTCAAAATTAAGATAATAATTGTCCATAAACATGGCATATATACATACACATATATATATATATATATATATATATATATATATATACACACACACGTATATATATGTATATATTTCCCGTACATACAAAAATGAAATTAAAAATAAAATACAATAAAAGTACATAAGCACTATAATATTCCTTAATATTGATTTAAACTATATAGAAATTTGAAGCCGTTAAATATAATAGACGACGAAATGATCTTAAAGTATATCAAGTATTAACGAAGCTTCATATTATATTTACATATATGTATCGCTTAAAACCGCTGAAAATTAAACTAATAAAATAAAAATAATATACAAACAAATATATATATGGCGATGATCGAGAGAAAAAACACTATAAATACACTATATACGTGGTTATGATTCCGATTTAAAATATAAAAATGCGACATGTTCATATAAATGTGAAATGAAAAAGACAAAAGGTCTTACGTTCGAAAAAAAAAAAAAACGACAAAAAGGTCTTACGTTCGAATAAAAAAATGGACGAAAATGTCTTACGTTCGAATAAAAAATAATATATATATATATATATATATATATATATATATATATATATAATGCTATGAACATTGGAATTTTACTTTTGGTGTTTTTTCAGCAAGGTTCAGTTTTTAGCATACTAGCAGTAGAGCCCGGCATTGCCCGGTGATGTAACAGTAAGAGATAGATCAAGTATCGAACATCATAAAGGCTTAAAAAGAAAAATTGACAAAGATTATTGTTTAAGGTTGACGGACACGCATGTCTTAATTAGTTTTTTTTTTTTTTTTTTTTTACGAATTGGTCAAACCCAAACTCAAACAAAAACATTGTTTTCAATTGTTATGAGTCTACCAATTGAATAGAATTTTGTTATAAACAATTGTCTTGTAAATAGAATTTTTAAAGCATTCTGAATGTAAAAATAAAGAAAAAAGTGTGCAAGACAATAAGAAACACTACCTGCCAAAAAAAAGTGAAGTTTTGTTGAAATCGGTTGAAAAATGTAGGAAATCCGATCCCATATATAAACGAACACACACACACACACACACACACACACACAAACAAACTGGATTTTATAAGTATAACTCGATATGAGTTGTCCCCCTTTCATTCTCGACAGCGATGCCTCTCAATTGTGTTTTCAAATTGATTTTGTGCAAAAACAATTGTGTTTTTCCAATTTTTGGCGTTGTCAGAACCACCGCAAGGTAATTTTACGCCGTCTTGTGAAGTTTTGTTGAAATCGGTTGAAAAATGTAGGAAATACGATCCAATATATAAATGTACAGACACACACACACAACCTGGGTTTTATAATAAGTATGATATATATATATATATATATATATATATATATATATATATATATATTAAATGCTATGAACATTGGAATTTTACTCCATCTGTTTATTCTCCCATTTGGATATATATTTAAAAAAAACTAAAATATATTATGAGCTTACCTCCTCGGTGAAAATCTAGGAATGATTTATGAGTGTTGTGCTTATATTTTGCATTTTGCTCTCACTTGCGTATTTTTTCTTTCTTTCTTTTTGTCATGATCCATTTTATTTATCTTGCGACCCACAGAAGGGTCAGGACCTACAGTTTGAAAAACCCTGCACTAGACTATTGGTCCAAGACAATCCTGAACCTGGAGTTACCATTATTTACAGTTGGACTAATGTCTACATCTTTTTTGTCACTATCATGATATTTTAGCATTTTCTCCCAGGCCTTCTTCAGGTGTCTGTTAATCCTGGAAACCTTCAGAGAATTTTGAACTGAACATATTATTTTACCTACAAAGGTAGCTTGTTCTCATTCCACAATGAGGAATATCTCATTTTGATTAATTGACTTTTTTCGGTAATGCTTAGTTATTATTTGTACTGTTTCTACTGATTTTGAGCATATCCATAGAAGAGGACTAAAGCATTGGTTAGTGCATAGTGAATTCCAATAAAAATAAAATAAAATATTTAAACAAAAATAAAAAAATTAAAATTAAAATAAGGCATTTGCACTTTCCTTTAAAACCCTTATATCTTTCTTTCTCTCTCTAAATTTCTCTTTTTATACTTCTCTCAACTAACAAGAAGGCAAGCCTCAAATTAAAAAAAGGAAGAAGGAAGAAAAAAACTGAACCTTGCTGAAAAACACCAAAAGTTTGCAAGATCAGAACCTACTTATTTATGACTAAAAAATACCAAATATCAGGGAGGCTCCACGCATAACTTCCATTACAAAAAAATGAAAAAGAAAGGAATGCTGGAAAATAAAATAATTTTGGCCAAACAAAAAGATTGACACAAAGATACTTTTGATGTTAGCTGAAACCAATGTTCCCGCCAGAGTCTCCGAGCATGGTCAAAACTAATATAAGCTGACACCTCTAAGCTAGAAGCAGAAAGGAAGGTGAGTGATGAACAGACACACGACCACAGTGAAACCAGCCATGCACGACAAGTGAAAAAGTAGTTATGAGGTCTTCTAATGACATTTTTGCCCTGTTTAGGGCTGAGAAAGACAAAGTAGATTGACACTGACCTAATATATTACTACTGCTCCCCTCATGGTCCGACTTCAAAAACTTACCACCTCTGGACTTTCTTCAATCATACTAACAATAACCGCCTTACAAATGAACATTTTTGTGACACTGAATACCAAAGGACTCACTTATCAATCTAAAAGAAAAATATACTATTTATTTTATATGCTCAAGCTAGTTTGTCTTAATTCTGAAGTTCTGATAAAAGAATTACCCACCAACACTATAACCACACTGGTGAACTCCTGACAGGAACAGAACATACCAACAAGTGAATTTGATATCATTGTAATGGTGAGTTCAATTCTGAGGACAGCTATTACAGATATACTATTTGACTAATTGATTGATTTGTTTGTTTTTTATGGTTTACCAACCTTTTGCAGGTTATTTAAAGACAAAATATTTTTAGATTTTACAAATTGTTTTTGAGATAATGATTTAATGATGCTAGTTCTACTAATTAATCTATAGTTGAGGGGAGAAGAGGTGGATTCATACCTTTCCTAAGGGTATTAGTGCATGAATGAATATAATGAACCCAACTGAAATTGGAAATCAGCTGTCCGATTTCCAATTCCAAGCCATTACAGCCCCACACATCCAAGCCATTACAGCACCTGGTATTCTGAAGATATACTTACTTAGTGGAAACAAGATTAGCAATAACTGAAAAATTAACCCTCATTCAATGTAACTCTACATACATACATTACCAAAAGGTACTGTAAAGAAATCAGTTTTCATGTACTTCTTCACTGACACAATTCTATTGATGATGTCTGCTTAAAGGTGGTATAGTTTACTTGTCAATTTTCTTAATATTCTGTTTATTTTCTGTTTACATTCGCCATACCAAATAATTTCTTTTTGTCCATCCCCACCTTTTCTTGCTTATTACCTTTTCAATTTTTATTAGATCTCTTTTCATGATATTCTTAAAGGTATTTATTTCTTGTTCTTATTTCAGTTTCTTTTTTTTTTTTATTGTTCTCTGATCTCTTTATTGCAATTTCTAACATTGGCTTTGCAACACTGAATAACTTTACAATATTTTGTTTCTATTTTGAGGTTAAATCTTTCTTATGACTCATGGAAATCTTTATAAATATTGAAATCAGTAAATAATCAGTAACTATGCTATTTCATACTTGTTTACAATATGATTGAAAAAAATAATAATAAAATTTCACACCACCAAATAAGTTGTTGTAAATATTTCTAATAAAAAGAGACATTATGAGCTGAAATTCTTATGGCACATTTATCAAATGAATATATATCTATTGTACATTTTACTATCATTGGTTGCATAATCCACATTTTATTGTGAAAACATTTTAAATTAATGAAACTCTGATTACACGATCATTTACTCCTGCCTCGACAGTAAGGCTGATCAGTTTGACAAGGTCAGAATGACAGCTGATTTCTAAAACAACCTCCGAATAACAGCCGATTTCTAAAACAACCTCCGAATAACAGCCGATTTCTAAAACAACCTCCGAATAACAGCCGATTTCTAAAACAACCTCCGAATAACAGCCGATTTCTAAAACAACCTCCGAATAACAGCCGATTTCTAAAACAACCTCCAAATAACAGCCGGTGTCTAAAACAACCTCCGAATAACAGCTGGTGTCTAAAACAACCTCCGAATAACAGCTGGTGTCTAAAACAACCTCCGAATAACAGCTGATATCTAAAACAACCTCCGAATAACAGCTAGTTTCTAAAACAACCTCCGAATAACAGCTGATGTCTAAAACAACCTCCAAATAACAGCTGATGTCTAAAACAACCTCCAAATAACAGCTGGTGTCTAAAACAACCTCCGAATAACAGCTGGTGTCTAAAACAACCTCCGAATAACAGCTGGTGTCTAAAACAACCTCCGAATAACAGCTGGTGTCTAAAACAACCTCCGAATAACAGCTGATATCTAAAACAACCTCCGAATAACAACTGATAAAAGAACTACCCACCGACACTATACACACACTGGTGAACTCCTGACACGAACAGAACATACATGACTGATGCTAACCTCCAGGAAAGTGACTTGTTGTGCATTCTCAGACTAACATTCTCAACTGACATGAAGTGGAAAGACCATATTGATTCCATTGCTAGGTGAACTGCTAAAAAAGTTGGTTCACTGCGTTGTGCAAAATAGTCTTTCTCTCCAGAACCATTCATCCATGCTTAGAATATTACTGCCACATATACTCATATTATTATTTTAAGGCATTTTTTATGTTTATACATTCTTTTTATACATACAAATATTTAAGTAAATGCTCTGTTTATAATAAACAGTATTAAACAATATCCAAGAAATTTTCACA
The DNA here is from genome assembly GCA_903632075.3 of Acanthosepion pharaonis. Lineage (NCBI taxonomy): Eukaryota > Metazoa > Mollusca > Cephalopoda > Sepiida > Sepiidae > Acanthosepion > Acanthosepion pharaonis. The sequence goes on from CAHIKZ030002644.1 coordinate 1,026,807, forward strand.
GAAAATATTTGTCCTCCTACAGGATTCGAACCTGTATCCTATACAGAACCGTCATTTAGCTTGAGGTGCCTTTACCGATTTGGCCACAGAGGAGCGTAGGTTAGCAAGGTCGAATTTACTGTATTTAAATGTACAATCTTCCATGAATCTCTCACGTACATTCATATCTGCATATCAAATGTAAACAAACGACGTCACACATTATGAAATGGACAAAGTCCGACATTTTAAGACATTTTTTTATGTTTATACATTCTTTTTATAGATATAAATATTTAAGTAAATGCTCTGTTTATAATATTATCTTGAGTTCCTTGATAGAATCCAAAGAAGAATCAGCAATATTATTGGTCCTGATCTGGTGGCTCGGCTCCAGTCACTTTCCCACTGCTGTAAGGTTTCCCCTGTGCCTTTTCTAGAAATACTTTCATGGTAATTATTCAGATGAGCTCTTTGCTATAGTACCTAAAATTTCTGAATTTAAGCACAGTGCTAGACTGACATGAAGATCTCAATTTACTGTTGAGCTGGCTAGTTGTAGTCATAAGTTCTTTTCTTGAATTTCTTACTTGTGAAACTCCCTTCCACCTTCATGCTTTTCAGACAACAATTCTGCAAAAATTTAAAGTGCAATGTTAATTGCTATCTACTATCATCCTGATTATTCTTTAATCTTCCTGCTGATTATTAATGTTTCTGTTCCTAATTCTTCCACACCCTATAACCCTTTATGTCTTTTACTGCCTTACATGGGGTGATACTGATTAAAAAAAAAAAAAAGAAATGAGTACTTGTATAAATCTTTTTATTCACTAAATTTTGTAACTGTTTTCTTTGTAACAATGAAATATATGTACACTAGCAGGGATACCCAGCATTGCTCAGAAGATCTCTGAATAATAATTTATTAACAATTTATTGATATTTTTCAGACATCTTATGGAAAATAATTTTTTATTCAATCTTTAAAAAATAAACTTCATTGTTTTTCAGTTTGTTACAAAATAGCTAAATTTAGGAAAATACCACACTACCAATACTATGCTCAGGGTGGGGGTTCTTAAGGTTCTTATTCAAAAAGACACTTCATTTTTCAATTTAAATACTAACATAAATATTCTGTTAATGTTGTTTTCAAACAAATGAAACTTAGAGAAAAATTCATTAACCTTTTTTCAAATAATTATTAATAAAAAATCAAACTTAAATTAAGATATATTTTAACATTTAATTTAATCATTTTTTCAAGCAAAAACTATAGTGAGCCTTACTTTGAAAAATAATGGTTTACTATTTATTTTGGAGGTTAATTTAAATTTTTTTTTAAGTAAATAAAGTTTTACTTTTAAACATTACATTAGCAAACATTTTTCTGTAAATGAATTTAATTAATATTTTGAAGGAGAGTAGAAGCAAGGAAGATATGAGAATTTAATTTTGAAAAGTGATTGTTTTAATTTCAAGTTATATTTGTATTTGAAAAGAAAAGAAAAACTTTGGTTAAATAAAAATTAGGAGAGACAGACATGACTTACAGCCAACATTAGTCATGTTTCATGAATTTAACTATATTTTATTTAAATTAATTTTCAAAAAATATAAAGCTTGCTATAGTTTTTTGCTTTAATAAAACTTAATTGAAAATTGTTTACTTTTTTATGTTAGTTACAAACTAAAAAAAAAAATGTTTATTTTTTAAAGATTGAATAAAAAAATGATTTTCCATAAGATAGCCAAAAAATATTAATAAGTCAATAATACATACACACTCATAAACAACTGCCCTTTAGGGTGATACTGAGTCTGTATATACAGACAAACCTCTCATCAATGAACTGATAGTGTCTGTTAAAGCAGATTATCTGTAGGTGGGAAGGGATTATTTTTGAGTTATAAAACTACTATAGTAACTACCAGTAGTTATGATCATAATGTAAATACTATAAACATGTATATATGGCAGAGATAAATATACTTAATATTTGTTTACAAAGGCCCACCACCACTACAAAGCGATCACTTTGACAACTTGTTCTGCTAAGCCTGCAATTTTTTAAATATAGTGCTGATGATTTTGAAGTTTTTTTACCTATAAATTTTGTCCATTGCATCTGAAGTCAGTTGATAGGTGGTTTGTCTGTATATTTATTTTGAAGACCTCCCCCACACACACACACATGCACTTGAATATTTGAATAAGTAAATATTAAACTCTTTATCAAATAATTCTATTTAATATTCTTCTTCTTTTAAATTTACTTTGTTGTTTTAATATTCATTTAGGCTTTTATTTACTTTAGATGTGAAAAGAAATTCAAATTTAAATATATCTTAAATTCTTAATTTATGTTTTGTTTATTTACATTTTTATTAAAAATAATCCCCTCCAAAATAAATAATTATTTTTCAAAGTAAGGCTTGCTATAATTTTTGTATTAAAAAAATGATTAAATTAAATATTTTTAAATGTATCTTAATTTATTTTATTTACTTTATTTAAATGTTTTTGCCAAACACACACATTCGAATAAATAAATATTAAACTTTTTTCAAATAATTGTATTTAATATTATTCTTCTTTTAAATTTACTTTTTTGTTTTAATATTCATTTTTTTTTAAAGTTACGCTTTTATTTACTATAGATGTGAAAATAAATTCAAGAGAATAGAAATTTTTAAAATACACACTTGGATAGCGTTTTTTAGCAGAATAAAAAAAGTAAAATGAATGGTAATCCGATTCAAGAATATGTATTCTTACCATTCGTTTTTAATTTTTAATTCTGAGAATTTTGAATGCATTCTAATTTTAAAATATCTTCATAAATAAAAATCATATGATGATAATTTTTTTTACAAAACGCTGGCTTGGACAATAATGAGTCTGTATACATATCTACTTTGTCATGGACTATTATAGTTTTTTAGTTTTAGCTGGACATGCAGACATACAGATAACTGTCCTTTATGTATAGATATGCCAAGCAGGATGCCACAAAATAAAATGAGGGGGATAAAACCAATAATGGCATCCCAAATTTCCAGAAACAAGTTCTATAAAGGCAATTTTTAGGAAACTATTCTGCTTATTTTCTTTTCAATCTGAGAATGGAAACAAATCACTTTATAGTATCTGATGTAATAAATATGCATACACCTGGGTTCCCCCTCACAGTAATATGATTGGCTGGTGTCAGCCATAAATACAGACTGATTTGGAGGTACAAGACTACGCCTATTGCCTAGCATTACGACGAGGACCAGTCCATTGTTACCTGCTAGATTGTCCTACTCGGTTACAGTAGTCAACAACCACTTTGCTACTTCGAACAAATATATCCCTTTCCTGGACATATCAGTATCAAAAATAATTAAGCCATTTTGATAATTTAATAGAAAACATTTATTTATTAAGATATTTCCAGATTGAAATTCTGCTCTGATTATATTTCTGTTCAGAAGTCTGATGCTTTTTTTGTTTTTGACTCTCGTGTCATCAGCTGTGTTATGATTTCTTAGCAACATTTGAACTGAATTGCTGCAATCCCAAAGATCCTATCAAATTTATGACAAGAAGATTTGCCAGATTTTAACTTCAAGATGATTTCTTTTGTCAGGATAAATTACATTAATTACAGAAAACCCTCTTTCAGACCCTGCAGAACCTACAGCAATAGTATTAATTACATTTTTAGCTATTATATATCGGCTATTAATATATAAGATTATTTTCTGATAATCCAACAACCAGTTTGCTAAGCTTTTATAATTTTAAGAATCAGTTTGTGAGAATTGGTAGCATGCCACCACCACCACTGGATAAAGCAGATGTTAAAAGTAGGTGGTGGTGGTGGTGGTTGGGGAGTGGGTGCTAAAGATGTTAAATTTGAAAGCTTCCTGAATCTCTTTTTTTTTATCTGATCCTTTTGTAAAATGAGTACTTCTTTAAGTCTCTTTTCCAACTGTAAACATTTTTTTCTTTTGATTTTAAATACACAACTATATTTTTGTTTTTCACTTGTGCTTATTTTCTGGAATGAGACCTATAGATATTGTCTGCATATAAAACAAGATTTAGAAGCCAATGTTTAAAAATAAAAGCAACAAACAGAAAATGATTTTAGACAAATAATACAGCTTAGCTCAGTAGCATTGTCATAGATTAAGGACAAGAAGACAAATTTAGTCTTCAGTTTAGTTCTACAGCAAAAAGATGGAAGGGGGCTAAAGCCCTTCATTGCCTTCTCCATAATACCATGGATGGATGTGTATACATACATATACATACATTTTATATAACTTAAAATGAATACCACTTAACTTTGCAATGACTGAATGGAAAGGATCCAGACATTACATATTAATGAAAAAGTAGCCTACCCAGGGTAGTTGATGCTTAGTCCTCCTCAAAGTACTTCTCTTGAGCACTCACACACATCATCCCTTTTAAAAATGATCTGAAAGTACTCTTTTGAAATTGCTATCAGCTTTTCAATCTTGTCCAGGGTCTAAAATATTTTCCTTCTCAACAATAATTTCAGGTTTGAACAAAGCCATACATGGAAGCAGGCAAGTCTGGATTGTATTATAAAATCCAACATATTTTATTAACTTGTAGACAAAATAGAGAAATGTATTTTTTCTCAAAGTGTTTGTTTTTTTCTTCTTTTACTCTATTGTTCACCCAATACAAAGCCCAAGAGCCACTCAAGTTAGAGTATTACTGAATGGGGCTGTTTTATAGATGTAAGGATTGTAGGATAGATGATAGTTGACCCTAGACTTGAAGAGGTTAAGATTGTAGTGATCAGGAGAAGCATCCTTTCAAGAGTCTGGCTTGTAAAAGAAAAACAATTTCCATGGAATAGTGAAAGATGCCTTCCAGAAACTAAGCGCATAATTGAGTAACAGGAAAATTTCTTTTGAAACAAAGAGTACTAAACAGTTCTCCTATATGGTAGTGAATGCTTGACAATTTCCTTACAGATGAAGAGGAGATTTGAGGCAACAGAGATTTGGTTATACAGAAGGATGCTAAGAATACTATGGATGAACGATGTAAGCAACAAGGAAGTTTTAAGGAAAATGGGAACAAAAAGGACACCTTTGGTTTGGAGCAGAAAGAGTTGAAATTTCTGGGACATAATGAAAAAAAGGGAGCTTGGAGAATCTGACACTCACAGGATATATTGAAGGCAAGAAAGGCAAAGGGGAGAAGAGAGAAGCAAAATATGAACAGGGAGGGATAGTAAGGGGACAGAGAGGGATAATAAGGGGACAAACATTGTTTAAGGCTACAAGGGATAAAAGAGGTTTATGTTTTCTTTTTCCCTCCTAAAAATGTCCTCATCTATACAAGCATCTATGATACACCAATTAATTTTTTTGAGGGGGGAGACACAATAAAGCAAGCATCAGTTTTTGTGTTGATGAAAGAAAAATGGGAAAAATTATAATCACTAAAGTAAGTTCTAAAGAATTAATGGATTTAGTTTTAATCTGACGTTTTTATTGCTTCAAACGTTATTATAGCAAATACTTGTATTTGAAAAAAAAAAAAAAAACAACATAAAATGCTTTATTTTTATTTTTACTTTAAACAGTGTGTATTATGTTTATCAGTCTGTGCATTCAAGAAATCTCAATAAAGAAAGTGTGTGCTTGACCAGAAACCAAACTTACTTCCCCCTTTATAGGAGAAACTACCATTTAATCTGATGTACTTACCACTCAGCTACAAAGAGCATCACAGTTCATCACATAATCAGACATTTTTAATAGTTCAAACATTATTATAGAGGATAATCATATTTGAAAAAGACACCCCATTTTTATTTTTACTTTAAACAGTGTGTATGATGTCTATTGGTCTGTGTATTCGAGAAATCTCAATAAAGAAAATGTGATTTCCAACAGGAATTGAACCTGTGTCCCTCTTCATAGGAGAAACCACTGATTTGATTAATGAGGAAGTGTGCTTTCCTTAAAAGGGAAAATACAGCCTTGGTGAACTATGATGCTCTTCATACTAGAGTGATAAAGTACAAATATGAGTATCCATTATAATATCATTTGAAGTAATAAAAAATCACTAAAGTATAATTTTATTGCAAATTTTGAGGATTTCTGAAAATCTTCAAGCTTAAACATATTCATTTATTGTTATGGACTTTCCCCACAAGCTATCACAAATTAGTCTAAGGAGATAGATAGATAGATAGAATGTCTATATGTGAAAGAGTGTTTCTCTTTCCTTTAGCTTACACTAGCAACACCCCCAAACATGAACTGATAGTGCCTTGTTGTTGTACAGAAATCTATGCCTTGAGTCTTTGCTGTATCTTCCTCTAGCAGACCAAATCTAATACACCCACGACAACTCCAACAAAGTATGTCATAACAAAGACTTCATACAATGACATTTATGAAACGCATAAATAACCTTTTAAACGCAGGATAATTTGTGAAATCAAAAGGTGGTGGGGAAATGTCTATTCTGTCCTAGGCTTTTCCTTCTTTTATGAAAAACAAGTGAAAATTGTAACATGGGAAAAAAAATTGTGCAATGAAGCTTATTTTTAATTTACAATAAAAAGCTAATATTTTTTTTTTTTTTTTTCTTTACATATCATCTCATGAAAGATATTTAAGGTTTTCTGCCCAGAATATCCTGCTCTTCTTTTATGGTATTTACAAAAAAATTCTGTTGAATTTGGGATGAAATACTTAAAATTTTCTTCTTATTTGTCTTCTATATTCTGAAGGCCTCTTCTTTACCCAACTATTGATTAATTAGTGGGACTTGTAACAGTAATATCCTTGGTATGACGATAAACAACATCTGGCAGCAAAGCCTCTAATCAGGTAATTGGAGGTTTTGAGGAGCATGGAACCACCTCTTAATTGATGTTGTTCCCAGTTCCACCCTGACCTAAGGTAGTAGCACCTGTTAGGGTCCTAGCTATGGATAAAGAGTGAATCCCTAAAACACTATAAAAGTATAAAAATACATATTTATAGTAATAATAGCAGCAATACATTTTATAGTAGAATTACCAATACCTTTTATAGCAAAATGACCAACAATAGATTTTTATCTGTAATGGAAGGCATTCCAAATATATTTAGTTGAAGCCAAAAAATTGATTAAATAACATACAGAGGTTGATAGATTGTTAAACAAAATCAACCAACCTCTATTTCTGAAACACCTTTTAAAAAATATTTTGGGGTAACAGGAATGTTGTTTTTATTTTTAAAGCAAGTTTTAAGAAAGAATAAAAAAATATTTTTGGCAAATCAGTTTATGTTTGAATTGCAAACTGTAGTCTAACTATAAATTCCAAACTTTAAACTGGGAGTTTTTTTTATTTACACTATTTACATTCAGACTACTTTACATCATCACAGCATTTTAACAGTTATACCTTCCAGACTTCATCAGCATTCTCAGTAAGACGTTAAACTACATCCGCATCCTGGGTAAGACAATAAACTATGTCCAACAGCAAGGCCTCTGATCAGGAGGTTTTGAGGAGCATGGAATCACCTCTTAATTGCTGGTGTTCCCAGATCCACCCTGACCCGGGGTGGTAGCACCTGGTTGGGTCCCAGCTATGGGGAAATAGTTAACTATTACCAGCAATACTTTTTTGAAAAAAATTATTACTAGCAATACAATTTTGAAGGAAATATATTACCAGAAACAAAATTTGGGACAAAACAAAATATTACCAGCAATAAAAATTTTTGTCAGCATTAAATAACCCATTGAGTTTGATATACTGTAAAACAAAATAAACCAAAACAATCTAAACTAAAAAATACATACTCTATTCATACGAATCTATCCTAAAAATGTTGTCAGCATTAAATAACCCATTGAGGTTGATATGCCGTTAAACAAAATAAACCAAACCAAACTTCATCAGTTGTATATTGATCTGAGTAACCTACTTGGAATGCCAAACTTAACCCTCTATATAATCTACAGTAGATTGTTCTCGTTCCACTGGCCATATCAAGGGATATCTTGTCTAGTTCTTATTTTTAGTACTGTTAAGTTATTGTTTGCAACTGAGAGTTTTCTATTTGTTATTATATGTTTAGTTTTCTTGTATAACAAAGTGTTTACATGAGTCAACATTTCTTAGGTTTGCAGATGAAAAGGAAAAAAAGAAAAATATAAAAAGATAAGGAAAGAAAAAAAAAAAAGGATGAATACAGATGACTTTTTCAAGCATCTTCAAATACGTTAAGCCTACAAAATTGCATTTAAGAAGTTGTGGCTTTTGAAGATAATATTCAATGGATATATTTAAGAAAAATATTAGAAAAAAAATAGTAAAACCGCTGTAGCACTGACAACCATTTTTACAAAATTTTAATGAAAATATTGTTATTATCCATAAGCTATTCTTCTATGGGCATTGTCTCTTCAAGATGTGTGGTTATGGCTCTCCATAACTTCCTATTTTTTTTAGCCCACATTTGTCTTTTTTACCATCCTGCAAGTATCAAATTTTCCAGGCCCTCCCACTTCATTATGTGTCCGAGAAATTTTGACTGTTTTTTTCTGGTGATTGTAATTTCTTGTGATTTGCAATGAGCCTTGGCATTGTCTAGCATAGAATCTGTGGTTTTCAAAGGGAATCATCTCCTATAAAATTTATTCTACTTTATCCTTCGTGAATTTGGGTGTTAAACTTTCAGTTCTAAGTAACAAATAAATATTCTAGCATGATTTGAAACTCTGAACTGGAGGCAAACAGGCATCCATTAGGCTAACATACAAATGTTTGAATACACTCTAATCTTCACTTTGATATCCCTGGTCTTTTGAACAGGAATAGAGGATCATCCCTTGTTTCCTGTTTACGATTGGGTTTCTGGTCCCTTCTAAAGTCTGTTTTAACTCTATACTTCTAACGTCTTCACCTGAACACTGAAATTTTACTCACTAATTAAATCTTAACCTCTTCAAATCTAGAATTATCTATCTATCTTTCCTGTTACCTTACCCTTTCTTATGCTAATACAACTCCACACAGTAACCCTCGACCTTGAGTGGCCCTTGGGTCTTGTATCATTAGTAAAAAAAATCCCTGTTCTGCCAATCAATTACACAAGCTTGTTAGGTTATGCCCCCTACTTTCTTTCAGCATGTCCTGCAAGTATTAAATTTCCATTGCAGTTTGGGTGAGGGGGGGTTGGCATAATAATAAAGCCATAATAATACGTACAGGTAGCGTAATGAACATCGGCATGAAAACTGTGTGTGTGTGTGTGTGTGTGTGTGTGTGTGTATTAAAATATTAATAAAGGGGAGGACTTGTCTTGGCCACTGCATTTTGTCCTTTCAGGAACTTTATCTGTTTTCCTTGATAAAGTTCCTCAGAAAACAAAACACTTTAGCTACAGTAAGTTTTCCTTTTGTTTATATATATATATATATATAAAGTAAAAGGTTTATCACTTAGGTGAGTGATGTTGCCTTCAACATCTTGACTCCAGAGTTTTGCAGATGTACCCATCCATCCACTCATCACAGTGAGTGTGTGTGTGTGTGTGTATATATATATATATATATATATATATTGGACAAAAGGAAAACTACATAAGAGTAGATATGTTCACACATCTCCATGGTCTTTTGAATTTGGTAGTGGATGTGCACTGCTGATGAGTCCCAAGAAAAGAATGAAACAGCCGTTCAGTGCATTCTATTGAGGATTCTTGTTCTCTTATTATGTGATTATATATATATATATATATATATATATATATATATATATATATACACACACACACACACACACACACACATACATATATATATATATATATATACACACAAAAATATATATAAATATATATATATATATATATATATAAAATGGCTGTTGACTCACAAAACAAGTATGACCATCACTGACATGTCCAGCCTTTAAACTCCCCTCACCCTCAACGAACACTGCATTCATTGTTTGTGTGAACAGCAGTGGCTCATAAAGTCAGCCATTGATCTGCATTTCTTGGCACATATGTGGCATATGAAATCATCTCCAGGTGGTGGAAGTTGACTTTGACCATCATTTCTTTCAATGTGCCTTTTCATATGCCTTTCAGACCCTCAATAATTCCATTTGGTTGAGAGGTAAGGTATGGTCCCTTTCTTATAAAATTAAGTTATCCCTGAGAACATTGCTCAGCATGTCTTGAAGGTTAAATGTTGTAATATTTATAATATAGAGCGTGAGCTTTCCTTTGGAACAAAATCCTTTATTTTTCTGCTCTGCAAGTGCCTGTTATCAGGTAATATGGGGCATTGTCTGGCACATTCTATCTCTTCTGGATAAGATCCAGTTTTCCAAATATCTGTCTGAAGGTGACCTCTTTTTTGGTAATAGAACCAAAGCTAGAAATTTAGCTTATATGAATTTCTTGATTAAAAAGAAATTTGGTTCTTATTTCCCTACAGACAGGCATATTATTAATTTGTCTAATTATTGTTTGTCCGATTCCCATAAGTCAGTCCTGTCCCTGGGTTTGGAATTTTGTATCCCCCACCCAGGAACATTGAGAAGATTGAGGTATTCAGTAATTTTTAAATACTCTTTGCTTAGTTATTTAAACATCTGCCTAATTCTGAGGAGCATTTGCTTTGTCTGAAAGCTCATCAGAACGACTTAGCATATAGCTTGGTCTATCAATTCTCTTGGGTTCTCTTGGCAGAAGAATCACTTTCAAATGGACAAATTGTTAAAAACAAAGATATTTATTTTACCAGACCTGACAAAGGTGCAGGTATTGTAATATTAAATTATTCCGACTACATCAATAAAATGCTATTTTAAATGATAGTAGTAAATTTCAGAAATTTGGAGATGTCACTTGTGACGACACCATAAAAACTGAAGTCCGACTACAGAAGAGATGGTTAAAACTTCATGAGAGAAAGTTTCTGACTAAAGAAATTTACTATAATATTTGTCTCATAGTGTTGTGGAGTTCTTTCGCAGTGGAGGCTTGTATTTGAACTAAATCAGTCCTAAAATAGGTTCGACGTACAAAACGTTGATATAATAGGTATTATGCAGAGTAATCTTGTTGTGGTCACTGACTACTTTCGTATTCGACTAACTGTCGTCCGACATCGACCGACCGTTGTTTCTATTAGTACTCCTACTTATATTAGGTGGGAGAGTCTATTAACTATAGAATAGATGTGTTTCACCATAACACCCCCCTCCTAAAACTTTACTCCGTAGGAGTAAAACAGTTTTCTTTATTTTTTACAGGAAATATGAAGAAAAAAAAAAAAAAAAAAACTTCATTTTTTAGCAACATCGTAGCGTATCTCTTATGTTTTGGATCCACTTTTAAATGATCAGTCGTCTTTCTTTTTCTCCTGGATTGGCGTATCTCAGGTAAAATCATTGCAGGTATTGTTAGATCAAACATATCAAAAATCACCTCTTCGGTGGGATGGCTGTCAACCATGTCTGAAGAGTGTCGTCTGATCTGGTTAATGCGCCATCTGCATGTGAATTTTTTGCCTTTCACCAAGTACATCATATTGCCAATGCGCTTTTTTATTTTTTGGTACCTCCATAGTGTTACCAGAAACAACCTTCCGCTTTGAGCTTCTTAAGGATGGGGTCACAGTTTCTGTAGGTTCTTCTTGTGGTTCTATTTGTTCAGCCTCTACCTTCCCTCTTGTTGATCTTGTGCTTCTTAACGTTTTCTGTGGTGACTTCAGTTGACTTAAATCATTTAATAATACTGCATGTCCTAGGCTGCGGGTAACTCGCTCCCCAGTTTTTCTCGGTGTTGGCTTCATCTTTACTTTCTGGAGCTTTTTTTTTTCCATGTATACCGTCAGTGTTACCCATTCACTCTACTCAACTTTTTTTAAGTACACCAGTTTTCTTTAATCTGTCCAATTCTTTATCTATCTGTTCAATTGAGGCAAACAGCACATTCCTTTTCTTTTTGAATACCGCCTGAGCATTTTCTTTTAGCTGGAATTTTGCCTCCATCTTGGTACACGTTCCCAACCCTTGAGAAAAAACAGTAGGAAATGTTTCCTTAAGTTTCTTTACTAATTTTTGGGCTTCGGTGTTTAAACTTTCTACCTTGTAACAGAAGGAATTTATCAGTAGATCCCATAACTGGAATTCTGTTATCCAATTCGTACAAAGTAAGTTTGTGGTATTTTCTATGACAAATAGTTTAGCTTTTCACATTTTTTTATTTAATGTGACATTTGTAACAAATTCCCCAATAAATTGTATTTTTTCTTCCGTCACTGACCTCGCGATTTTCTTTGTCTTCATTAAAGTTGGTTTCCCCAACTTCTTCCACGTATGCAAATTTATGATAGATAGATCTAAGCCAGTGTCAAGTTGCATTTTTATGTTTTTATTACTTATTTCGATGGTAACAAATTTTCTGGTTATTCCATCTTTTACCTTGTTGGACTTTAATTTTCTTATTTTATTGTCTATTTTTTGACCTGCAATGCGTGCTTTTATGACCCACTCTTTTACTGTTGAAACATTTTTTATTCCTAAAATTGCAATATCTGTACCAGTGTAGTTCACCGCAAGCAAAACATGGCTTCGGGAGTTTTTGTTTATTTTTCTCTGGTATTTCACTTTTTGCTTGATAATCCGCAATTGTAGAATTCTTTTTGGTAGACTGACTTTCTTCTTTGTAGCGTATTTTCCTTACATGTGAAATGTTAGACTGTTCTATCTTTTTCAAATCTTTCTTTACGTTAACATATCTTGTGCAGTCTTGTGCCAATTTCTGTACCGTAATACTTGGATCGCTTTCCAATTTTGCCAGTATTAATTTTCTCAACTCTGCGTCTCTTTCTGATACCAGCCCCTGAACAAACACCAAGCACTTAAAATTGTCTGCGCTTAACTCTGCCAGCTTGAATTCTTCACAATGCTTATTCACATTGGCTGCGTACGTTATATAGTCTTGTTCGTCATCTTTCATTAGATTCAAACATTTCCACCTCTTGTGGAACAGAGATGTCTTTTTACTAAATAATTCACTTAATATATTTACCGCCTTGGTAAATGTCAAATCGCTAGTTTTTTTGGTAAAATGTAGTTTACCAATTTGTTATATTCAGCAGTTCCTAATTTGCTTAAAAGAAGCCTAACCTTCTTTACTTCAGACCACAAGTGGCAGTCCTCATTATACATGTCTGTATATTTTTTATAATACTCCTCAAAAGTTATCTCTTCATCTGGACTGTACGTGAATATTTCAATTGAATTCCATATTATATTCTCTGGGAAAGAATCATTTTGTTTTGAAACTCCCTATGCATCTGTTCCATTTTTTGTTGGAATTGCATTTGTCTATTGAAAGTTTCCTCCTGTAGATGCATCTGGAATGTTTTTTGTTGCTCCAATATTGTCATTTGTTGTTCCAACTGAAACTTCCCGGAATATACTTTTGTATTCCTCCATCTTCGCAAAAAGTTTACACTAAATACGGTAAGGGGGTGGGGGGGTCCTATGAATTTGCAATTCGTGACCTATGTGAGCAAACTGTCTTATCGGGGAAAAAAAAAAAATTTCTTTTCTCAGTTGAGAATACGACAGATTTTTTTGTCACTAAGTTGACGTCTTGGCTTGTGAAAAACTTTGCCAAGTTTTTTTTTTTTTTTTTAGTGTGAATCCGAGATTTTGTCGCCAAAGTTATTGTGGCAAGCGAATTTTTTCTTCTTCTGTATGAGTGCGAATCCTCATCACCAAAGTTCTTGTGGCAAGCAAATTTTTTCTTCCTCCGTATGAGCGCGAATCCTCGTCACCAAAGTTGTTGTGGAGTTATTTCGCAGTGGAGGCTTGTATTTGTACTAAATCGGTCCTAAAATAGGTTCGACGTACAAAACATTAGGAACTTGATATAATAGGTATTACGCAGAGTAATCTTGTTGTGGTCGCTGACTACTTTCGTATTCGACTAACTGTTGTCCGACATCGACCGACCGTTGTTTCTATTAGTACTCCTACTTATATTAGGTGGGATGGTCTATTAACTATAGAATAGGTGTGTTTCACCATAACACATAGGTTCCCAACATCCTTGGGCATATGGGCTACCAAAAATCCATAAAGAGGATGTCCATTTTGCCTATGCTGGGTTCAGTCAAGTACAGTTTGACTAAGTGGCTTATTGAGGTTCTTGAACTGTTTTTATCATTCAATTTGGAGCATGATTATATGCATAAATTGAAACCTAAGTCTGATACTGAGTTTTTCGTGTTGTTTGATATAACTAGTTTGTTCACAAATGTTCCACTTGATGAAACAATAAAGATTTGTACTGATTTTTTGTATCGTGGCCCTGCAAAGCCTCAACTTTCCCTGAGATTGTTTTTGTTGAGTTGATGGAGAAGGCTACTAAGTCTGTCTCCTTCAGCTTTAACAATTGTATGTATCAACAGATAGATGGAGTGACGATGGGTAGTCCATAAGGTCCTCTGTTGGCTAACATTTTTGTTGGCTTTCATGAGAAACAGCTTTTTGATGACAGGTTTATATTGTTTTCCTCTTGCAGTAAAGCAGAAGAGTTCTTTTCATACCTAAATAATCTCCATCCTTCTATAAAATATACAATGGAGGTTGAAGAGAACAATCAGCTTCCTTTCCTGGATGTATTGGTAGAAAGAACACCTGTTTCAATGCTGTAATGGTCCGGAACATTTTTTCAACTAGAAGGTCTTTCCCCTCATGCCGTAAGGCTGTATTGTGTACCAATCAACAAAGTTTAGTTATATATCAATATAGGTGTTGATGTAAGATTGACTATGTGCGCAAGACTATCTAGAGGTTAGAGATTACTTTCAGCCATTATCAAGGTTGATTTTTTTTTTTCTCAATTTGAGTGTGTGCATTAGGTGTATGTTTTTAGTGTTATAGAGATGTTTTATTTTCTGAACATGGTTAGCAAATCGTGGCCTTATTCATAGTTAATATTGTTAAGTGTTGGCTTTTTCTTTTTTATTATTAAAGCTTCCATTATTTTTAATCTTTTATTTTTAACCTCATCCAACTGTAAAAAAAAATTAAAAAATAATGGAAGCCATAATAATAAAAAAGAAAAAGCCAACACTTAACAATATTAACTATGGACAGGGCCACAATGTACTGACTGTTTTTGGAAAATAAAACATCTCTATAACACTGAAAACATACACATAATGCACACACTCAATTAAAAAAAAAAAAAAAAAAAAAAAAAAATCATCCTTGATAATGGCTAAAAGTATAGCTGAAAGTGCCTGGAACCATAGAACAATTTGAACAGTTTCTACACACTTTGTGTCCAAAAAAGAAAGCATTTGTTCGAAAACAAGAAAAATTCAATAAGAAGCTTAATTGTAGTACCTTGTAATTGTAGTACCTTCTCTGTCATTTTTTATGAAACATGCATATATATTGTTATAGTCCAATATCCTCACACCATAGTTATGGTCCAAGGTTAGAACCAAGGAAGAACAACACGAACACAGTAGTATAATAACAAAAATATATTACAAGAAGTTGAAGGTGTTAGTAATAACTGTCCGTCTGGTTTAGAGTGAACTAATATTGTCTCGACTCGTTACACCATTCATTCATTATACCTCTTGAGAAGCGCAGTATTTATAGTGTCAGGAAGAGTC